>OX465381.1:8075237-8587012 GCA_950004255.1 Mesopsocus fuscifrons
GGGCAATATAACCCGACCGGACGCACAACGCCATCTCTAGATTAATTGGCCAACTAGCCGGCAAACGTTTGATTTAAGGCCTCATGTACGCCTCCCCCCCCCCCCCCTGTCCCCTCCCCCTGTCCCCCCCCCCCCTGTTCCCCCCCTACATAGTATAAAGGCAAGAGATTTACGGCAGACAACATGGGCCATTAATATAAATATATACCTCCCCTTTAACCCCACAATTCCGTATAGGGGCAAACATCCAAGCTTCTTGATACATGGGCCACCTTTTGTAACCTATAAGGTAGACAAATTATTATTTTGAGGCTGAAAATAATTCGGAGTACCTGAAATATTCTCCTCTGAAGGCATTTCCATTTTCTTTGGCGCTGCTAAAAAAGATTTGTTCCGGATGGCGTAACGGGAAGACTACTTAACACGCCCGATAAACTGATTTATTCATCCCGTATTTAATGGCTCACTTCACTCCATAGAAGCCATTATTAATTTTCAATTTCTTAAAAAAAAAATTCAGGTCGCAAATTTTAATACTAGCCTGCAACATACTGTAGTTGAAAATAGGAGATTTTCGCCAGAATAGAGCAAGGAAAAAATATGAAATAATTTGCGAAATATAGTTGGCAGATAGAGATATCACGACGCCCAGCATAAAGTAGATTTTCCTCTTCAGAAGTGAAGAAAAAGAAAATAATTTTTTTTGTCATTCACCGGAAATTAAAAATTATTTGTACCTAATTCACAATTGCACGGCAAAAATTGATTTATTTTGTTACTCATCACATTTTTTTCTTTTGATTCCACCCTCTCCTCGTTTGAGGTCTCCTCAAAGGTAATTCGGTCATCCGTATTTCTTTTTATATGGTCGTATTAATTTTTTACCTTAGCAAATTGTCCCTAAGCACCTATTCACCACACAAGAGACCTGTCCTTTCCCTGAGACTCCCTCCCCTCGTTCTGACCAGAACTCTAAACTTGAATGCTATCAAATGAACAAAGCGCCCCCGGGCACTTCAAACTACCCCAAAATGACAATTGTATCACGCTTTTCTGGAGCTTAGCGGAGAAGTAAAGCACCCATTGGTACCCTCGAGGGCTCTTTTGTCCAACCTCTATAACGGAGGACTTAACAAATGAGCGAACATTCAAGCTTGTTTCGTGGCTCAAAATCTGCGGCGTGGAATGCGGTCGGTAATTCTACAGCGTGGAAATATGTGAAATATAGCTCGGTCTGCTGCTGACGGCACGTCCAACTTACTGACGGCTCATGATTTATGTAGCGGTCACTGCTTCCTTCTTAAATAATAAAACCTTCAAACGCGAACTTATGCTATAGGTACTACTTGGTGCTTTGGCATAGTCTAGCCAAAGCCCCAGACTTAAGTAGTTCATTTTTTTAAGGACCTCCTATGGTGTACCTGCGATGGCCTCGATAGCCGAGTGGACTAAATGGTCAACTTTTGAGGAGCGGTGAGAGCCGGGTCACACCGGTTCGATTCCGATTCTACCAAAAAGTTTTTCTGCTCGGCATTCACCTCGAATATTGTTGGGAATCTTTGGAAATCTTTATGGAATCTTAGTGGAATCTCAAAGAATCTCAGGAGTGGTTACCCCCTCGGATAGGTATTACAGTATTGGTTTCTAAACACCTAAGGGAAATCCTGGAATGACTTCAAAAATTCAGACAAAAACTCGAGAATGAAAGCTGCCAAATTGCTGGCTATGAGAGAGAATCTCATTTGTGGCAAAACTCAACACCATAAAAATTGAAAGCTGGAATGGAAAGTTGAATCATGGATTCAGAATATTAAGAATAAAAAAATCACGCTCAATATTTTATGACACTTCCGGAAATCCAGCTGCGTCATTCGGAGCTAAATGTTCTGCCATACGATACAGAACAACATTTATTATTTTGTATATAAATCGAAGGTGACGTTATCAAAGCATTAAATAGCTATATTTTAATTCCGAGATACATAATTACCATTGTAAACTTTGGATGTTGTTTCTAATTATTATTTCTCTGTTCCCATAGTTCACATGTGGCATAATTTAACGAAAAAGGTCTTCATTGTTCTGAGAATGCTGAGAAATTCATGATTCTCGTAAGCTTTGCCAAAGCCGAAGGATATAACAAATCCTTGTAAGTCTTAGTTGAAACAGATCCGCAGTCTTGAGTAAGACGATACTGAACCCCCTGGAAGGCAAATCTTTACAACTCAACACACAAACTTGAAAGCTATCCATGCTGAAATCTTTACTACAGTCTTTTCTTGGGTCAATACTCCGCATACATGTTCTTAAGATAAAACTGAGATACGGTTGAGATATCAAGGGAAACGCGGAGAGACCTCCCTGCAACGTGTATCTTTTATCAGCCTTCGGTTTTCTACAAAGAATTCAATTTCTTTTCTTGCCTCTTGTTCTGTTGCGATAACTCTCAATACATTCCAATATCTCTGCCTTCATATTATATATTTGGTTCCTTTTTTTGGGTTGGTCGGGGGATGTAAGACAACAACGACATCGATAAAAACCTCCAGCCTCGGGCGGTTCCCACATTTCTGAATGGGAAATCTTTGAATTAAGTTTCTTTTCGAGACAGAAAAATCCAAAAAGGTTTTATGTATGCGAAAGGAATGGGGAGGAATTTATTTATTTTTTTTTCAAGCGAAAATTTTCAGCTACAATATTTCGGAATGAAAAGTCGTGGTATGTATACCTGCAGCGGTTTTGTTCCAAAAATGAAAAAGTTTGAAGTGGCCGGGAGGTTTTTTATTAACACCTGGAAATGACTAGGGGGATAACTTGTCGAAATTCTGGAGCAATAATATGCAACAGGATAGATAGGCAGGTTCAATGAAGATTAGTTTCATGCGGTATCCAGGTACACAAGAATGCCTTGAACCCGTAAACCGAGGTCCCCTAAAGCCCCACGAAAACTTATTTCCCTTTTCGACACTACAAGCTTTTACTCGGACCAATCTACGCAGTGTCATCAATCTCAATCACGGTACTACCCCTAAACACTACCCTTTGAAAGCAACTCCCCCCCAGAAACATCGAACAGGCCACCCCCTCTCCGCCCCTTTGTTTCGCTATTTCGCCCTGTCCCAGACCCGGCTGGTGACGGACCGCGGTCGAGCGGAGGGGGGGGGGGGGAGGGGTGGGGGAGGGGGGTAGTTCAACCCCTTCATTCCCCCCTTTTCGGTTCCCCGAACCGACCGGTAATGTATCAACTTTACCTGTGGTATTCGTTCAATTTACTACAACATTTTCAATCGGGGTTATAAATTGCATTGAAAGGGGTTCGAGTTACCATTTTGGGATATGACCTTTATTGTACGTAAACAATTCCATTCCTTCGGCATCGCTGATGTTTTAAAACAATGCTTGATGCATGCTTGATATTTTGTTTAGGGCGTGAGTTGTCCCGGCTCACATAATATTTTTGGCCGAAGCCGAGAAGAAGTCGGCTGGACTGCCAAGGGTTGTTAGGTACATCACATGAAACCTAGGGGTTAACCACTCGTTGGGAATCTCGTTGGGAATCATTGGAAATCTTTATGAAATCTCAGGGAATCTTTGAATTTTTTTGAGTGTTTACCCCTTCGGGGTTCATCTTTCAATGAATATCGTTGGGAATCTTTGGAATCTCAGTGGAATCTCAAGGAATATCTGGAGTGGTTACCCCCTGGCAAGAGACTTGAAACTAGGGGATGTACTTGAGCCTTTCCGAACCCACTTGTCAGACAAATAACAGGCTTGTTTTCTACCCTCATCAGTGGAAGCTACGTACCAGATAAACCTCTTATTGGTCGTGGGGTCAGAGTACTGAGGGGTGAGTTTTCATTTTCATTAACAGACCCTGTGGCCTTAGCTGTTTCACTCTCAACACCAAATTTAAGTTACCTTGGTGCGGTTTGTATATTGGATTGGTGACCCTCAGAATAAAACCAGTTTCCTGTTCTCTGTCTAATCTTATCACCGCCAGAGGCAACTTAATGGTTTTTTGCACCTGAAAAACTGTTGCTGCTTCAAACTATACGGCGTTTTCCAACCTACTGAATTTGATTTCGGTATACTCGAGTCGAGCAGACGGACGAGCTGCGGTGCACCATGAAAATAAATCAAAACGAAATTGATCTAAATTACCAGGGGCAAAACTAATAATTCCTGTGGAGTATTGAGTGATTTTGAAAATGATGACGTCACCCGGTGGACAGGAAACGTAATCAAACGCGGCCAGCCATGGCAAATGTAATCAACTCATTGACCGTGTTTGCCGAATACCTGTGTACCTGTCCTGTATTAAGGGGAAGCTGTCCATATCCTGTTGACTCCCCACCACAATACAATAACGGAACTGCCCTGCGTTAAGGCGCAAGTAAGGCACTACAAATGAAATTTCCAAAGCGAAATGGTTTAGAACATAAAAAACTATTTTACTAAAAAAAAATCCCAAGTTATACGGTCATTCCCGGAATTACGGATTTTTGGATCATGACCTTGGAGTGCCACCATCAGGAATGCCATTCCTGGACTACCATTTTTAGACCCCAGCTAGGAGAGACCTTATTAACCAACTATTTGAGATAGGTACTAGTTATAGGTATTATTTTCTGAGACACTATTTATCTTTTACCTGGACCTTGTACTCTGCCGACCAGAAGTACCGTGGCTACACGCCTGGCGCCCGAAACCGGATAGGTATAGTAAGTTTAGGGCCACAATTTCACTGATTGAAATTCAGTGTTATTGAGAATTTCCCTTGTGGCTTTTTCGAGTTATCACAGAGTCAGCAAATAAACTTCGCTTAAAAGTAAGAAATAACTTGACTAATTAAAATAAGAGGATGTTAGTGGAGGGTATAAGCATTCTTGTCAGTCTGCCTACTTTACGATTAAAAAATTTCCACTCAAAGAAAACTACTTTAACGTTGCGACTCAGCAAAGAACTAAAAAAAAACTCCTCCCTTTGAGAAATTCGTATTCAAGTGTTTGAGATTTTTTTCCTTGCTGAACTTATGGTATTTGAGATTTTTTAAGAACCCCACATGAAACAATTGTAATTTTTTTTAAAAAGAAGAGTTTTTTGTAATCCAACCGTTTGGATGAGCCTGTTGACATGCCTCTGTGGCAATTCGTCCCAGCATGAAAATTAATTTATCTTTATTTGAATGGGGGCTCGAGGGTGCTTCACCAGCGTTTACCAAGTTTGTTGGTTTTGAGCAAGTTCTCAAGTGGGACAGGGGGTTAGCCGAGGGGGTTGGCTGGGGTGACAGCAGTCACTGCTGTAGGTATATGTATTTATCTACATAACTTGTATTCAGCCACCAGAAATTTGAGGTACTGGAACGATTATTTCTTTGAGTGACGATCAAAGTAGGTACTTATAGTTTTTTAAAAGGTCACTTATCGCGTGTTAGGGGTCTGAAAATATACCTATAAGAAATAAACCCCATTATCAGAAAAATAAATGTGAGTGGTAAGGGTTATTATTTTTTATTTATTATTAACTGAACGCACAATTATTTGTATTATTGGTTTTTCTTTCCTAATATTTGTTTTCCCCATTTTAAATATTTCGAAGCTGTATAACGGTGGATGGCCTTCCAACGTCAAAGTTTTTCAGCCGCTATCCCTGGGCTCCTGACCCCAAGTCAATGACGCCTTTCACCGAGGGGGTAACCACTCCAGAGATTGCTTGAGATTGCATGAAGATTTCCAAAGATTCCCTGAGATTCTCAACGAGATTCGTGGAAAGATGCACCCCGAAGGGTTAACTACTCTAGAAATTTCCAAGATTCCCTGCATGAGATTTCATAAAGATTTCCAATGACTGCTAGAGATTCCCAACGAGATTCCTGGAGTGGTTAATCCCTTGCCTTTCACCTTAGCAATGTATACCTTCGTAGGTTGCAGAGGACCATTTTTCACTACCTTTGTCAAGCAGGGGCTGGTGAGAATCAGTTGCTTCTTCCTCCGACCTCTGAAGGTCAGGTTTCTATCGAGAATATAGAGGCAAGGGGTTAACCACTCCAGGAATCTCACTGGGAATCTCAGGCAATAATTACAAATCTCTATGAAATCTCAGAGAATCTTGGAAACTTGCTGAGTGGTTAACCCTTCGGGGTGCATCTTTCCACGAATTTTGTTGAGAGTCTAAGGAAATTTTCGGAAATCTTCATGCAATCTCAAGCAATCTCTAGAGTGGTTAACCCCTCGGCTAAAGGTTTCACCACGTAGGACATTTTGTAAGTACCTACAACCTGAGTCCTTTTGCTGATTCATTGCTCAGCACCCTGCCAATTCGTCTATTATATAGCACGTTGTCACAAAACTTTAAAAAAAGGTCTTGTTTTGTCTATACCCAACGCAACGACACATCCCCAAAAATACTTTTGAGAAATTTTGATACAACGCAACGTTCAGAACTGAAAACTATACAGAAGCTTTACTCCTACAACTATTTCTATATAGCCTTATAAAACCAGCTAAAAGGGAATTCCGTCTTCAATGCAAATGCTTACAAAGAGTTTTGGGGGTGGAGGAATGGAAAATAGGGTGGGGGTAAACAGTTTGGAATGGGACTAAAGAAGATGAAAATCGTCGAATGAGTTGGAAAGCAATGACATTCAAATAGGGCTCACAATTTCGTGGGTAAGGAAAACCAATTAAAGAAGACAATAACGTTTTCACGTTCTGTCGATCAAATGCGTGAGGAAGTCTGAATTCAGGTGCGAAACGAAATTTTCCTTTAAAGCGAAGTCTTTAAATTTCAATTCTACGCTGTTGCAGAATCGATAGGCCATTACTTGCTTTGTTACTGTGCGAACCTTTTTTTACTTTGGTGGTATTGTCACCACCACCAATTTTACGGGGGGCACGTACAGAGAGGCCCCAACAAAGAGGTCTGTGTATTTTACCCCGAAAGGGGTAGGTATATATTAGTACGTCAAAGATATTTTGAGTCGAAGAAACGGAATTGTCCAAATTTTGGTTTGGGAGAATCCTCTCAGCCATCACCGGTGCTTCTGATAGTTAAGTAGGTATAGATACGTTAAGTTAGGTTTAGTGTAGGTATACGAATCAACAGACAAATTGAACAGAAATAAATCCGACACTTATTGATTAGGGCTGACCTTTTGTATTTTGTATTTTCAAAGCAAAATTACATGGTCAAAAAAAAAAATAACCGCAATGTTTTTCAGTAGAACATAAAGGAAAATAAAAGAGTAAAACCGAGGGATAAGGCCAGGTGTAACAAAAAAATCAGGATATTTTGTCGACCCCAAAATGGTATGGGGGGGGGGGGGGGGGGTGGGGAAGAGAAATGTGAGAGAAAAATGGGGACGTGGTAATGGGACTTTCCCAACCGCCATGTGGGTTTCATGGGGGGGGGGGGGGGGGGGTTAAATAAATAACACGCGTGATTACCTTGCTCCATTCATTTAGGCCTTTGTGGTGGTAGCTATACAGACAGGCTTCTAATGGTTCCAGGAAAAAAACTTCTGAAAAAATATTTAATTTTCGTCTAAATTTAATTTTTTGTAGTGTCGGAAGTGCGCTTGGTTTCGTCAAGTTCATACAAGGAGAGTCTTGGTCCTTGTTATTCTCATTAACATTAATTGTGTACCTACTCCCATGTCTCCTTGTGAGGTGAGGTACAACCTGTAACGTACAGGGGTCCTATCCTTCCGGTGGATTCTATGAGGGAATGATTTCAAAGCTAATATAATATAATAATAATAGCTGAGGGTTGGGGGGAACAAGCCCAGCAACTAGACCGTTTTCAAGAACTATCCATTGTGCTCAGCTGGTAGCACTACCAAATACCAGCTCCCCAGCCATCGCGTAAAACACGGGGACCTACAGTTTAAGGTGGGTTCCGAACCACACAGCCTCGATAGACATTTCACTTGACATGCTGAACATATCAGAGGGGAATGCCGAGCAGAAAACTTTTTGGTAGGATCGGGATCGAACCGGTGTGACCCGGCTCTCACTGCTCCTCAAAAGTCGACCATTTAGTCCAAGAATCGGTACGCTTGAAAGGCGCTACCGGTAAGAATGGGGAAGCCAAGGAGCCTATACTTAGGTACGATACCTGCAAGGTATTAGATGTACATCTAGCAAAGATCAAACAGGAAGGCGTAAAACTTTGATTTCAACAAATCGGGAAGGAAACTTGAAAATCTGAAAATTTTGCCGGCGCCTTCGGTAGGAAAAAGTTTATAATTTCATTTCGAGGATTATTATTTAGAAGTTGGGTAGACTTGGCTTCAACTTGTCCCAAAGTTGTCGATTCAAGATAATTTGGATTCTTATGCGATATTAGAAGATTATCTTGAACAGACTTCATGCCTTCTTAAGTCTCCTTCCACTGGATTTCTTCCGCTTCTCTATGCTTTAATCTCTTAAATTTATTAGTTTCGCGTCTCTAAGTTTTCCACTTAGAAAGTTACTTAACCACGATATTACCTGCGTTTACAAAACTATTATCTAATTTTTCCTGAAAAGAGTCTACATCTACCTAACCGCGTTGGTGTCTATACCTATTTCTAAAGTAAAACGCTATTTATGTATTAAGGGTCCGCTTAACCTGGCGATGCATTTTTTGCCGCCCATAAGATTAACATTGCGAGCGGCGAATCATTTTCAAGGTTTACCCTTGACACAAAGACACAAAATTTTGCCGGTACCTAGCCCTAACAATGTTGTAGGTCGCCATCAAAGCAGATTTCCCAATTTCTCACTGGTTTCTTTTATTGCAACTGTTTTGCAAATGCTAGCATGGCATACCTCAATTTTTTAAGGGGAAAAGTGCTGTATCTCAAAAACCAGTAAAAATTGGGAAATCTGCTTCGATGACGACCTACAACATTGTTAGGGCTAGGTATAGGCAAAATTTTGTGTCTTTCCAACCAAGGGTAAACCTTGAAAATGAATCGCCGCTCGCAATGTTAATCTTATGGGCGGCAAAAAATGCATCGTCAGGTTAAGCGGACCTTTAATGAATTTTCTACGAGGAACCTGCTGCAAATATTCTAGTACAAATTAATATCCTCTAGAACTCAGAGCAAAATTTCCTCCGAATTTTTTTGATCGGCGCATGATATCTCGGTTTCTTTTAAGGTATCTAACTATGCCCACCTGAATAAAATGCAAATCCAAAAAGGCCCGTGCCTGGAATTTTTAAACAGGCATTATCAGCAAACTTAGCCTCATTGAAAGTTAAAGTAAGAAAGACGGGCTCTCACAGTTATCGGAGATATCTTTTATGGCGTTAGAAAATTACTTATTCTTTTTATGGGTTGCTCCTCTTTTCAAGATAAAAAGTTATAGCGGTCTCTAGATGTTTAGTAGTAAAAAGTGGTTTAGGTATCAGTCTTTTCAGAGTTTTAGTCATAAATGTGGATTCAAGAAAAGGTGAAGCATGGATATTGTCGGTGTTACATGAGTTGGTAACAACCTTGCTTTGCATTACAATTGTAGCAGCAAAGCAGGAATAGATACTCATACTCATACTCATACTCATACTCATACTCATACTCATACTCATACTCATACTCATACTCATACTCATACTCATACTCATACTCATACTCATACTCATACTCATACTCACACATACGTACTGACACGGAGTACCTGACCTCTTCTAAAAATTTCTGTGGGCAAACTTTTCGTCGGAGGAAAAAAGTGAGATGTTTTTCATATTTCGAAGGAATGGACGTTTCCGAAATGTATATGCAAGTTTCAGTCGCTTTTGAGGTCTGGGAGCAATGACGGTTCAAAGTTGAGGTTTGCCGAAAATTGGCCCGCACGAATACAATACTTTACCTTACGTATACTCCGTATACAGGTAAAGTAAAAAATCGAAAATCTTCGGGATAGCGAGTACCTCTACATACCTGTACCTATACCTTTATAGACATAGGCAGTTGTATCAGAGAAACTGTTATTTTTTCAATTAATTCTACTCTCAACACCCTAAATATCTCGTATAAGCATGGTTCAGTGACCCGACGACATGAATCACCAGCTAGACATCAAAATTCCATGATTTGCACTCATGCGATGGACACGTTAATTAAATGGCAGAATAGACAGGTAAATAACACTGATATCGCGATTTGACTTTTTAATTATCATTCACCCCATTACCCCATTCAGATTAGCTGTTCAATCAAAATAAAAGGGGCATCTCCCCCTACTATCACAGCGAAAAATTTGCACGGGGACATTTTGGTGTCTCGTCGAGTCGTCGCCCCATACCTTTTTGCCAAAGGGAAAGTTTCTCTAATTGAACAAAATCATGGTATACCTATAGGTACTCGTACATACTTTAGATCTGGATCCCATAACTATAAACCATAACCACTGGTAGTGGCTGACCGGCAGTAATAATTATATACTTATAAAGTGTTCAGTAAACAATACACTTACCTATTTTAGCAGCAACGATGGCAAAAGTTGAGCTTAGCAGAAGGGTAGTTCTAAACCAACCCATGGCTTCTTCCTAGAAAAATAAACATTCAACATTAAAGTCTAGAATAAATGTTTCATATTCAAGTCAAGTTAGTGCGACTATAGGGGTGAAGAAAATAATAATTGAAATCAGTTGTCTTTTCCAAATAAACAGAGGGAAGATTGGTGAAAAATTTCCCGCTCAATCCCTTGTTGAATTTTCGGATTTTATATACCAAGTCCCAGAACTGCCTCCTGGCATCGTCTTAAAGTTCAATTTAAGGCTGCTTGTTGATGCGTAGTAGGTATAGGTATAAAGCTTTGGCAAGAGAACTAACACTGAAGGTTAACAGCAGGTTTGGTTCGATTGACGACTTCACCCCGCCCCAAACCTATAAATTCTCTTTGATTAACCATTAGGTTGGTATTGGTTCCGTCCGTTGTCAGTACCAAACGCTTTCAGCAATTCAGCGATCAAGTAAATTTTGGCGGGAGCTCAGTGAATTTCGAGTTTCGCAAGTTTAAGTCACCTCCCCTTTCAGCGATGGATTCAGTTACGGTGTGGAAGTTGAGATGGAGGAATGATGGGGAGTCGGGGGGGGGGGGGGGGAGGGGGGGGGGGAGGGGGGAATGGTAATGAGAAAGGTCCCCCCCCCCTCTTTGCTTTAATTTCTTTGATTAGGTCATGGTTTTTTTCTAAAAAATAATTTTATTGTGGTAGGAACTAAGTAAACATGTACTCTCGGTCACCGATTTCAATACAAGTTTATATCTCGTATCACCATGGCAACCAGTCAAAAATCAGTTGAAACTGTTGAAAGTTCCACGAAAAATGCTCCCTAGCTATCGCGTTAGGTACACATTGCTGACTTACAGTTTTAGGCGGGTTCCGAATGACAACAGCCTCGATAAGGTGGACACAGGCCGATCAGAAAAACTTTGGTGGGATTGGGATCGAACCTGTATGATCCAGTTCTAGTGTTCCTCTAAACACCATCTAGTTCACTGAGCTATCGAGACTGTTCTTTCCCAAATAGGTTTACTAAACCAGTTAACGTAATTGAGGGTGTTGTGGAATGATGGAATCACTGAATCCCTGACTCATCAAGTCGCTGATGCGAACCTAATTAGCTATTCAGGTGCAGTTAATTGCTATCTTGTCACTCAACCTCACCACTCTACAGGCTCTTCTATACGGGCCTGAATCACCACTCTACAGCACTACAGGCTCTTCTACACGGGCCTGAATCAATTTACTCTTTCACACGAATTGGACTGTGACAAGGGCCTTATAGAGACCTGAATATGTTTCTTCTATAATTATGAGATTGAAATTTTTTAAAATTTCTAGAATAACTTGCAAGGCACCCGCATATTCTTAGGGTGCGTCCCACCATGTCCAGTTAAAATTAAACTGGAGATTTTGTCCTATGTTTACCATGTTAAATTTAACATGGTAAATCTCCAGTTTAATTTTAACTGGGCATGGTGGGACGCACCCTTAGAGGGGTAGGGAGAATATCACCATTTCACTTGACATACAGACTCAGTGATTTTCTATATTAAGTCCTAGACCACCCGGCTTTTTGGAAGGACCCTCTAAAATGGAGGAAAACAAAAAGGTGTTGCGGAAAATCACCTGTAGGTACATTTGTATCCTGAGAAGAAATTACATACCTACACACCACATATGTAGGTACAATTTACAGTTATTTTAAGGCCCAAATTTTCTATATTAGACACCATCCATCCACTTTTTTTTACGTTTTGTTGACCTTGTCCTGCCCAAAATAGGTTTTCCAGTTTAAACACAAATTGAGAAATTCCTCTAAACTCTAAGCTATAAAAAAAAAGATTTTCAAGTACCTAGGTAAATACTGAGGGGTTAACCACTCATTGGGAATCTTGTTAGGAATCATTGGAAATCTTTATGAAATCTCAGGGAATCTTGGAATTTTTTTTGGACTGGTTACCCCTTCGGGGTTCATCTTTCTATGAATATCGTTGGGAATCTTTAGAAATCTTCATGGAATCTCAGTGGAATCTCAAGGA
Organism: Mesopsocus fuscifrons; assembly: GCA_950004255.1. Lineage (NCBI taxonomy): Eukaryota > Metazoa > Arthropoda > Insecta > Psocodea > Mesopsocidae > Mesopsocus > Mesopsocus fuscifrons. The sequence goes on from OX465381.1 coordinate 8,087,768, forward strand.
ATCTCTTGAGTGGTTACCCCCTCAGTAAATACGATTTTAGAAAAAATTAGGAGAAGAAAATCTTATTTGTCAGCTTTCCAGTCGAAATAGCAGGGTGACTAACAAAGCTTAAGTTAAGTAGGGTCTTTAAAAGCTCGTCTCTGCTAAAGTGATGTTTAATTGGAAGCAATTGCATCACGCACTGAGAGAACACACTAAAAGCGAAAACATATTACTTAGCGTGCTTTTGCTTTTCACCTGGTCCTTCATCAGCCAACAGATTATCGCAAACATCGTCTTCGAGTTCAAAATACAAAATCATTGGTACCTATAAATTTGCCATTGTAAAGTTTTTCCCGTCAATTTTTTTAGGACACTATACGCTATGTTATGTTTGTTTATCTTTTTTTCTGAAGGAGGAATGAGGAAACTAAGTACTGGATATTTAAATGTTCTGAAATATAAATGTCTTTTTAGCGTCATAAATTATTTTGAGGCTATGTTGTAGGTAATTCAGAAAATTGAATTATTCAATAGTATCCTCATGAAATGTGCAGAAGTGCCTCTCAGTGGCCGAGTGGTCAAGGGGTCCGCTTTGTGTCCTGAGAGGTCCGGGTTCGAATCCCGGCGGAACGGAAAAATTTTCCGATTCCGACATGGATGTATTGGCTTCGGCCCACTCCTAAACTGGCTTCGGCCCACTCATATTCGGCTTTGGCCACTTCGTCTTCGGCTAAAAAAATCTAACAAACCAACTCATCGGCGCATTTGTTCTCTGAATGTTGCGCGTTAAAAAAAAAAAACGTGCAGAAAAAAAACGTAAACAAACATGAATGCGTAGATATTGACGATGAAAATAAGTTGCAGTTGCAGTAGATTTGAGATTATCATTTAGGTATCACTGGTATCAAAGTTTCGTTGAAACAAATACACGAATGTAAGATGAACTAAAGAGAGAAAAGTGCGCTATTCTCAGATGTATCTTTCCTTTGTTTGTGAATGTTGGAAACATTTTAATGAGCAAAGATGCCTTTAGGGGCGATAGAAATGGGTCTGATTCTTTTATAGCATATCCCTTTATGGCATCTACTTCAAAAACAGAGCATTTTCTCTCTCTCTCACCTACTTTCCCTTTTCTTAACGCTACAATTTATAGAGTGCTGAACCAAGTTTTCAGCTTATTTTTATCTCACTGTGTCAATGGTTTTTTCAGAAAACCCACAAACGTAAGTACCTTCTTTGTAACTGTACTCGCAACTTTGCTTCTTGCTTCGTGGGTGTCTTTTTAGTTTGGTTTTTCCCTTTACACATCAAATAAGGGATTCGTTGGGATTCTTTGGATTCTTTATAAAAAAAAAAATCCTGTACGAAAAGCTTACGAGTACGACAATATTTGAAAGCTGTTGAAAATTGAAAAGTAGATTGACAATACCTATATCACAAGTTTTCTGCTCTTCGAAGAGAACGCCGCAGAAGTTGATCTATAACAAGGTTAAGTTTGAGCTAGAGCGGAAGTCATAAAGAAAGCTTAGACAGTGCAGTTTATGTCAGTCAGGCCGGTATCCGGTGTCTCATACCTGACACGAGTTCAGAGAAAACTTCTTCGGACTTTTATTCTTTCGGTTCACTACCAGTTCTGGAAAACTTTTTATGTGTGGTGTTGGATAGTATTTCTCTTTTGATTTTATGTCGGTGTTAACTAGCACAACAGTTTGCGATTGTTTTAGTTTCTTTTTAAGGCTCCGAACACGATAGTGCAAGTCTTGGCCGAAGCATGTGAATGGTATTTCGAGCCTATACAACGTCAGCGCAGGCAGAAAAGATTAAATATACCTGCTATGACCAAGGGCGGATCTAGTATACCTACGATTTTGGGGGGTCAGGCACTCCGAATTTGAAAACCCGGGGTTAGGCGTTGCCCTTTTTGCTCTCATGCGCGGCGCTGCTAGGTGGACGGGGTCTTTGAGATTGGCCGACGCTTCCTTTTCCTTATTCTATTTTGTATTAGCATAATGAATGAACCGATGATTCTTATCTCAAACACTATAATAGATAAAAGAATCGTAAAGAAGAAGTTAATTAAGAGAAAGAAAAGAAAATAGGAAGAATGTAAAAGTTGGAAGATAAAACGGAAACTCTGGACAGATGGGGATCCGCTTTAGATTGCTACTTCTAACAGCTGATTTCTCTGTAGACATGACACAGAATTACATGGGTAGGTACTACCTACTTACAACAGTAGCTATATACAGTATGATTCTAAAAGAAATGTACATATCTTCAGGGGGGATATAGGGGTTCATTTACGTAATATTTGGCGAATCAGTGACTGTCCGGAAGTGAACGGTTACCGAGGTACAGGTGCGGAAGTAAGCAGTTCCACCATTATGATTATCTCAAGAACCACTGATCGGAGAAAGTTTAGGTTGAAACTTTTAGTAAGATTTTTGGGTATGAGCTTTCCAAATCCGTCATCAATTTAGGGAAAATCAGCTCAACACATGGAGAAACCTGATTCAGGTAGTGAATTACCCTGTATAAAACGGCACGACTCTTAGGTTCTCTTCTGGCCCAGTGGCTAGTTATAGTACCTACACTGAGGCAGTCGACACAAAACTATTTTTAGTAACTTAGCAGCGGAGCCTAATTCGTGTATAGGTATACTTAAAAAATAGCAGAGAGACGCTATGTATAAAGTTAATACACAGAAAAATCTAACTTACAATTAGGAGCTAGAGCTAGCTCTTATTTTAATCATGAATATCATCAAGGAAAACGTAGTAGATAGGGTTGACCACTCTAGGAATCTCGTTGGGAATCTCAGAAAAACTCTGGAAATCTTTATAAAGTCGCAGGCAATCTCGGAATTTTTTGGAGTGGTTTTCTCCTCGGGGTTCATCTCTCCAGGAATCTTGTTGGGAATCTCAGAAAATCTTTCGAAATCTTTTTGATGTCGCAGGAAATCTGGGAATTTTTTTGGAGAGGTTGTCTCCTCGGGGTTCATCTCTCCGGGAATCTCGTTGGGAATCTCAAGAAATCTTTGGAAATCGTAATGGAATCTCAGGAGAGCTCTAAGGTGGTTACCCCCTCGTAGATAGATGAAAAGGAGCAAAAAGGTTTTAACAAAAACTCGTGAGACATCTTCTACTTATTGCCATTACGGTCAACAAAAATATGAAATGCACCCAGAGCGAAATGGAGTCAGATGTTTTTAACAATTTCCCTAGCCCTAAATCTTGACGTTTTTCATCCCATTGCGCAAGAGTCATTAAAAATAACACCACAAACAGTAATTTCTTTGGCAAAGGCTTGTTGTAATGCTTGTGTCCCTTTTTAGTCTAATTTAAAAAATATCATAACATAAAAAAATAATTAAATTGGATAAAGGAAATTAAGATTGTCGGGGTATAATCATAACAAATGTTCAGTTGTTTTTATAAAATATAAAGTTATAATTTCTTCAGTCTTACCAAATTAAGCTTTCTCTTCTCAGCAGTTAAGAAGAAAAACGTGCACCTACTAAAGTTTATGAGGTGTATTTAGGGCGGCCTGAATTATTTTAACTTCCTGAGTTTTCTTGGGATACCTACTAAAACTGATACCCAACCTTCTATAGTCCAAGTCAGGCTGGGAGCATACCGATTAGTCATAATTTCTTGAAGATTTTCAGTTGACGCCGATCCGGATTTGGGTTCCATATCCTACCATAGGCTAAAAATGCAAATCCGACCCTGAGCAGATATTTCCCTGCTCAAGAAGAAGTTTTGATCAGCCCTAGATTTGCAAGAAATTACGACTTATCGGTATACTCTCAGCCTGACTTGGACTATATATTGTCGTAAGCTAAACATACGATAACGTAAATCCATTCGTTAAATCCTCTCGTTATAGACACTATCGGAAAGTGGTGAAATTCAGCCTTAATATTGTTGACTGAATTCCTACTAGGTAGCCAACTTTTTAACTTTTGGGTCAATTACTGTCTAAAAACTTAACCGATCAGCAAAGTCCGGGAGGTATCGAAAAGAAAATGAAGTTCTCTTATTTCGGTGTGAAAAAGCACGGCTGGAGCCATTAACCTCTCCGACCAAGGCTGAATACAAAAATCTTCAACGCCGTCAAAGGTTGAATTATTAGCGATCGTTGGGCCTCATTTTTTAGAATTCATTTTCGAAAGTATTTTTCTCCTCTGACGATTGAACCGTTTTCACCGTCAAAAGGTTTTTTCGTTCAGTATATTTCATTTACGAAAATTAAGAGGCGTATTTCAGCTTTACCCAGTTTCGCGTTCGTTCGTTTTAAATTTAGGTGAAGTTGAAAATTTGATCTAGTTGGTTTATAACACGTTCTTGTGGAGCTATACTTCCCCCTCATTTCTTTTTTTACTTTCCTTCTAGCCTAATCTTTATGGTGAGAAAGTATAAATTCAAAGGTTTTATCAGAATTGTATGTACTTTTGTGGGAAGAGCCTCAACTTCTCATTTTTGTCTCGTCATATTATAGACACGATTGACAAGTGTGAGAAAGTGAAGTGCGACCAGTGTCACACCCTTCATTCCCTTTCCTCACATAGCGAGATCTATACCTGTTCTATAAAGTTTTTCTTTGAATAGGAAACCAATAGCATGTAGGTAGATATCTATAGTAATCTACGAATTGTCCATCACGGAGCACGCGAAGTTAACTACTTATTAGGTATGTCTGATGAAACAGTAATGGAATATTGACTGACTGGCCATGGAAAATAATGGGAAAATTTCGAACCAAATAATCTGGATAACTTATCTAGCTAATGCAGGTTAACAGGAAAACTATTTGGGGATGATCCATACCTACACAGTAGGTAGTTTTTGACAACAAATTCCCTATCGACTTCATTCAACCAATTGTTCGAGATTCGCAACTATAGATAAGGTAACTACCGAATTTAATGATGGTGTCCACGCAATCACTGATAACGGAAGAATAATTGACGTAGGTAATTGATTGATTTAACATTGACCCTGACTGAGCCTTAACAACAGTTCGAAATATCATCTAAGTAATTTGTGACGTCACCAAATTACAAATTATTCGGCAATTTGTCACAGCCTTGTAATGCCATTATCACGCTGAGCAGTATAGTTATATTTATATACATTACCACATTATCAGCTAAGTTTGTGACGCAAATTATGTTGTGGCCTAGCCATAAGTAGGTGTCCTAATTTGAACGTCAATAATTTCATGATTATCTAATAAAAAAAATTGTAGCCACATTTTTAGCACACAGAAAAGGGCCGCATATACCAAATACCGTGTCAAAATCACGAGGGGTTAACCACTCGTTGGGAATCTCGTTGGGAATCATTGGAAATCTTTATGAAATCTCAGGGAATCTTGGAATTTTTTTGGAGTGGTTACCCCTTCGGGGTTCATCTTTCTATGAATATCGTTGGGAATCTTTGAAAATCTTTATGGAATCTCGGGGAATATCAAGGAATCTCTGGAGTGTTACCCCCTTGCAAAATCACTTTCTTTGATTTTAATTGCTTCAAGGCTGGAAGAAACATCAGTACCTTAAACAAAAATTGCAGTGGGGATAGAAAGGCTCCCTATATAGGCTGGTTTTAAAGGGACGGAGAGCCAATAAAAATCATTTATTAAGTAGGTAAGGAAGGTAAGTCCGTCACGTCAAACTGAGAGTAGACTGGAGACCCAGTGTCAACAATTTCATAAAACAAAAAAAGGAGAAGAATGACAGAAAATAAAAGCAGCTGTAGTTATGAACCTAAGTATGCTTAACTTATGATGACCCAAATGATTTGGTGGGACAAAAAGTTTCTGGAAATTTATTTTATTAAAAACAAAATGCTATAGAGTTGCTATAAAGTCATATTGGCGTGAACTTTCCAGGTCCATGGATAAATGTTATTACAAGTACAAGGTTTACTTTGGTTTACTTAAGTACCATGTATGCGTATGGTACCGAGGGCGTAATCTTAAAGATAAATCCCATCCCCATGATTTTGAGCTCACTCTTCTTAGGAAAACAACGAGAAATAGGGCAATTCTGGCAACTGGGGCAGGTAACTAGCCAAAGGTCTTGCTAGTTTTCTCGAGGCGGGGGTATGTTTACACTAGCCTGACCCGTATCTCAGACTTCTACCCCCCCCCCCCCTCCGATCCTGGAGCCCTCAGGCTGTCTCGAAACTACCCCCCCCCCCCCCACCCTCCCGTTCCCTACAGTTCTGACGGACTTGACCTCAACTTCCTCTTTCAGCAACATTTTCGAATTTATACCTAAGTCTCAACTGTCTCTCAATCTTGGTGAATCAGTTGTCAAAAATTGCCCTCTTCTTTGGTGGTTTCTTAAGTCTTTTCGTTGTGCCAGAAAATACTTCAAAATCTTTCCTAATTTCACAGGAAAATTTTTCTCACCATCAGTCGTACTTAACTACTTAAGTACTTAAGAACTATCGGCCAACCAGGGCAGTTTATATAGGTAAGTACTTAAGAGGTCCAGACCAAGGAAACAGACCTATTTGGTAAATTTTCCCACTTCCTAAACAACTGATTAATAATATGAATTTTCCATTTCTGGGAACGAATTTAAGCATTTGATCTGTTATGAATAAATGACTGGGATATTAGAAATAGGCGCCTCCTCTTGAAAGAGCGGTTAACTCGTGAGTAAGTCAAAAGAGAGATTTCTCAGAAATTTGGGAAATCAACCGAGAGATTTCAAATAATTTCAGGATGCATTGGAAGTATTTTGGGTTCACTAACAAATTTCCAATAACTCGGTGGGAAGTATAATTCAACAATAGGCAGCCGTGAGAGAAGTCGAAGCGTAATCCCATTAAATAATCAGAATGTGTGACAAATTGTAACTCATGTTATACATACAAAAGTAATTTGTACTTGGAAGTTGTGTTCCATATCACAGTTACCAAAGTAAACCATAGAAATTTTCACATGAGGTCGCCCAGTCTCGGCTCAACTTGGTGTCTCTACGTCTCTTTCGCTGTGTTCTCTGAAATTCCAAAACAAACTAAAACTTTGACAGTCGGTGTCCCGGCTAGACCACAACATGCCGCCCCTCGGCGCAATGCCTTGTTTCGAAAATAGAACCAAAACCGAAAACTTATCCCTCAAACGAAGCATATGTACACGGGGACACGTGATTTACATAAGCTTTGTGTTTTCATTGAAAACAAGTGACTTCTACATGCTCCAGGCTAAATGTCTTCCATAAACAGAACTAGAGGAAGCTAGGTACGTTTTATAAACACCAGCCTGCCTAAAATATGCTGAAGTATAATAACATATAGTAGTTTCACAGTCGTACCAAAAACTCTTTTTACATGTTCTAATAGCGTCTACGCAGTCGTGTTTGCTTACGTTTTTTTCTGCACATCTTATGAGGAAAATATTGATCGATCGTAAAATTACAACATAGTCTCTTAATTTCGGCTGTTGAAACAACATATTATATTTCAGAACATTATTTTTTTTTTTTTTACTTTCTCGCCCGTATGTAATACATGGGCTGAGAAAGTTATGTTATCGTGCGAAATTTCGATTTTGAGATTTTCATTGCAAAAGGCGTTTCAGAGGTCCTAGATACCAAAAATATGGTTTTTAGGTCATGTCCGTCCGACGTACATACGTCCGTCCGTCCGTCCGTTTGTCTGTAGCGCGGCTACAGGTCACACCAGTCAACCGATTTGGCTCAAATTTGGAATATAGATGTCTAAAATCAGTTCCGAGACACTTTTTTAATATAATTTTGATTACTCAAAAATTGCGCCCACTATTGTCAAAAAAGTGTCAAAAAAAATTCAAAATCGTGTTTTTGTCTACTCAAGATGCATTTCACGGTACGGTAATAGAGTTAGAACCTTCAAATTTTGCAGTCGTGTTTCCAGATAGATGTTCCAGGATAATTTTTATTGTTTTGGAGATGGGCCGAAAATTTGGGCCAAAAAGTCAAAATTTTTAGAAGTTTGGAGCGAACCTTTTTTCACACACAAGAAATAGTGGGTGAGGAACGAGCCTGACCATCTGTCACAAGAAATTTTAAATTCAGCACCCGTTGAAAACATTAGGACACCCTGGGGAGCACGTGATGCCATAACGGTCGCTGAAATAGTTATGATGTTATACCTTTTATCCCAGTGGTGACAGCATCCTTCCACCACCCACCCTTATTTCTTTTATTATACCTATACTTTTTCAGCAGTCTCAATAGTCGAGACGTCTAGGTGGTAGTCCTCAAAGCAAGACTTAAAGCAGGGTTCACACCGGTTTGATCCCAATGCTATCAAGTTTTTTTGGCCAGGTATTTCGAGGTTCAGTGGTTTAGAATCTGCCTAAAACTGAAGGTCCCAATTTTGTACCAACACGGTGGCTGAGGTGCTATTGCAGCCAGCTGAGCATGGTTCATAATTATTCTACAAACGCTATAATTGCACGTACTGGTTAAGGTGCCCACATACGGTGTATTTTGGACGGCGTCCAGACTTCCAGGCAGGGGTGCGGGATTTGGGATGTGAATTCACGGATGGCTGGTGCCCACACACGATACATCCAGCCCCGCATCCCTGTAATTTTCTTTTGTTTACCAGAAATTGATGAAACCTTGATTTTATTGTGGATATCACAGTGTTTCGTCTGATATACCTACGATATTTTTCAATAAATCTACTCAAAACAATTTTATCTCAATATGAAAAAAATGCATAGTGGTTGATATAACGAATTAAATGCAAAGAGGGCATATCTTCAACAACTGGACGCCCACCAGGGATGCGTGGAATTCGATCAAGTTAGAATTCCAAGATCGGGACGGCATCCCTACGAAACTGTCAATCCCTCTCCACTTCGAGGCGTCTAGGGATGCATCCTCGCCAGGACGCCGTCCAAAACTCCTCGTATGTGGCCACCTTAAGACTCTCCTACCTATACCCCTCTTCTGCTACTATAATAGCTAATAATAGCTAATAGCTGAGGGTTGGGGGGGACAAGCCCAGCAACTAAACCGTTTCAAGAACTATCCATTGTGCTCAGCTGGCAGCAATACCAAATACCAGCTCCCCAGCCATCGAGTAAACGATGGGGACCTACAGTTTTAGGTGGGTTCCGAACCACCACAGCGTCGATGTACATTTCACATGACATGCTGAACATATCAGAGGTGAATGCCGAGCAGAAAAACTTTTTGGTAGGATCGGGATCGAACCGGTGTGACCCGGCTCTCACTGCTCCTCAAAAGTCGACCATTTAGTCCACTGGGCTATCGAGGCTGTTGCTACTATAATAGGTAGGTATATGTTTGTAGAAAAAAAAAAAAAAAAACTTCTTCTAAAAACTTCTTCTAAGAGTATAAATTTCAGTTGATGACTTAAAACTCAAAACACAGGAGCTGCAAAAACGAAAACGAGTGGAAATGAAAGAAAGGTATAGGCTGGCCCGGGAGCAACATTGATTTACAATACGGACCGTTCTTCGGGGCCGACTTGAAACTCCAAACCACAAATTTCCTTGACGAAGGTTTTCGTAATTAACCCGTGATGACGTCACCCAATACCAAGCTGAGTTGCTATCGAGTTGCTGCCATTCTTTTTTCCTAAATAGGAAATTCGAATTCGTTGGAATTTTCCTGTTTTCTCTCTTTTTTTTTTTGTGGAGGAGAAAAAAATACATGGAGCTTTCAAGATCTATCAAATGTGTAGGTTACCTTGTTTGAATGTGATGTTATGTGTCGTGTATTGCTAATCTTACTTCACATGAAAACGAGGCAACTTCTAGTACTTGCAGACCTTAGGAAACTATACTTCTCGCAAAATTCATGGAATTTCAGAGGAGAACTGAAACCATTTGTGGAAAAAGGGTCAGGTTTTTCCGCAACCTTTTTGCCTGACCCAATTGTAATAAATTTATTGTCTCCATTAGTCGTGAATGGTATGAGTAAAATGGCAGTGGATTAAAGTGGATGAAGAACACCAGCCCAGCTCACTCATTGACTCGAAAAATTCAAGAATTGACCTATTTTTCGGGACATCTGACTTGCAAAAACTACGACTGAAATTTATGCTCAAGCTTTTTGGGTAAAAATTGCAATATCCTGAGTGCTATAAAAACTCAAATACATAAAGGCTGTGGTTTGGGTTAAGAGTTCATTCATTTGGGAGCCTGATTCTACTTTGTCAGTCCTATCTTCCCTTGTGCGTTCTTCTCCAAATCTACACAGGATCATAAACATTTTCCTTTTTTATAAATCTCACTTATAACTTGAAACTATAGGATACCTAATAATTTGTTGTGGGTTGAAAGTTCCAAGGTTAAAAGTTGAAACCTTCAGATTTTCAAATAACTCACAAATGAATTAAGGTAGCTTCAGGTTCTTTGGAAATGTTAAGCTGTAGGAACCTTAAACAACGATTTTCAAACACTCAATGACGGATTTCTAAACTTGGGAAAAGTTTCGTTCTGTCAACCAGTTGAAGACAATACTCTTGGAACGGAGGCAAAGTTTTTGGTTTATTGCTTTGGAGATTTCTGGAGACGGTTCAGATCCGAATCCTTTTATTAGTTGAAGGGTAGTTTTGGCCCCTAGATATTGGTAGAGAGAGGGTACCATTCTTTTTGGTAGATGAAAATCGAAGAAGGCATTGCTGACTTTCCAATCGGGCACTCCCCTTGCTGGACCACGTTTTTATTTTGCCTGTATTTTAAAATTGTAATAAATAATGTGAAGATCCAATTGAGGACTCATTTTCTAATTTGTTCTTTGTAATTCTCCTCTGCTGGATCTCTCATGTACTCGCCTTTTTGACAAAATTTTCTTAACTTCCTAAAAATTCATAAAATGAATCATCACTTGTCTCATAGCCATGACTGAGAAAGGGGTCTCTATGACTCGTCATCAAGATACCTGTTCCCTAACCAAAATGTTTCCCCGTCGTTATCCCGTGTACCAATCGTTTAATTAATCCGAACCTGAACCTGAAGTCAATAAACCAGTTGGTTTCGGACCTAGCTCTGGCAACCTCCTCATAGAATTTTGGTCCCATGGCTTTAGAAATAACAAAAAATAAAAGAAAAAGTTCTGTTTTTAAATAAACTGAATTGACTGAAGGACATATAACCCTTGAAAGGTTAATAATTTCCCTATAAAAGTCAAACTGATTGCTTCTGAAAATAAACTGAGAGATATTTGGGGTGAATTTTTTGGATTGTAAGGCTAAGGCCCTGACAGCGAGCCAGAACGAGCCGTCACCTCTGAGTTTTAATTTCCTTTCTGGAGCAAGCGCTTCCGACTTTTCTTAAATCTTGGACATTTTGTGTACCATGTATATTATTTCTTCTCAGTGTCACTGCGAGAACGAAATGGGCTCCATTTTGTTTAATGTTGATGCGCCCACTTTTTTTTTCTCAAAAAAAAAGAACCAGTTTGCAGGGCTTGGCAACATAATGACCTTTAGGGACGTCGGATGAATATCCTCAAAAAACGACCTTTTTTGGAATCTGGGGGGCCTTCATGATCATTGGGAACCTAAAATCATACCTTCTCAGCCAGTTGATGATTCCCTTAAGCTGAAAAGTACATTTTCAAAGTAGGATTAAGTTGGGTGTATAGGATTTCTTTTGAAAATTTTATTTAACTCCCATCTTATTTGATTCTCATTAGCGAATCCTACTCGGAAGCCGGTCAGAAACCTCCATGGACCCAAATACCGAAATAATTATATAGAGACCCTAGGGAAGGGAAATCAGATAGAGACGGGACGAAGTGACGTAGAACAAACTGGAGTTAATCCCTAAAAGCGTCCAGTTAATAAGGGGGAGGAGGAGGGGGGAAAGGGGGGATTGGGGATGTACAGGGTCAAGACAGCTCCAGATCTGTCACCGTGTCGGCGTCTTATCTTGTCCCGGGGGCAAAAGCTTCATCGGACAGGGGGGGGGATACCCTCCCAGTCTGCGCCACTTCCTTTCCCCTTTCAAAGCTCAATTTCCGTCATGTACCCTATTTTTACTCCCCATTTTTGGGGTATTCATCTTCGAGTCCAAAAAATCGAAGGTACAATATATACGTAGTATAAAGTAAAGTATTGTGATCGTGCAGATTATCAATTTTGAGTTTTTCATTGCCAAGCGTCGAGCAGAGGTGCCAGACCCTGAAAAAAGCGTTTTTAACACGTTCTTTGTGCGTGTGTGTGTATGTACGGAGAGCCTGGGCCCAACCCATCCGGCCCATTTGGTTCAAATTTGGTACACAGGTGTAAAAATAATAAATGTAGAATGTTTTTTCCGATTGTCCATTGGTGAAAATTGGAAGGCTCTACCGCCCCAAAAACCTCAAAAAATCAGGTTTTTATTTTTTTAATCAAAATTGGCGCCTACGATTTCGTTCATTTTCTCAGGGGCAATAGTGCATATTATGGGTTAAAATACCCCATTAGCGGCATATCTGGGAAAACTCGAATTTGTGAGATAGGTTAGTTTTTTGAAGATCACAAAACATGTCATGTGGGTATTCAAAATACTCGGGGAAACTTCCTCAAGCGAGTTATGTGGTCGAACAAATTCTCATAAAATTTCCAACCCCCCGCTCCGCAACGGGTTGAGTTATTGAAGGTTTGCGAAATATGTCATGTGGGTTCTCAAAATAATCGGTAAGACTTCCTCGTGCTAGTTATCTCGTTCAAAAAATTTCCGAGCTTTTCGAAGGAAAACAGATGACACTATGGGCACTATGTTTTGCTTTTCAGGAAGTAAAAATACTAACTAAGAGAGAAATGGTGTTGCAATTACCAGTCTCTATATATTATGTAACCTTAGTATAGGTGGGGGGGGGGGGGGGACCCAGCAACTAGACCATCTCATGAGTTGTCCCGTTGGTATAGCACTACCAGTCCACCAGCCATCATGTGAATGCATTATGGGGACCTGCAGTTTTAAGTGGGTCCCGAACCACCACAGCCTTGATAAATATACCAAATCATAATACTGAACATATCAGAAAAACTTTTTGATAGGTAGCCAGATTGACCCGGATCTCTAAAGTCGACCATATTGACCACCCTGCCATCGAGGTTGTTTATTTTCTTCATTCTTAAAGTTCGGTTTAGTGCCTGGGACGCAAACCTGACCAAAAATATTCCCCCTATCGCTTTTTTGTAAAGTTTCCCGCCTAAAGTAATAAATTGACGAAGAACAATAGTAAAGTCATCCCTTAAGACGAGTCGCAAGTCAATAAGAGCGTCTTTATGGTCTTAATTAACATTGGATTTGGAAGGAACGGCGACACCGCCATAACTGTCGTATCCCTGTCAATGTTATTGTGTTTTATATAGACGCTATAACACAGACATCGTGAAAACTAAATTGATACTAACTTTAAATTGTCTCTAAAAGAAAGACAAGATTTAGGACCAACTTCCTTACGCCAATCTGGTTTAACTGTCCAGGAATGATAGCGTTGAGCTAAATCGGATTTACTGAAAAACAAGTTCATTTGTATTGTATACCAAAATAATTTGTAAAGATTTGATTCTTCTTTGTTACAGAATTTTATGGATTTTACTGTAGCATTTAATCATCTGCAAAGCTTGTTAGACTGTTTCTTTTCCAAACAAAATATCTGTCTTCTATACGCCATTAGAAAGTCTTGTCGAGTACCTGCTCATGGGCGCCCGCAGGAAAAAATTCAGGGGGGGGGGGGGCAACTTGCCCGCTTACTTCAATACATACTTTTTTTTTTTTTTTTTACCAACATATCACGCAATTTTTGTGTATTTTTGGGATCCCCCCCCCCCTCTGCGAGCGCCCTTGTACCTGCTACTTATCGAGTAGTGAGGTACACACATTTATAGGTACTGTAAATTATTCCCATTTTGAAAATTCGAAGCCAATAAAATTTCGTCTACCATAAAGCGAAACATTCGCCCAATTATTTGATTTCTTCCTTTCCTGCTCGTGTTCTTTCTCTCTATCTATTGGGTTGGAAACGACTCCACTGGGGAATTGCAAGAGATGGAGGAACTTGCGAATTCCGACTGATTGTTTGACGTTCTCTATAGCTGACCTAGATTCTTCAGTGTATCAAGATGCATAAAAAAACTATACCAGCCTTTTGTTTTCTGCGTCAGATGAAATTTTAGAAAATGTTTCATTTGACCCAAAAAATAGGACAATAGCGATAACATTGGTGCAGGTTCCCCTTAACAGCAGCTGTTTCTGCCGAGGGGTTAACCACTCGTTGGGAATCTCGTCGGAAATCATTGGAAATCTTTATGAAATCTCAGGGAATATTGGAATTTTTTTGGAGTGGTTACCCCTTCGGGGTTCATCTTTCTATGAATATCGTTGGAAATCACTGGAAATCTTTATGGAATCTCAGGGAATCTCAAGGAATCTCTGGAGTGGTTACCCCCTCGGTTTCTGTCGAATCTAAGATCAACATTATTTTCGGTTGTTCGGTTCTTCCTATTGAATGAAAAAACTCGAAATTTTGCTCAGACGTAGCTTCAAAAATATCCCATGGATATGTCCAGTCAGACTGGTCATCTGTCCACTTCTTCCTGGTTTTTTTTTTTCGTTTTCAACTCCTTTGCCGTACCTGACGAGGGAAAGGAGGTAAATAAAATAAATTCTATATGTTAGAAGAAACGAAGAAAGTCCCTCCATTCTTCGTTGCAAATTTTTTTAGTTAGATGCAAATGTACTCATTAAATTTCACCAAAAATAATAACAGGCAATGTTGGTCAGCAACAGTCAGAGTAGGGGCTGTGTGAGGTGGAGCCCGCCCCACCGCGCCGTCATTTGTGACCCGTATAAATCACAGAGGTAGTGAACATTGAACTGAACAGTGAATACCCCCACCCCACTTACGTCATCTCTGCCAACTAACTGCTCAATTCTGATCAATATTTTAACTACCTTAAAGCTCAATTGAGGGGTTAACCACTCGTTGGGAATCTCGTTGGGAATCATTGGAAATCTTTATGAAATCTCAGGGAATCTTGGAATTTTTTGGAGTGGTTACCCCTTCGGGGTTCATCTTTCTATGAATATCGTGGGGGAATCTTTGGAAATCTTTATGGAATCTCAGCGGAATCTCAAGGAATCTCTGGAGTGGTTACCTACCCCCTCGAGCTCAATGAACCAAACCCTATGGTATTATTGTAGTTATCGTGCTCCTAAAAAGATAAGTCTTTACCTTTCACAATCCTGCCGATAGCACTGTTATCTTGATGTTAAACATTGGAAATTTAACAGCTACTTTAATAAATTTACAAGCTTTATTGGGGGGAATGCCACTATAAATTAAATACCCATAGTTGCTGCAGTGCCTGTTGCGTGAGGTTGGGTTTGCGATGTGGTTGGTTCGTGTAACGGACCTTTACCCACTATTTCTCCGTCTCAAACCTCATAACCATTCTCATTGGTCACTGGGTATGACGTCACATGAGCCCCTAATTAAAGGGGAAAACCTTTAAAATTGTGTGCCCATTTTTTTGTGTTCAATAAATATTTACCAGCGTTATTGGCATTTCGGAAATTCGTATTTATTTTGGATTTCAATTGGCAAACAGAATTAAAGAAATCGGAAACATGACAGTTATTGTATTGAATAATGGCCCTATTTTGAAAAAGTCATTGTCAAAAAAACAGCACGCTACCATCATAAGCTGACTTTACAGTTTTTAATATTAAATCTGTCTGCGTAATTCCGTTTTTTAAAGAATAAAAAATAAATTAAAATTAAATGAATGAACAAAAACGTAAGCATACTTACCTAACGCATTAATCTAAAATTAAAATCACAGCCCAGAGGTAGGTAAAAATATTGTAAAAATCACAAAACACCAGCCTCATTGAAGAGTGAAAATTTTCCACATTTCTCTTCCGTTAAATGTAAAACCTCCTCATTCCGGCTCCCATGCGTCTCTCTTTTGTACGTGAAAAAAACTTATTTTCTGTAAACTACTTTTTCTCTCTTCTCATCCTCGTGGACAAAGAGAGAAAAAGTCAGTGGTAGATTGAGAAAATGATACTGTAATGGTATACCTACCCAGCACGGTAAAAAAAGTTGTTTTTCTGTTATTTTCTTCTGTTGGTGGTAACGGAAAACTGTGTTCCGTTTATTTCATAAATTTTAGCTCATTAATGTTCATAGTATGATCGTGTTTTTTATGTGTTTTTCAGACAATTTTTTTAAGGACACTTTTAGAAAATGTATATTCCCTCTTAATTTTTCGTACCCTCAAAACCCTTTCCGTAGGTATAAACTTTGTTCATGGGAAAGTCGAAATGAAACTCCAATTAATTTGGTTTACCTTTCTATAACATAGTACCGGGCCATTCAGTGACGTCCGTTGCAAAACCCCATTGTATTTATTATTCCGGTTCGATTGGTCGCATTCAGCCACTTTTCCTAGAACTTCCAGCACAGTAATTTTGGTCGGAGCCTCATTCCCTGGAGAATTGTATTCGAAATGATGGGTTATGGACTACCCAAGCACTTAGTAGATCCATAACTTATTTATAGGTCAACTGCTCATCAGGCTCGAACCAGACCTGTAATGTAGTTTTAATCCGTTGTATGTACCATTAAGGAGCCGGTAAGAACCTTATACTGACCCGACCAACTGTGTGAGTTCACATCTACCCCCCCCCCCCCCCCCCCCCCGCCCCCCAACCCACCAAGACTAGTCTTCCCCTTATTTGTTATGTAAATTGGGCCCGGCCCTTCCCCCTACCGCGCAACCTACCCCATTTGCCCATTTTGCCTGGAAAGACCCCAAACATAGTAATCGTATTTCCATCAATCCTAATCTTGTTAACATTTCGTTTCCATGTCTTTTCATACTCCTGCCCGCCCCAATTGTCAGTTCAGGTAAAAAGAAGGTAGACAATTTGTTTTTCAGTACCTATTCGTGAAAAATTTCTTCTTTTTTTTCGTGTCCTTGTTGGTCCTTCGAGTCTGGAAAAAAAATGATTTTAATATTTCAAGAAATACCTACACCTTTGATTACTTATTGGAATCTGATTTTGAGATTGGAGAATTATGACCGAGGGGGTGACGACTCCAGAGATTCCTTGAGATTCCGTGAGATTCCATAAAGATTTCCGAAGATTCCCAACGATATTCTTAGAAAGATTACCCCCGAAGGGGTAACCACTCCAAAAAAAAAAAATCCAAGATTCCCTGAGATTTCATAAAGTTTCCCAAAGAGATTCCCAACGAGTGGTTAACCCCTCGTTTATGACAAACCTTCAGAGGCAGTTAATTGATACTCTGTCTGAAGATGAAGTATTACTCAGTACTGCAGAGGAAGGTTATGCGCAAAAAAAAAAAAATTGCACTGAAAACAGCTAAGGAATTATACAACAACTAACAAGTTTTGAGAAAGCCGGGGGCAGAGATTGTCGTGGCCTTGAAACCCCCTCGCCCCTTTCCAAGAAACTTAACACTGAGAAAAAGGCTTTAAGTTTTATTAAAGGGAAAAGTGCCCTCGTTTTGGCAAACCTCCCAGTTATCTGCAGGCTGAATGAAATTACGTGTCAGGGAATTCCCCCTTTCTTCAGTCGCTCGGAAGTTTGAAACAGAGTAAACAGATGGGCTGGGATTTCTTTTTGAAGAAAAGAAAGGCTTGAGCCTTAGTTTTCCGCTGTTTGGTCAAGTTTCCTATTCAATGATTCTGGAGAATCGAACGCGAGGGATAGACGCCGGACGGAGGGTAATACACATCTGGTGCCCCGACTTGTGGTCTGAGAGTTCCGGGTTCAAATTCTGGCGTAAGCAATTTTTTCCGTTTGTGGCCTTCAGACCGGTCCTATATTCGGCTTCGGCCAAACAGCGGAGCTGTTATGTCCAACCGGGCGATAAAAAAAATCTGGTTCGTTATTAATTTTCTTTTCCCCAGATAATTACAAATTAATTATGAATCAATTGAATTAATTAGAATTGCAGTCTCTCTTTAAATTTTCGAACAGAACCAACTTCCATACTTCTCCTGACCTGGTTTGCACAATTGGTTTGAAAGTTTGTATATTGATTCGAATTATTTAACCCCATGTGGGGTAGAAATACAGTCAATAAATCCTATCACTAAGGGGTCAGCTTTCTGCGGTTCGGGCTCCCTAATAATCAAATTTTCAAAAGTTCTAGAATAAAAATCAGTTTATTGCCATCAAAGCTGCCACTAGGTAATATGGAAATTCACATTTTCCATTTGTATTGTTGCCACTTTCTCGGACATTGTCATTTCTTTATCTTCATGGATTATTCAATCCGATTGACTTTTGAGTCTCACTGTTACATTACCTGTGTCTGTGTCTGTGTAGGTATAGTCCAAGTCAGGCTGCCAGCATACCGATTAGTCATAATTTCTTGAAGATTTTCAGGATCCGGATTTGGGTTCCATATCCTACCATACGCTAAAAATGCCAATCCGACCCTGAGCAGATATTTCCCTGCTCAAGAAGAAGTTTTGATCAGCCCTAGATTTGCAAGAAATTATATTACATATTGGTATGCTCCCAGCCTGACTTGGACTATAGTGACTCTTAAGCCTAAGCAGGTTAAAAACCCTTTCGCTTAAGATTTCCCTCTTTGTAACTTAGTAGTCTTGGCAGTGAAAATGCGAAAGTACCGACGAAATAATTTTGGAAAAAAATTTAGGTGCAAGATTTGTCCCCTTCTGAGTAGGTGGTTTTATGCCAACTGGAACACAAAAACCACCCTGATAACCGACTGGTGTTTTGGATCCTACACCTTACTAACCCATCTAAAACTGTAGGTCACCATGTGCTGTGTATTTTCACGACATCCGGGTATCTATAACTTCCTAGGTACACCAGCTGAACCTTGATGATTGAATGAAAAGGTCCAGTTGCTCCTTTGACCCAATCCCATAGGCTTGGCAAGGGGGGTCTAAGGGGGGGCTAAACCCCCCCCAGAAACCTTCCAGCCACCCCCAGGATTTTTCTGACCTACACATAACGTCACATAAAGCCATGCCTACCCCCCAGGTTTGTTCTTCTACGCCCATGCCCAATTCCTATAAAATATACTAGGATTCAAGGATTCGTGGGGGCAGATTTTTCATAATGAAAATAAAGAATAATTTGAACTACTCTCAAGGACAAAGTTGAAAATGGGGAAAAGTAGAGAAATAATAGAGACTTTTCCGGGGTTTCGCCTGAAAGCCCTGTTGTATGGACCTAAATCCGGGAAATTTCCTTTGCCCACTCCTACCTTTCCAACCTTTCTTCCCTGTCCGAGGTGGAAGCCGTCAATCTACCTACCCTACCGGACAATTAATTGATAGTGAATTGACAAGTCCTTTGTACGCTGTGTCAGCCTTTGTGCCTAACTGTTCGTACCTATTCTGACGTGAGCTTCACAAATAGCTTTCCCTTACAAAGCGTGTATCCAATATTGTGTCTGGGAGATATGGTTTCTCTGATAGACCACAGACGGACGTACGGAACTTCCGTTTTAAGCTCCTCCCAGTTTTCGGCCTCGGAAATTCGGAAATCCATTCAACACAATCAAAGGGAGACTGAAGAGCTGAAAAAATTTCAAAGAAAATGTTCGAAATTTCCAAGAAAATAAGAGTAAAATAATTTATTTTCTAGAGACAGATCCGCCACTGGGTCTATAAAAATACCACTCAGCATTTCTCTCGACGGAAAAAGCAACTTAGAAATAAATCTGGCAAGCCAGAAGAACAATAAGAATGAACTTAACACAATAAGACCCCTTTCACACAAACATTTTAAAAGTCCTTAAAGTCAAAACAGAGTTGCGAAAGGTTGGAAGGAAGGGGTAAGATTTCTGACAACTCCTCCCCTCTGCTGAATGCCTCATTCCAAAACCTATTCATAAAGCTTAGCGGAGAAAGACTGCGGGTAGGTCGGTTGTCAGAGGTTCGCCAAGATATCAACTCCTCCCGACTTTTCGCGAAGAAACCCCCCCGAGAAGTAACTCACTACCTGACTCTTTTAAGATGGACTTTTTTTTTCGTTTTTCAAGTGAGTATAGTGAGCGTGCAGAACGAGGGGGTCACCACTCTAGAGATTCCTTGAGATCCCCTGAGATTCTATAAAGATTTACAAAGATGCCCAACGATGTTCATGGAAAGGTGAACCCCGAAGGGGTAACCACCAAGATTCCCTGAGATTTCATAAAGATTTCCAATGATTCCCAACGAGATTCCTAACGAGTGGTTAACCCCTCGGTGCAGAAATACTAAGCTACCTATATGAGGATATTTGCAAAAGAATAATTGGAATGCAGTAAGTAAGCAAATGCTTTGTCGTCTCTCAGCAGTTTAAGCAAAAAATGAGCACACGCTCAAAAGAGAACTTTCAGCAATCCTTTTATGACTTTGGTTCTTTTCAGTCGTAAATCCCTTCATCAAGAGGCTGTCATCTCTTGATATGACAAAAGAAATAAATTATTTCATTGGATTTCATTTGTGCCGCATATTGTAAAGGAGAAAAAAAACTTAAAATGGCCTGAGGAGACACTTGAGAAGGTTTAATTTTTTTTCGGAAGTCGTTTTGCACAGATGTTTCAGATAGTGGCCTTCCGTGGCCCAGTAGTCAGGTTACTGGGCTCTTGTGATGGAGGTCTCGGGTTCAATCCCCAGAATCGCCAATTTTCTGTTGATCAATTGAAAATATTGATCTCTTTATACTGATTCTCGGCTCGTATCTGTGATCACGGTCGGATAAGTGCTGAAGTAGTTGAAGTATGGCTCCTTTCAAATAAAATAAATATCCGAATAGGGGAAAGATAAGCAAGGGATGAAAGTTTGAAGTCCAACTAGTTGTGAGGGGTTGAAAATTGCTGAGTTAGTGTGAAGAAAATACCCAGAGCTGACAACGTCCGTGTTCTATCTTGATCTTGTCTGGACGCGGTCACTTGTTTTTGTTGCTTGCTTATTTTTCCTTCAGTTAACTTTCACTTTCCGTTCGTGCCTTAGATGTCAGCAGTTCTTCATCAAAAATGTTTGTCACAACAAAAAAGAAGAGTTATTGGCCATTGTGCTTTTTTTGCGGCGCTGCCTTTTTTATGAGCTGTTCTCGGTATAACTTACTTGTTTGAACTTCCTTGCGCTTTTTGTTCCCTATAGCAACCTTATTTACGTGACATCAGATTAGTGGTTACTACGCTTAAACAGCAAAAGTGACTAATGGATTTTTAAGCAGTTTATGGGAAAATCAACTTTTTTAACAAAGTTGAATAAGAAGGCGCCGAGTATGGCCTTCCCTTCCTGGTCAGCAGTATTGTAGGCCCAGAGCAGGGGCTATTTTTGAAAACTATGCACATAGAGTCACAAACAGTTCCTTCAGTGAAACCTAAATCAGCCAAGACGTGGCGACATTAATTTTGCTGAAAGGGGGAAGGGCTGTTGCGGAAAATATATTCAAATTGTATGTGTCTGTTTAAAACGTCCCGATGTCAAAATGAGGGTGGCAGAATGAGTTAGAAATAAGGGGGTTGAAGGGGGGGGGGGTGCTTAGGAGCGCTGTGACGCTTCACTTCCCCCCCTTTAAAAATTCAAAACGATGAAACATGAGCTAACGTACTAACTCATATTTCGGTTTTCCGGAAGACAGAGGGAAAATAATATCCGACGTTATTCTATCCTCTACCGAAAATAAAGTGGTAGTGAAATATGTAAAGGTAATGCTGATATGAAAATAAATTTCTAAATTTAAGTAGGCTTATACCTACAAAACAGTAAATTTAGGTTGGCTTTAAAAAGAGTGTATCTGATTCTCTCAACATACTTATACCTTCTTATACCTAGTTGGGTAACCAAAGTGTAAGTGAGGCTATAGAGAAGTGCAGGAAGAAGGTATGTAATACTGAAACCTGTACCTAAACATTGTCCTTCCAAACCCCCTCGGCTTTAACTTGCACTATGCTGTCCTAGAAGTCAGGCCCGTATCCAGAAAGCTGTCATGGGGGGGTTTAGGGTTATGGGGCGGGGGGGGGGTTAACCCCCTAAACCCCTCCCCCCCCCCCCCCCCCCCTTGGATACGGCTATGCTATAGAAGTGTTCGAGCTCAATGCATGGGAAAAATCCCATTCTTCGCGACTCGAAGGATACAGTGTGATAGGGCTTTTGAGGGTCATACAGGAGGCAAAAGTCGACAAAAAAGGTCTTACAGAAAAAACACGGCAAAGAGGCTAAGGAAATCCTCTCAAGAAGATAGGTAGATACATTTCCGTCAACCCGGCGGTATCAATCCGGAAATACTTGCTACACCTCAATTTGTTGCCAAAGGGCAGATGGAAAAAGGGTTTTTGGCGGGAAATCTAGTGGAAGAATGCAAACAACCCATTGTCCGTCCCAGGATAGTCGACCGTGATATTATATGTTGTGGGGAGGAAGAGAGGAATTGAGGGAGAACGAAATAAGGGAGTTAAGAGGGAAGTGGCTAGAAAAAGCAATCTACCACTGTAAACAACTCGCTAGGCTGTGTTTTTCCACAAGAACTGCGGCGATCTCGAGAAAAATGTCTGACCTGTCGGCCGAATCCTTCAGGCTGTTTTCCTTCAACCCTTTCTTCATTTTCATAGACCTTTTGCCCCTTCCTTTGAATTTTAACTTGGACCAGCGACCTGAAATCCTGATCATACTGATACTACTCAAACTATAAAAATTCCATTCATTCTTGATTCGAGAATTTTGGAAATAGTGCGGGGGTGCGCCGTAGCTAGTGAACCTTTCGTCTCTGTCACTCCTGTGACCTCTGCAATAAAAAAATTTTATACTGGGCCCATACCTTTGGTTTTTGAGTAGGTACCTTGCTATACTGATTTCCTCTAAAGGAAACTAGAAATGTCTAGGTAACTTTTACGCTGTCGGATATTGCCAATTTCTTCAAAATATGCTGCAGCAACTCCTCTATATTCGGCAAAGACGAACCTAATATGTATACCTATACTCTTTTATCAACAAATATTGGATATTTAAATGTTCTGAAATATAATATGACTTTTTAATGTCATAAATTATGAGGCTGTGTTGTGATTTCACGCTTGGTTAATTCTGGACAATTTTTTTTTGTTGACAAAAATCACTCGATCGGTTACCGGTTAAGCTCCAGTTAAATTCGGGTTTTACCGTACAATAATTGAAATTTAACTAGAGTTTAACGTTAACCGAGTATATGGTGGGACGCACCCTTAGTCTCATAATTTATGTAATTAGAAAGACGTATTATATTTCAGAACATATAAATATCCAATACCTTCCTCATAAAGTTTATGCATAAAAAAATGTAAACAAACACGATTGTGTGGTCGCTTTTAAGTCGTAACGATGTAATATTGTACCTGGTATAGGTATAAGAGCGGGAGACTCCAATTATCTTGCATTACGATTTTTCTGAATATTTGAACGAAAAATAACAAACGATATTTGCAAATTGAAATACGAGTTTTCTTTAAAGAAGGTCCTCAGACAACTCTTGAGACATTCTCATATCTTAGAAAAAGGAAGACGCTTTAGGGGAAAACGGTAAGAAGCTCGCAGATCGTACCCTTATAAGGTACAGCAGCGCATGTAGAGACGGCTTCTTCTTTTTCATATTGATCCCTTTGGATCTCTCGTTCCTCAAAATGAATAAAAATGATTCGAGCCGTCATTATTCTTGTGAAATGCCGAAGGTTTCGTCAAATTGCCGAGGGAGGCGCTACTGTGCTATCCTTTCATCTCTCTTTTTTCCTTTTTTCCCTTTATTGGAACACATTACAAAGAAAATAAAGCAATTTATAACTTGGCAAGGTTATTTTTTTCTATTCAAGATATCTTGATATCTAATGTCATTCTCAAGGGTCCGTGAGTGGAGTCTGTTATACTGGAGCTAGAGGAGGGGGGATCAGTCAATCAATCTTCTATAGGGTTGATGAAGATGTACCTGAGATCAAAATGAACTAGGTACATTTAGAGAGCCTTGTAGTGATTCACAAAAATTTCTTGTCTTGCTTTTGCTCTTGCATTTCTTGCATGCAAGAACAAGAACAAGAGTTGATTTTGGCTGCAAGAACAAAAAGTCTTGCATACACCCAGGGAGTTTTTTTCCAAAGCTTCATTCATGGATTGCAGTCCATATTTTGTACAAAAAACTTTGCGGACTATGCGACGATAGAAATGGCCATTCGGTAGGCAACAAACCACATTATATTATAACCGCAGAAAATTCCATGTGAATGCAAGAAATTGAAAGAATCTCGCAGCAAGAACAAGAACAATATAGGGTTTTTACTGCAAGAACAAGAGCAACAGTCGCTTTGCGAGAACAAGAACAAGAAATGCCGTTTCTTGTTCTTGTTCTTGCATCTTGCATCACTAGAGCCTTGACTAAATATATTTTTCGAGAGAAGTTCCTCCAGCCGTTTTTTTTTCGGGATCAGATGACAACAGAAACAGCAGAACCAAAAAATGTTTTTTCAAGAAAAAAAATAAAAACCCTAAAAATACTTTCTCACATTCTTGTAATTTTTACGGACTTAATTTTTCTCGTCGTAAAAACGGACCTGTATCTGCCATAAAAAATGTTCGAGTATGGGAATAGTGAATCGTGCTGCGATTTCCAAAAGGAAAGTTTATCTACCTTTTTACGTTAACTTGAACATCCTTTGATGGAACATCACAATCCACAGATGGACGGCCAAAGAAAATACCCAAAAAATGAAAAACGTAAAGCTAAGTTGATAACTAAAGGAGAGGCGAGTGATGGTTGAGTTGCGGGCTTGAAAAGCCCCAAAGGTATCCCAAAGGATCAGAAAAACCAAAGGAAATGTTCATCTGTCAGCTCAACTCAAAATGCTGATTTTGAGTTAGTAAAAAATGTTTTAGTTTTACTGTCGCTTTTATTAAATTATCTTTATGCGTTCGAGAAGTTTCAATATCCTATACGAGGGGTTAACCACTCGTTGGGAATCTCGTTGGGAATCATTGGAAATCTTTCTGAAATCTCAGGGAATTTTTTGGAGTGGTTACCCCTTCAGGGTTCATCTTTCTATGAATATCGTTGGGAATCTTTGGAAATCTTTATGGAATCTCAGGGAATCTCAAGAAATCTCTGGAGTGGTTAGCCCCTCGATAACCTACCTACCTATGTTACACCCTGTGCCATTTACCTTTTCGAGGGGTTTTTCAATGTACAGGACATTGCACACTGACACAGTAGGTACGTCACTCGTACTTCAATAGGTATTTCTTTTCACCTGTCACCGGCAAACATTTTTGGGAAGGAAATCGGTCGCAAGGACAAGGCTGGACCCCTCTGGATTGTTTGGGACGGAAAGGGGGGAACAGAGCAAGTTCGATCGAAACTGAAACTTTATTGGGAACTGTTGTATGGAATGCTGTTTGGTCTTTGACGAATTTCATGTTGGCGGCTGCCATGTAAATACCAGCTCCGAACGCTTGGGGCACATTCTACTTCGCTCATCCAGCACCCAGCTTCTGGCAATATTCTTGCGTTCTTGTTCCTGCTGCTTCTGTGCTACTGGTAGTACTAGAACGGTACCAGCTACACTGTTATCGTCAGTGCCTGTACAGATAGTGAGATTTTTACTCGAGGGGTTAACCACTCCAGGAATCTCGTTGGGAATCTCGTTAGGAATCATTGGAAATCTTTATGAAATCTCTGGGAATCTTGGAATTTTTTGGAGTAGTTACCCCTTTGGGGTTCATCTTTCTATGGATATCGTTGGGAATCTTTGGATATGGAATCTCAGTGGAATCTCAAGGAATCTCTTGAGTGATTACCCCCTCGTTTTTATTGCTGCTGCAACTCCAATACTTTTGGTACCTCTGTAGGTACTGTTATTCAGGTATTTTTAACCCCAATATGTAAGGGTCAAAGATGATGGTGTACTTTGTATGGAATAAAGCTGACGTCAATGTAGAACTGTCAACCCGTCTTGTTCTGAGTAAATATGACTATAGCCAGGGAATGTGTTTTTTTTTTTCATTCCAAGTATAATTTCACTTCTCAGAAAATAATAATTAGTGAATATTCCCCTCCCTCCTCTCCCTCCCCTTTTCCTCCTCCCCCACACACATGAGTGTTCTCCGTATCGTTCAGAATAACCTATCCCCAGGGAGCACTCACCTATCTCAGGGGAACACCGATAGACAAACCTTCTTCGTGATGGTAAAAGGTTTGGCGTGTGGCATTATAAGCACGATAGAAAGGATGTTACGTGGTTTAGACAGTCCTTCGTGACTAAGTTGCTGTAAAAAAGGATCGGCAGCTAGATCAAAACGAAAGGATGTACTTTAATCTAATACCCAGTCTTTGAGCGTCTTTTTTATGCCGGCGTCACGTGACCTGAGAGAGCCGAGGAATAATAAGACAGGTACTGACAGTAGTACAGCTTATTTTTCTGCTACAGTTCTATACCGAAATTTGTTCTATGATACTCAGCAAAACGGCCTCGATAGCCGAGTGGACTAAATGGTCGACTTTTGAGGAGCAGTGAGAGCCGGGTCACACCGGTTCGATCCCGATCCTACCAAAAAGGTTTTCTGCTCGGCATTCACTTCTGATATGTTCAGCATGTCAAGTGAAATGTATATCGAGGCTGTGGTGGTTCGGAACCTACCTAAAACTGTAGGTCCCCATCGTTTACTCGATGGCTGGGGAGCTGGTACTTGGTAGTGCTGCCAGCTGAGCACAATGGATAGTTCTTGAAAACGGTCTAGTTGCTGGGCTTGTCCCCTCCAACCCTCAGCTACTAAGTGGCGAGTGAAAGATAGAAAGAGGCTCAGCAAACCTCTAGGTACCTTTAAAGTGAGAGCTAAACGTCCCACGTTCCCTAAGAAATTGCTCTTCTTCAAAAGTCAACACACCTAAGGTTCAGGACTTTTGTTTCGCAGCTGAGGTTGGTAACGTTTTCTCGTCACTTCTCGTTTTTGGCCAAGTTTTGTACGGAGGTTATGAAGTCATTGAAAATGAATGGAAGCACTTATATCCGAAAACAAGTTTATGAATTTTTTATCCGTCAAGCGCTCTGGTCCCTTGAGAAGTGAAAAAGGTGTATAACACAAAAATTGAGGAAGAAGAAAAAACATTTCACCTTGTAAAAAGGTCCGGAGACCCTGAGCAAAGGCAGGGCTCGATATGCTTTCTCTAATCACAAAGTAAGATTAAAAAATAATTAGATTAAGTTATTCCAAAGAAAATTCGACAATTTCCTTTTATTCAAATCAATGAAAATTCCAAGGAAAATGAATTATGAATGATCTATTTTCCAAAACTCTTGAATCATTTTTCAACATTTATTTTACTTCCAAGTAAAATTTCGACTGTTTATTTAATTACAGTTTTTGATTAATTAAGAGAAGTGTAAAGTTTTATAAGTATAGATAAATTTTTTAAATAAAATTTAAAATTTATTTGGCCGTAAGCCAGATTTAATGCAACCTAACGCTATACCTACATGAAAATGCTAGGCAAAACTCCGATTTGCGACAGATTTTATCACGTACCTTTGTACAAGTTTAACGGCACATAAGTAATAGGTAGATTTCAGCGATTAGGTAACTGACGTTACTTTTCCATTATGGCGAATAGCCCCTAATGTTGAGGACTCCGGGAGTTCAAGAATCATGGGAAACCCACCCCTTTTATACTTAAAATATATCGTGAAATTTATTAACAAACTATATACCTAGGGATGATAATGATACAATTGAATTTGGATGCCACAGCTAGCCTAATGATGGTGATGATATCAGGGACGAAATGAGTTCAGGAATAAAGGTGATATAGGTGTCCTAAGTAAAGAATAAAGTTTGTACAGGCGCCACCACAGTTTTCTTAAGGGGGAAAACAGGGAAAAGCCATCAAAAGGATAATTTAGAACTTAGCTGCCGTAATGAAGAATTTTGGAAGATTGAAGATTTTGCCACAGGGAATTTAGGGATAATAACAGGTTCGTGGTTACAGGGTCATATTGTTCAGCCGGTCAAAGTAGGTAGGTTCCTCCTCATTATATTTCTACTCCATCGTCCGCATTTAATCTAATGAATAAATATAAAAACCCATACACGTTACACAATAATTTAGATCATGACAATAAATATCCAAATTTAGCAACAGAACTTACCAGAAAATATTAAATAAATCGGCACGGAGAAAGTACAATACATTTGTTTTATCTTTATTTATTTACCCCGGAACACAAGAATTTTGAGTAAGTATAAGTGGCCAAGAACACGTTACAACTTCGGTATAGTTAACAAAAACAAAAGAAAATAATGAAAAAGAAAAAAAAATGAACTTAAACCCACGCTCCTCTCCTGAAGTGTGTGTTTAACTGAAATGAACAATAACCACCAACGACAAAATAGACAAACAATAAAAAATGATTGAACAGTTAACAACTAACAACGTAACCTACCTATTTAGTCAACATAGGGCTTTAGGTTCTCTGCCGCCCACTTCCCTATGTACTTTCCCTTAACATCCTCCAAGATGAACTGATTTTCTGATAACTTTTTGACAATTCTCGCTGGCCCAAGGTATTTTGGTGCTAATGTCTTTGAAAAACTAGCCGCTTTATCTGACAATTGAAAGGACTTTCTCCAAACTAGCTGGCCCTCCTGAAACCTAAGATCGCTTCTTGTTACGTTGTACCTCTTTGCATTATTCTCCTTAGCTCTTTTCATACTATCTTTGGCCATCAGTTGACATTTCTCTAGCTTTTTCTTTAACCTATTAGCATACCCATCCGGGTTACTAGGTGCTACATTCCCTGCTTTTGCTTCCTCTTGCAAATCAAAAGTCGTTCTTGGGCTCCTCCCAAATACCAACGTTACAGGTGCGAACCCAGTAGCGTCATGCACCGCAGTATTGTAACAGAAAACAACATGATCTAGATGCTCATCCCACACCTTCTGCTCCCCTTTAATGAAAATACTAATCTGTGCTTTGATTGTCCTGTGTACCCTTTCTACTAAATTTCCCCTCGGATAGTATACTGGGATGGTTGTATGCTTTATGTTAAATGCTTGACAGAACTGTTCAAAATTTTGGCTTGTAAATTGAGACCCGGAATCAGATAAAATTATTTCAGGTACCCCATGCACAAAGATTAGCTGACTCTTTAGTATCTTTAACACATTTTCAGTAGTAGCACTACGCATAGGTTTCGCAATTAAATACCTACTGTGATGATCTAAAATGGTTAAACAGAATTTGTTCTGGTTCTTTGACCTTACCAACGGCCCCACAATGTCTATTGACACAATTTGAAAAGGTAACAGCTCTTTGTCCTTCACAGTAATCTGTCCAGCTGGTTTAACTCCAGGTACCTTATGCTGTTGACATTCTTTACAGGACCTTACAAACTTTTTGACCAAAAGATACATTTTAGGAAAATAGAACCTTTTTGATAACGCTTTGTAAGTCTTGTTCACCCCACCGTGCCCTCCAAAGTAACTCTCATGAAATTTTTGACACAGCATGGTCCTTAGATCTGTAGGGACAACAATTCGATAACAATCCTCCTTAGTTTCTGGGTCACGAAGTCTTTTGTACAAGTACTGACCTTCCACTTTAAAACTTGGATACTTATTAGGCTCTTTTTCAACACTGTCCTTCAGATCTAGCAACCACTGATCTCGAGATGTGGAAAAATCCGGAACATCCAAATTATGTAACTCTACTTTCATCTCACCAACATCTACCTCATCAATTTCTTCCGTCAAATAGTCATTTTCCTCAGGATTTTCCCCTGCAGCTCGACTAAGAGCATCAGGAACTGTATGGCTCTTACCGGCCTTATGAACCACTTTCAATGGGTACTGATTCAGTTTCACACAGTATCTAAAAATCCTCCCCTTTGGGTTGGGTATTGAAAACAGCCATGGTATTGCTGAATGGTCTGTCACGATAGTTGTCGGATAAGGACTACCTAGCACAAGGTGCCCCCAGACTTCCAAACTATACAAACAACCCAAAATCTCTTTTTCAGTTGTGGTCAAATTTTTCTCTCGTTTGCTGAGACTTCTGGAACAGAACCCTACTACATTTGCTTTCGACTTATCTCCTGTATCTTGATAACATACACCCCCCACCCCTTCATCTGAGGCGTCCACTTCAATCCTAAATTTCCCTTGAGTGTCAGGTATTACAAGAATCTCAGGACTCACAAGACAATCTTTTAGATACTGGAAAGACCCTTCCTGAGGCTCGTCCCAATTGAATGGTTCATCTTTCTGCAGAAGCTTGTTTAGAGGAGCTGCATGAGTGGACAAATTTTTTATAAATTTCCTATACCAACCCACAAGCCCCAAAAACCTTCTCACATCCTTCACTTTCTTTGGCCGTTTGTAATTGATTATCCCTCCCACTTTCGACTCAGTCACTTTTATTTCACCTGAACCAACTCGGTATCCAAGGAAGACAATAGAATCGAGACAAAACTCAGACTTTTTAAAATTGACCCTCATGTCCGCTTCTCTAATCAACCTTAACACCTCGTTCAGGTCTTCCTTGTGCTGTTCGTAGGTTTTGCTGTAGATACAGATGTCATCAATGTAAACAAACGCGCACTTTAGTAACACCGGCCGCAAGATTTTTTCCATGGTCTGCTGGAAAATTGAGCTTGAGATCTTCAGACCCTGAGGTAACCTTTTATAGCGATAAAAACCCCCTCCTGACACGTTAAATCCAGTAAGGTCACGTGACTCACTATCTAAAGGGATCTGATGGAACCCATGAACTAAATCTAGCTTAGACATGTATGAACATCCGTGCAGAAGAGACAACACATCATCTGTCTTTGGTATGGGCCCTGCCACATTTTTACAAACCTTGTTTAATTTAGTGAAGTCCACCACGAACCTCCTAGCATTTGAGTCTCCAGGTTTTTTGACAGTAAAAGCTGGACTACACCACTCCCCATCTGCATGTTCAATTATGTCTTCTGCCAACATCTTCTGAATTTCCTCTTGCGCTAATTTTTGCTCAAAAACAGGCAACGGAATGACTCTTTCCTTAGCTGGAGGAGTATCTGGGTCAACATAGATCTTAGCTACAGCTTTGTTACATTTCCCCGGACTGGTCTCAAACTCCTTTTGCCACTTGTCTATCAGCTCACTGATTTCTCTTTTCTGACCTTCGTTAATTTTAGGATGACTAACCTCCAACTCATCTATCTGCAACATATGATCTGAATCCCACCAATGTGGATGCGCATGATCGAACATTTCCTCTTCCCACTGATCTAGTTCTTCTTTCAATCCTACCATCTCTCCATCTGGTAACTCAATTGCATTCAAATCGAAGATCGGTTGAATGTTCTTCACAGGAACTCGGTGCAAATTCACAATCTCTGAACCATACTCGTCTTCGATTTCTAGTGAACAGTTCTTAAAATCTAGCTTGGACCCCAAAGCCTTTAAAGTATTAGTTCCTACAATCATACTGTGGCTTAGATTTTTGACAAGATAAACATCACCTTCCCATTCCTTTGATCCAATTTCGATTTTCAACTTTACTACCCCAGTTATTTCTATCTTGGTTTTGTTTGCAGCATTACCTGACATAGTAATAGGCCTAAGCACATGTCCCATAGTCTGCAAGATATCAAACATACAACTGTCAACAACAGTATGGCTGCACCCACTATCCAACAGTGACATAACTGGCATATTCTTAATACTAGCATAAACATACAAACGTTCGTCAGCTTTCTTTTTTGGATACATGGTCGAAATAATGATCTCTTCTTTCAGAACTTCTCCAGGGAGCTCTTCTATACCTGCTGGATCCCCTGGTTTTTCCATCAGGCCTTCTCGTTTCCCTGTTGTGATCGTTGACCCTCAAGAATTATCTTCGCTGTCATTTTAGCAATGGTCTCCATCACTTCCGGTGTGATCTGGCTTGCCACTCCACATGGGCAATTGTTTTCGTCGAAACCCTGCTTTCCACATTTCTTGCAAAAAACAGTCTTTGCCTTTCTACAATCTCTCCAGTAGTGTCCAACCTGATTGCAGTTGTGGCACTTTGGTGCGACACCTGTTCTCAAACGATTTTCCTTTTCAAAGGCCTCCAACTCGACGTCTTCAGTTTCTTCCTCTGACTCTGGTAAATCCTCGATCGCGTTCACTTTTGGTGTCCTTTTCATGTCTAAAAATGTCTTTGACCTTGCATTGTATGCCTGCTCCTCATCCAGGATCTCATTCGCATGTTTACCAGCTTCCTCCAATTCTTCAATGTCTCGGAACCTCCTAGCACCGATCAGACCTTTGTATTTGAAATTCATATTCAAAACAAGACATTTCAGTACTTCACCCTCCTCCATAGGTTCTTCCAACTCCACATTCATTGCTAAAATATCTGCTATGAAGTCACACAATCTCTCCCCTATCTTTTGTTTCCTGGTTTGGATCCGACACCTGACCCTGAAATCATGGTCCTCTGGTAGGTACCATGCCTTTAAACCAGCCTTTAAAGATTCCCATCCTTTGAATTTTGCTTTTTTCCCGGTGAGCCAGTTTGCCGCTCTACCACTTAGTAGATTCCCTACTGCAGTGATCGCATCTCTGTCCGATAGGTTATACATCTCAATCAGTTCCTCACATTGTCTAATAAAACTGCTGAGGTTGCTGCCTGACTCCCCTGAGAACACCATTCTCCTGTTCTCACAAGTTTTGATAAAGTTACCTACCGCCCTATGAGAGGTTGAACGTTCGCTTGATCTTTGATTACTACTGAGAATCTTACCTGTTTCCTCAATAGCTACTCTCAACAGTGACTCAACATCCACCTTACCTACTTCTCTCAGATTCGAATTCAGCAAAGTACTGTCATTGTTTACAATCAGTTCTTCGTTATTGTTTACATTTAAATTTTCGTCAACATTCGGGTTCTCATGGGGAGGAGTAGTTACAAGTACCTCACCCCCATTGTCATTGATCTGTCTATCTCTGGTAGGTGTGAGCTGTTCACCACCACTACCATGACCTTGGTCAGCGTTGCTGAGAGTCCCCATGGATTGCTCCTTGGTTCCCTCCTCAACCTGATCCTGATTCTGTGCATTTTTAACTTTTTTATTTTTCTTCGCACTTCCCTGTGCGCCTCCTCGCGTCTGAACCATTTTATATAATTTCACCAACACATTGAGTAGGACCTACCTACTCTATGATGACCTGACTGACCTGTAAGATGTTATGTTGATAATAAATAAAAGCATGTCTGGCAAAATCGGCCTCGGTAAACAGTGCATCAGAAGTATGCCTTTTCTGTTCCACTCAAAAACCTATTCCTGACTAACCTGCAAAATATTTTTCAATAATAATAAAAGTACCCTAGCTAAACAGTGCATCAGAAGTATGCCTTACCTGTTCAACTCAGCAACTTATACCTGACTGATCAAATAAAAATAAGAATAACCATCTAAGAGTAAAGATGAAACCAAACAGTCGCATCAGAAAATATGCCTTTCTGCATTGGAGACAACCCCAACCCTACTAGGTTCTAATAAAAATTGGAAATAATAAAAACAAAGATAAATAAATGACCCGATACCCGATACATATAACGATAAGATAACAATAGATAAAGATGATCAGACAATAGCGCTAAGACTTTGAACACAAAAGAAAGTCCAAATACTAGCCTTGCTCAACCGCCCCCATTGACTAACAAAACTACGTTAACACTACTTCCCCCAGAATGAACGGTAACGTGGCATTAACTAGCTTGCGTCAAATGGACAAAAAGAAAAGTGTTCCCTTTGGCAAATCCCATTACAATTTCTTTTTTTAAGTCTAACCTATATCGTGCCCCACGTTGGGCGCCAAATTACTATCGTGAAATTTATTAACAAACTATATACCTAGGGATGATAATGATACAATTGAATTTGGATGCCACAGCTAGCCTAATGATGGTGATGATATCAGGGACGAAATGAGTTCAGGAATAAAGGTGATATAGGTGTCCTAAGTAAAGAATAAAGTTTGTACAGGCGCCACCACAGTTTTCTTAAGGGGGAAAACAGGGAAAAGCCATCAAAAGGATAATTTAGAACTTAGCTGCCGTAATGAAGAATTTTGGAAGATTGAAGATTTTGCCACAGGGAATTTAGGGATAATAACAGGTTCGTGGTTACAGGGTCATATTGTTCAGCCGGTCAAAGTAGGTAGGTTCCTCCTCATTATATTTCTACTCCATCGTCCGCATTTAATCTAATGAATAAATATAAAAACCCATACACGTTACACAATAATTTAGATCATGACAATAAATATCCAAATTTAGCAACAGAACTTACCAGAAAATATTAAATAAATCGGCACGGAGAAAGTACAATACATTTGTTTTATCTTTATTTATTTACCCCGGAACACAAGAATTTTGAGTAAGTATAAGTGGCCAAGAACACGTTACAAATACCAGAGAATTTAAAAAGCGAGTTCTCCATTTTCCTTCAAATTCTTTAGTTGTGAAATGTTGAAAAAGAAAATGGTTCAGGACTTTTTTAAATTGTCCTCTGGCTTGTGAATTAATTAATAGTTTCCTCTTGAGGCTGGCAATGGCTCAACAAGATGCTAAATAGTTCAATGACAGGCTTAATCCCTGGAACAGTGGGAAGATAGGACTAAGAGCTTTGGAATTCTGGTTCTCCCTCTCAAAATAGTTCGGCAAGTTGCGGATTGAACTGACTCACAATCAGAGCAGTGCGGAATGTAGTCCTGAGCCTGGATGACGTCTTCAACTCGTTCCAAAATGATTTCTAAGATGGGGAAGGTGTGGAGACAGGAAACAGACTGGGAAGAG
Source organism: Mesopsocus fuscifrons (assembly GCA_950004255.1). Classification (NCBI taxonomy): domain Eukaryota; kingdom Metazoa; phylum Arthropoda; class Insecta; order Psocodea; family Mesopsocidae; genus Mesopsocus; species Mesopsocus fuscifrons. The sequence goes on from OX465381.1 coordinate 8,122,568, forward strand.
CATGTGCTACATGTATGTTCATATGAAAGCTCAAATGCAATATAACCTAGCGTGGGCCAATGCTGACTTGGGCCAGGACGACGTACCACTCTGGCCTACGAAAGCACCATTCAGCAGTGCTCCTGCTCACACAATGGACTCTACCACTCTACCCCATATTCGATCATATAGTCCATGGGTCACATAGGACCACGCTGGGAAATATAGTAATCATCCAGCTGTTCTGCCTCCATAGTGTCTACTGACTGGCTAAGGACCGCCCACAGTGTGCCTTAACCATGATACCTAGTTTCACCCCATGTATTACATAAATAATAATAATAGCTGAGGGTTGGGGGGACAAGCCCAGCAACTAGACCGTTTTCAAGAACTATCCATTGTGCTCAGCTGGCAGCACTACCAAATACTAGCTCCCCACCCATCGAGTAAACGATGGGGACCTTCAGTTTTAGGTGGGTTCCGAACCACCACAGCCTCGAGATGCATTTCACTTGACATGCTGAACATATCAGAGGTGAATGCCAAGCGGAAAAACTTTTTGGTAGGATCGGGATCGAACCGGTGTGACCCGGCTCTCACTGCTCCTCAAAAGTCGACCATTTAGTCCACACTCGGCTGGCGAGGCCTTCGTATTACATACATACACACGTGCGAAAAATTAAAAAGTGCCGCAGAGGCAAATCATCCTTTAAACCTCACTATAGTGTCATAAGCTAAACATGGTTGTGTTTAATTTATTATCTATGTATGAAACTGAACTTGAGGAATCCATCCTGCATGTATACCTTACCCGCATCCGTTAATTCGATTGGCTGCCTCGTTCGCATTCAATTAGTAGAAGGGTTCGTTGATAACACTTCGGCTGTGAACGCGTCATCACGTTGACCTACGTCACACCGACCTACATTATCTTTTCCAACGATCTTGAGTAGGTACTCGTATAGGTACATACCTACTGCTGTCATCTCTACAGAATGGTGGGACTTTCGCATTGTTTCCGATAACGACATTCATTTTTTCTTTGATTAGAAAGCCTTCTAGCCTCAGGGAAGTGCTATCGTAAGGCTTAGAGAACGGTTAGTCTCTTCCCGTGAGCTTAATGCGTATATACGTAATTTCGTTATAAATCTAAGTTATCGTTAAAATGGTGCGGTGCAATCCGCCCTTACATAGTAATAAATATCGAACAATCAGAAGAGAAATAAAAATGAAAAACCACTGTCTGACATTTGGCATGGTGTAAATAATGATAAAATGTCAGCTGTAGGTGTTAGCAATATTCAGACCGCAGAGACTGACAATTTAATGAAATTACTATTTACTCTTCACACTTTGAACACTGACAGACTATGAGCTCTTTAAATTTAAATTTTTTTATTTGAAGCTTGTAAGTTGGCTGGAAGTCACTATTGACGTCTGTCACCATGGCAACGGGCACGTAAGCCTTCCTGCTGTCGCTCAGTCTTCAATAGAATATGAATATAGAGAATACTTACATAAGGAACTCTGTTATGCTTCAATGAGTCAAGGTGCGTCATTTCAGATATACTGTCATGTAATTCACTATTGCTGAATTCTTGCCATTTCAGTCAGCATTCTAGCTGAATTGGCGCAGGCACTTTCATTAAATTATTTTGATTTTCTAAAAGTTATAAAGGCAGTCTGCTATAGTGGTATACCAAGTTTTTAAACTAAAAATAGAAGCAAAATAGCAGTGAAACAAATTTTTTCTGTCAGAATTCCAACTCAGCAGTCTGGTTTGCTGATTGGTGCAGGTACCCTATTCAGAAAATTATTAAGGGTCCGCTTAACCTGACGATGCATTTTTTGCCGGCCATTAGATTAACATTGCGAGCGGCGATTCATTTTCAAGGTTTACCCTTGGTTCGAAAGACACAAAATTTTGCCCGTACCTAGCCCTAACAATGATGTAGGTCGTCATCGAAGCAGATTTCCCAATTTCTCACTGGTTTCTTTTATTGCAACTGTTTTGCAAATGCTAGCATCGCATACCTCAATTTTTTAAGGGGAAAAGTGCTGTATCTCGAAAACCAGTAAAAAATTGGGAAAGCGGACCCTTAAACCCTTTATGTCAGCGAGTCCACAACAAAATTGGAAACCATGGTTCAAATCTCGACAGAGGAGGACTTTGGATAAACTCAATCGATAATCAAATGATTATCTAAACTTAAATTCGACTCGGCGAAGAGAATGAATTCGCTTTGAATAGAAATTTCAAGCGTGTGCCTCAATTTCAAATTTTGAAGGAAATAATAGGGAAAACTTGGGACTTTTCAACCCAGACACAATGCTATTGTTAACAAACTTTGTATAGCTTTAGCATCCGATTGCGGAGGGTAATTGTCTCCATAACTTAATGTTTAGTTTGTTTTTCAGTTTCAAAAATCCGTTGGATCATTGCAATAAAATAAAATAAATTCCTTTCGATGAGGTCGAAATGAGTTAGGTATAGATTCCGAAGTTCATTTTCGAGTTGCACTAAAGTTATGTCTCTGTGACTCAGGCTGAATTTCACCACTTTCCGATAGTGTCTATAACGAGAGGATTTAACGAACGGATTTACGTTATCGTATGTTTAGCTTACGACAAGTGCGATCTCAGAGAAACAAGTGCAAGCGCAAGGCATTTGTCGTAAGCTAAACATACGATAACTTAAATCCGTTCGTTAAATCCTCTCGTTAAAAGACACTATCGGAAAGTGTTGAAATTCCGCCTAATACGGTGATAACAAATGATAATTATCACTCACTATAACTCTCTATAGCGAACTCTTTTTATAACAAGCGAATTTACATGCCCGTGACAGTCGTTAGAGAGAGGCTACTGTGGTTAATATAAGTGATTGTGATTATTATTTATTATTTTAATAATTTTGTTGATGAACCGAGGTACTATCTACTTACCCGATGGGGGGAAATTTTCATTTTGTAAAAAAATGTACACACCTTTGTGCCTTAAGTACCCCTTTTATTTCACATATCTGAAGAAGATATTTTTTGCTGATCGTACCTTTCTTTATGACTGAGTTTTTTGTCAGACAAAACATGAAGTTGATAATGAAGGAGAGGCAATGTGGGAGATAGAAAGAGACAGTAAGGCTGGCGCTTATAATGGGTTTCTTCAGTAACGCGAATCCCTCTGTTATTAGCAGAACGTTGAGCGCTGTGTATCCCATTTCTGTAGGTATACTTACCCTTAAAATGTTTCCCTTAAAAGGCAGCAACCCTTTATTTGTTGAGTCACGTATGTTCCCATTAAATTTAAAGCCTTCGTGGTGCTTTATTTTCAGGTAGGTATTAAAATACTAGTAGTGACTTCCATTCTAGAGTTAGTAGGTACTCGGCGAAAATTTCTATACTCGGTTTCCCCTTAAGGGTTGTTTCTAAGGGTGTCTTAAGCTGATTAGAAATAGGCATGGTGAAGGGTCCTTAAACGTCCCCCACCTGGCTCCATGTCTCGCTAAGTACGATCGCTAAACACGAGTCATCGAAAATCGAACTTTCCTAAAAGGATGCCAAACACGGGAGAAAAATGAAAGATAACATCAATTTATCAATATCAAATATAGGGAACAAACGAGGTAGTAATAGTTGTGAATTGAGAGCGGCGTTTCTCCAGCCCTCATCCGTCTTTCAGTACAGACAGGTTCATCAGCCCTGGATTTATTTACTTTCCCCCAGGCGCCAACGGCTCCTTTTTAATTAAGGTGCCTAAGTCCGCCACGGTCAGGCGGTCACGTACCTGAAGCTCCGTGCTGGAAGGAGAAACTCGGCAGGGCTTTTTCTTCGCAAAAAGAATTTTCTTTGTTGACCCCGACTATTTTCACACCCCAGATTTTTAGATTATGTTTTCAAAAAACGTGTACACCCACTTTTAATTGCATACTCATGGGTTTGCAGGCGTTAAGTCTCATCCCACTTTCTCCGGTATTGTGCCATTAATAATTGTTATTATTTATGTCGGTTCTTTGCTGACCTCAGCTATTTTCACATCGTAGATTTTATATATATATATAACGACCGTATTTAAATTCTCTCGCTATTAAGAGAGGTTGCTATATAGAGTTGGTGAGATTGTGGAGATATGACTTGTCTAAGGACCATAATGATAGCCTGTGCATGAGAGTGGTTATAAATGTCTGTATGTGACTTCTAATTCCTCCTAGAAGGGGCGCATTTGATTGTCAGGTTTTTTGAGTCGAAAAAAAAATTATTCTCCTTTTGACCTGATAGGACAGTGAAAACCCCTTCATTCCCCTCGAGAGTCAGGTATAGGTATGTGAAGATGGGTTGATCTAATTACCCGAGGAAGCTGTCAGCAGGCGCCTCAGTTTGATATAAACCAGCCATCGGGGGAGCTATAAAACACCTTTCGTCAGTTGGGCAGGGGGGGGGGGGAATGGGGGAATATGGGTTCCCTTGGGGGTCCCCCTTCCCCCCCCCCCCCCCTCTCCCTTTTCGACGCATTATCGATGCTCCCTTACTTATACATGAGAGTGAATATTATATCTATGATTTATTCACTTCATTCTGTATGAGTTAAGATACGCTAAAGCATCGCTTGATAGTGGACTTGAACGATGGAGGTCCCGGGTTGAAACCCAGGTCCAGCAAATTTTCTGTATGTGGTATGGATGTCAGTACATTGGCTTCTGCCTAAAATTAGAATTTTCACACCTGCTTACGTAAGCCGTACACACATACCTTTGTAAGATATTTCTGGTGTAATTTTCTATACCGCACTGCCCGGCTAGGTTTTATATGGGTATTGATCAATGACTGAATTAATATTTTATAAAGTGAAAATTTAACCGCGTCTCAAGACCGAGTACTTATATAAGAGATGATGACGCATTCCTGCAGAGTAGGAAAAAAAGGATCGAAAAATCATAAGTTTTCTCTGTAAAATTCTGTGTCTGTACCTGAAATTTAATAAAAACAACTTTTGGAGTAGGAAACTTTAGGCTCGTAAATCTATTATCATCAATCAATTTCCGTTTTTCTTGCTTCTTTTCCCAGGGGAAAAAAGTTTTGTATCTTTCTAAATTTGAACCTGATCTATTTGGGTTTGTTGTGCGTCTTCGTGCGCCTCTCCCGCCTCAAGGTCACAATCATTCCCGCTCGCTCTCCGTCCACACTGTGCGAAAAATATTTCCATGCCGCGGTAATTAGGCATTTTGCAACAGACATAAATAGCATAAAATGTTATAGAGGTAAGTAGACTGTTAAATGGTTGTAAAGGCAGACGACCATGACCTCCTGCTGCTCAAGCCAAAATGAAACCCCGTGATGCTTAAAGCTGATTCAGCGAAATTTCTAGCGTGCTCGTGGCAAATGGGTATAAGTGCGGGAAAGCTCAGTCATGAAAGGACCGTTAATTCTCCCTAATGACGGCTCGGAGCGATCATGTTACTCCATACCCACGTTTTTCCCGCTCCTAAAGCTCTCTTTACATGAAACCAACATCAAGCGGAATACACAAAACGAAGGGGACAAGTAAAGGTACATGCTAACAGCCTCGATAGCCGAGTGGACTAAATGGTCGACTTTTGAGGAGCAGTGAGAGCCGGGTCACACCGGTTCGATCCCGATCCTACCAAAAAGTTTTTCTGCTCGGCATTCACCTCTGATATGTTATAATATATATATATAATATATATATATATATATATATATATATATATATATATAATATATATATGCCAAATTACTCTCGTGAAATTTATTAACAAACTGTATACCTAGGGATGATAATGATACAATTGAATTTGGATGCCACAGCTAGCCTAATGATGGTGATGATTTCAGGGACGAAATGAGTTCAGGAAAAAAGGTGATATAGGTGTCCTAATTAAAGAATAAAGTTTGTACAGGCGCCACCACAGTTTTCTTAAGGGGGAAAACAGGGAAAAGCCATCAAAAGGATAATTTAGAACTTAGCTGCCGTAATGAAGAATTTTGGAAGATTGAAGATTTTGCCACAGGGAATTTAGGGATAATAACAGGTTCGTGGTTACAGGGTCATATTGTTCAGCCGGTCAAATTATAACAATTTGAGTTCATGATCTTGTTTTACAAAGAAGAGGCAGCTTGTGGGAAACAATATTATATAATTTAGAACCCTTCATTTTCTGTTATGGTAGTGGCGGGGCACCGCCGTGCCTTCATGTCCTCTCTACTCCATAATTACACTTTTACTTTTTACTTGAAATAACTCAGAAAACATCTTTCTTTTTCCAGCCACAAACTTTTTCCAAAAAACATCCCAAACCCCAACAACAAAAGAAAAAAAAAAAAAAAAAAGTTCAGCATGTCAAGTGAAATGTATATCGAGGCTGTGGTGGTTCGGAACCCACCTAAAACTGTAGGTCCCCATCGTTTACTCGATGGCTGGGGAGCTGGTATTTGGTAGTGCTGCCAGCTGAGCACAATGGTTAGTTCTTGAAACGGTCTAGTTGCTGGGCTTGTCCCCCCCAACCCTCAGCTAAAGGTACATGCTATTTCGTGTACGTAACGATAAATCTGGCTTTAGCTATCATGGGGCCGGTTACGCCGTATATGGTATAGGTACATTTCACCATGATGATAAATTTTGAATCTTTCCAGAACCTGTAGGCCAACTCGTTCATTCATACTGCAATAAAGCCGTTCTCTAGTTAAAATGGTGACGTTGCGGTGTAACCGAAGCAAATCTGAAGTGCGATAGAAAAGCAGCAGGGGTTAACCACTCCAGAGATTACTTAAGATTTCCAAAGATTTCCTGAGATTCTCAATGAGATTCGTGGAAAGATGCACCCGGAAGGGTTAATTACTCCAGAAATTTCCAAGGTTCCCTGAGATTTCATAAAGATTTCCAACGATTCCTGGGGTGGTTAACCCCTCGGCAGCATCCCCATGTTAGAGTTTCTAAACCGCTTAAATCACAATCACTATGGTCCTGAAAAAATTCCTTCCCTCTTGGTTTCGGTTATTTACTAATCTGATTCTACCAACAAGAAATCTGGACACTCTGAGTTGTGTATTGTGTTATCGTCCTCATTTACCCCAGCCCAAGCGAGAGAGTAATTTAGGTACCAACGCAAGAAAGCTGCCGACCACCATCTTAGCTGATATTACTAAAACATGAGTAGGAGAAATGTATCTCATCTGTAGTTCCGTGTTCCGAACATCAATTGGAGGTAAGTAAGTGTTGGTTGGGCTAGTGATATAACTCTGGGTCCAAGTCCCTAGTGGGTCTCACCGGCATTAATCTTAGCTGTGCTGGTTCCCAAGGGGCAGATCTGTTACGGAAATGGGCTCAAGAGTTCCCTCCCGGAATTGTAAACTTACAAATAAACATAAACAATCGTTTTCGGATATTTATTGTTTAGTTGCGACAAATTTCTGCGACTACGTGAGAAGCATTAAACTTGAAGTATTTCTACTGCCCTTAATAGCACTGAAAGCGAGGAATTATTTTCGTAGATTTCTTCCAATGAACCAATCAGAATTGTAATTTGTTTTGACGTCATTAAGAGACCCTCAATCAGGTTCCCAGGATGTGAAACTGAGACCTTTATCATATGAGTCTAGTTCTACGAAAGAGCTTACGTTAAAGTCTAGAGGATCTTACTTATTCTAGCAACCTTCTTCGGGTTGTTGTGACCGTTTTTTTCGGGTTCAATAAAATCCTCAGAATCCTAATTTTGACTCAAAAACGGCAGCACCTGAATCATGAGTCAATCATGAATTGATTGGTACATGTTCCCCAAAAAATCTTAAATAAATGTACCTAACCAATCTGAAAACGGCAGGAGACAGGAGAATGAAGGAAGGTATTTTCCAAATAATTTCAAGATATTGAGTAACTTAGAGAAAGTGACAGCAGCCCCCCTCTATCTCTCTTAAGACAACAGGGAGTTATGATTCCCTATTCAAAACAACGGGGAGTTATGATTCGCGACAATAGTTGTGATTGCCTGAAATGGAGCACTTTGCTTAGAGCAACAGCACTTCGCTGTATTGCTGCCAATGACAATACTCCACTCTACAGGGTGCCTCATTTCGTCATAATGCGTAATTTTAGTCTGGGGAGTCGTAGAGTGCTATATTCATTTATTTACCGGCTCGACCTTAAGGGGGTAGTATACCCGCTGACGTCACGAAATGCAGTTAAAGGCTTATACCTACATTACAAGTGGATTTCTAAAATTAAAAAAACTTACCTTGTTAGTAGTAGAACATACTGATGAAATGTTTTTGTTGAAGTCTCGACCACCTGCAACAAACAAAATATTTATTCGTAAATAAAATTGTGGCTAAGCAAAAATTAGAAATGGAAATCAGCATACAGAGGAAAAAATAAATTCTCTTAAAAATGAGAGGGAAAGAAGGCGAGGACCGTTATAAAACAATAATGGGAAAACGAATTTACGCAGACACGGTGGTTGTAATAAAAAATAAATAATATCTAATAATAAAACAAGCTTTAGTAGCTTTATAAGACACCTCTCGCGTTTTCGCTTTGTCCAGTGGGCAGTCGCACCATTTTCAAAAAAAAAAATATATACCTCATGTAGCATGTACAACACCATGTATAGCAACAAACAATATCCCTGTATCAAAGCATGACGTTTTATTTAATTATGAGGCATAAAGGAAAATTCTTGTTTTTTTAATTAAAAACGATGAAGCTAAAGTTAGCAGGATCATTTTACTTTGACGTTTTTGTATTGTTTCAAGTGAGAAACTAGGCACCGAGTTGTTCTCTTTAATGAGTAGGGAGGATTTAAGGGCCACTATACATTCTCGACGAACTCCACCAAAACTGCTGTGCGAAAGTAAATACTCGACAAAACGAATGTTAACGTATTAGTACTTATGGAGACTGGTAATTGCAATATCGGCATTGGTTGTGTCTACTCTAAAAGCTAAACATAGTGTGCAATTCGAACACGAAACGACTAGTGAAAGTAGGACACTATGTTTAGCTTTTACAGGAGAAAAAGTAGAGAAATGGTGTTGCAATTACCCATTTCCGTAAGTGAGCTAAAAATTTGTCAACAGTATAATGGCGTCATGAACTAGTACAAAAATTTATGAAGCTTTTCTACTAAATGTGACGATAAAATCTACATTTTTTTGTCCGAAACGAATCAAAAAATATTCCGCGGACATGTGAACTGGTATTTGACTGTTTAAAACCGCTCCTGTGGGCTTATTACTCCATTTAATGCAAAAATACAACGCTGCCTCACGACAAAGAGTCTCAGGTTTTTGACTCGCCCTATAACTTCGAAGAATGACTTGAAGTAGGTACGTAGCATTGCAAAAAAAAGTACGTGTTCACTTTAACTGAAGGAAAAGGGGAAAGAAATAGTGAATTGCACCTGATAATTTTGGAATAAAATTTCTCCAGAGCACCTCAAGAAAATCTCCTGTAATCTGGACAAATGCTCCTATCAGTAAGTAAATTATTTTTACTCGGCATTACCTCGTTTTTACATAGGATCTCGTACACCTTGTACCTGAAGTTCAGACTAACTTCTGCTTAGTGTCAGTTTTTAGCTTTTTTCTCAAGAGCCGCCGGCCGTAGCTCACCCGAGGTTCAGGCAGTAAGGCTTACAAAGCTATTATCAGCAGGAGTGTTCAACTGACTGCAGAAGTAGTTCCTAGACAGGTAGTTAAGAAAGAACAACAATGGCAGGCGTCAAAGAGTGAAAATAGTAATTTTGCTTTCAAGTAAATTGCCTCCACTTGGCAATTCGAAAAAGGCAATCAGGATAATAAGACGAGCCTGATGCGGAGATGGCGATCAATCTTCATTTATATTCTCCCCAGGAACCCCCACCCCAACCATCTCACGTTCTTAATTTCAATATATCGTGCACAAAAAAGGAGAATTCTTGGAATTTAACGCAAAAATACTTTTGTTGTTGTGTAGGTATTATGTTGGTGAAAAATGATGCTCCAGGTACGCCAGGTGCCTGATGAGTTTTGCGGAAGACTTGTTATTACACTTTTGAATTCAGAGAAATTCTTGGTGATTACATTTTTATTGTATGGTTCCGCGGGGAAATATTTTGAGCCAGATATTTTTATTGTGCTTGGAGCTAATGATAATTCTACACTCCAGGTTTAAGTGATCATTGCTTATCTTGCCTATTGAAATATGTCTGAAGGAGCTGCCGGACATATATTTTCTTCTGATTTTAACTCGTCAAGAACTGGTTGACTAACTTCTGATTTTTTACTGTGGAAAATAGAAAAGAAACCCACTATCTTAAAGACTAAAAAGACGTGGGTAGGTACTATTGCACAATATATACCTATATTTCAGAATAAATAAATAACCAGAGATGTGACTTTGAAAATCATAGGTACACAGAATAGAATAGAATAGAATAGAATTTATTTATGCTGTGCGACACAGAGAGTATCCCCCCCAATTACATCGCACAGCTGTACAACTTTTAAACATTCCTAGTTTGTACAGTTCAGGGTTACAAGGTATAGGTACAATAGAAGTATAAAATAATAATAGAAGAAAAAAAAACATAATAATAGTAAAAGTAAATTAAACCATCTTTCTTAAAAAAACGGTGAAAGAGTCAAAAAAAAAGTCAACATCCGCACTGATACTATATTTGCTTTTTCGCATATTCTCCTTATGGGTGCATATTTTAGGGCCTCCGTCCTAGGTATGGACAGGGTGAATATTTTGGACTGCCGAGTTCTTCTGGAAATATCAAAAGTGAGCTGGCTGGTTAGATAATCATTATTCTCCATGTGGTTCAGGACTTTATATAAATAAACAAGATCTGCCGTCTCTCTTCGTTTGTCCAACCTTTTCAATTGAAACATACGTAACAGCTCATTATAACAAACAATATTTGGGTCAGCCATCTGAAACTGAAGTGATAAATATCTTGCAAATTTTTTTTGAATCCTTTCTATACATTTCACTTTGACTTCATGGTGAGGATTCCAAATTACACTACAGTACTCTAATTTGCTGCGAACGAATGCGTTGAACAAAAGAATAGGTGTTTCAGTAATTTTGAAAAATCTGGAAACCCTTTTTATGAAGCCCAACATTCTTGCAGCTTCTTTGGTCTTTGTTTGAATGTGTTTATCATAATTTAGCTTGCCGTCAAATATCACACCCAGATCTTTACACTCAGATTTCCTGTTCAACTGAACACTGTTCATTTTATAGTCAAAGAGTAAAGGTTTTTTTCTGTATGTGTATATCATACTAAAGCATTTTTCTACGTTAAATGAGAGTTTATTTTTTTGACTCCACTGTACCACAGCCTCAAGATCACTCTGCAATTTTGCATGATCTTCCTCAGAGTTAATCTGCTTGCAACACTTAAAGTCGTCAGCAAACAAATAGCAATTAGAGTACTTGACAATAGTTGGTAGATCGTTTATCACCACAAGAAATAGAAGAGGGCCCAGGTTTGACCCCTGTGGGACAGAAGAGTTCAATTCATAACTTCTAGATGTGAAATTATTGAACAGAACAGACTGAGTTCTTTCAGTCAAATAACTGTGAAAAAATTTTACAAGAGGCTCGGATAGACCGTAGTATCTCAGTTTCTTCAATAACACTTCGAAATCAACTAAATCGAAAGCTTTTCTAAAATCTGTATATATAACATCTACCTGACTTCCATTTTCAAAGGCAGAATATATAAAGTCCGTAAAATTGATCAAATAGGTATAGGTACAATACGTACATACGGCATTATTTGGATCTGCCACCAAGATCGCGACATTCCAGCTTTAGGAGGGAAAACTATATAGTTATACATGTAAACAAATGGAATGAAAGGATATTGCCTCGTGCTAGGGGCACTCTCTATAACGACACTCTCTATAACGAACGAACGCTAATACGGTCCCTTGACAAACACTATTTGGTCAATGTCTCCGTTCCTATAGCGAACTCTTTTTATAACGAGCGACATTACATGGTCCCGTGACGGAGACTACAGTATATCCTGTTGATCTTTTTAAGACACAGGTACTCACGATAATCAAGTTAAATCTCGAAGAATATTCCTTTTTGTATGAGTCCTGTTGAACATAACGCCAGAGGAGTTTGGCCGAAATCGAAGAAGAGTTGTCCAAAGCCGAATAGCAGGCCGAAGCTTTTCAGGATGCAAGTCCCACAAGGGGCCCCCTTGACCGCTCGGCCCCTGAGAGTCAGGAAGAATATTCCTACTTTGAACTAAAGGAGAATTTTTAAAACTTGAGTAGAAGCCAAAAGGGGGACAATTTCAACACGATACACTTTCCTGCCAACGCTGAAAACTCAAAAGGAGCGAATATACAAGACGTATGGGTGGTCTGGAGAACACGCTAGAGGGCGGGGTTGCTCAAAAGGTTCTTGGGGGGGGGGGGGGGGGGCGGAATAAGGCTGTTACCCATGAAATGAGTTTTTAAATCATGGACTGATTATAAGACACCCCATGCTGTTCCTATACAGCCCCCATGGCTGGGCTTGCATTATCTGCTGACATTTTCATTTTTATGTACGCACGAAGTTACCTTTATTTAAAAGGTTTCTCAACAGCCCCCGTGACGTGTCGCGGACACCTACAGCAATACGAATTTTGATACGAATCATCACAAACAAAGCCACAAACGAAGCTGGAATTTTGAATTTTTTTTTCTGTCAAAAAATCATTCAACGACTTCTTTATTCAGCCTTAAATATTTACCGCGACTTCGATTTCTCTTACCCCGTTAATGATTTATTGGAGTAGAAGGGTCTGAATTTTTTGCCGTCATCCAAAATCCCGAAGATGATGTAGCCTTGCTCTCTTTGTAAAAGATATCAATCGGATTTCGATGATAACTTTCCCTCTTTCCCTCGTTTTGAACCAACTTTGAATTTATTGTATACATAGTTATTACGGAAGTAAAACCTATAATGTCTGGACTACTAGTAAATTTTTGTAGGGCTTGTATCTTTGCCCTTTGTCATTTCAAAAAAATCCTACTGAGTTTTCTAAAATTTGGTGAAATAATGGAAAAACGGAGAATCTTTTAATCTTACCCAGTCCAGCAGACCTATATGGAAACTTAAGTTTATTGCACATAATTTTACACTACAGTAACTACTTGATATACCTGTATGAAGGGAATTTACAGATAGCGCAGGAACAACATGAAAATCCACAATGGAAATTTTTCAACCAAAACAAAATTTCTTATACTCGATTTCAATCTCCCAAACTGTGAATCACAAACTGTTATACCAATTACCATTCCAAAACCTATAAAACTTACTTGGGGAAAGCAGTAATGTCTAGACGAATGTCACACGAACGCGGCAGTGCGGACCTAGAGAGCTCGGGAAACGCTGGAGACCCGTCAGCAATGGATGTTAGCAACGAACTGAAGTCTGGTGGTGTCTGCTTATATGGCTTACAGCCTGGACAACATTGCCCAACCCGCACCTGCGCCTTTTACGTTTCACCGCTAAACGGCTACGATACATTTCTTAGCTTCGAATTGATGTTGGGGGTTCGGGAGAGTTAAGGGCGGGGGTGGGGGTAAGCGTGCCTTAAACGACAAACTTATAAAAATATTTTAAGGCTAATAATAGAAGTGACATTAAAAAGTAATAAAAATATACTGTAGGCTGCAATATCTCGATAGATAGTGGCACCTAGGAAGCCATTGCATAAACTTTCGATATTATCGATCGATAATTGCAACAAGATGATGGCACCTACGGTACAACAGCACCATTTGCTGTGACTGCTCTAAAAGCTAAACATTGTGTGCTATTCGAATGCAAAACAAATGCCTGACAGTAGGACACTATGTTTAGCTTTCACGGAAGAACAAATACTACCGAACGAGAGAAATGGTGTTGCAATTATCGAGTATCGATACACGTACCTATTGAGATTCGATACTAGGTACTGACTACAAAACAAAAACAAAAAAAAATCAACTTTTCTATGGCTTACATCACGCACACTTCTGCACTCCATAACATTATGAAAATGATGATAAAATGATGGTACACTGCTATCAAGTAGAGTGCATTGTCGAGTAATAACGGTAAGTAAGCAGTAGACAAATTGTATAGCAACAACAAGTTACCATTCCGGACAATACTTTCCTCACTAACGGCTATTGGAAAACTTTAGTTGTTCCCCCTTCCATGTACAGAACGCCATGCTTCCCATACAGAACGCCATGCTTCCCATACAGAACGCTCCCTCGTTTGCTGTACGTCGTCAGCAGTCACATAAAAACTGTGATATATTCATTAGTAGGTACAACTATACGAACTTTTGTTTCACATGACATATTTACGAGTATTATGAGTAAGTAGATATCTATGTTAAAACTATTGTTAGAAAAATCATGAAACAAATATTGCAGATAAGTTTGATTCTCTAGATTTCTTGATCAATAGGAGAATTTGCGGTAGGAATAGGTGAACGCAAAATTCTAGGCATTTTCGACAAAAATTGAAAATACCTCACAGGTCACAATATTAATCTTATGGGCGTTAAAAAAATGTTTCATTATACCTTATTTAAATATTTCGAAGATGATATTTCAGAACACTATGAAATCCAAGAAAATTCGGTGGTGATGTTGAGCTTGTGATGCGGTCGTAATGTGGAATATTCCAGGTTAAGAGTTTGTTTACTCTAGCGCTGCGAATAAATTCTCCATTACAGGGGAGCGCACATTAATTTATTTTGAAAAAAAAAAACTAAGGTCGGGTTTCTGCGGTGAACGGGTCTAAATGGTAGGGTTGGCCGAGAAACCAACAAGGATTAATTCACGAAGAGGTGGGGGCTAGGGAGGGGGTAAAGGGGCCTGTTGCACATCAGCACAGCCCCCCCCCCCCCCCAGCCGATTATATTGAGGCTGGCTTCGACGTCAGGCATCCATCAAGTGTCATTCCCATTTTCAGAATCGTAGAACTCTCATTTTCGGTTTATAAAATTTATTTCTTATTTTTTTTTTTTCAAAAAAACTTTTTTCTTTTGTTCCTTTTTACTGTAATTTCCGAAGAGGCACACCTATATAATATAGGTACTATGGGAAGTAGGTACAATTGTCACTTGGCCACTGAATTCATTTTTACAAATTGGAAAACATGATTTGTGAAAATCTAAAATTTCAATGCCAAAAACTCAGGAAATGATAGGTTGAGTACCCTAATACCTATTGGGGACAGTAAGGTATCCTCAAATTTAGGACGATTGAAGAAGAGTTGGGTAGTTTGTGAATTAATCGCACGGATATTTTGTTTAATTGTTGCGACATTTAATTCCAACTGCTCGTAGTTCAATTTCATTAAATGAAACTGTTTTATTTCTTTGACGATTTCTGCATACCTACCACTTTTAATTCTGTAGTGGCAGTTCGCTCTGCAGTAAGAATTTCATTATAACGTGCTTGTTTAATCCCCCCTGAGAACGTAGCTGACATAGTAGTATAATTTCCTCATTGCTTCCTTTTCCAGTGCTAAATAACGTTTCTTTCCACTTGACCCTTACAAATGTACCTACACGTATAGGTATGATATCAATATATTTAGCTAGAACATTTGCCACGGGTGCCGAAGCTCAGAAAAACTTGAATAGGATCGGGATCGAACCTCCTCTGTAGGTACCTCTAAAGACAACTATCTTTTCTTGGTTGTCTGGGCACAGTCAGCAACTTCTGACTTTCTTCTACTTGAGTTAGGTACCTACCTGTAGTAGGTACTACAATATACGTTGATATAATAGTTTAGCTTTGTGTTGATAATAATATAGAGTGCAATGTAAACAGAAGGGGTTGCCTGTGGGGAATACGGGGTGCAACTGTCGTAGAATATTAAATAGGGGTACTGTTACCAATTAAGGGATCAAACCTGGAGGGGGAGTAATAATTAAGCCACCACTGGGGCTTCGAGTAATTGACAAACAACGAACTACTATTTATTTCGAAAACTACTTTCTTCTTGTGGATTAGAGAAAGGGTAAAAACGGTAACCCTCCCCAATGGGGAAAATCTGTACCTTAAGAAGTGATTGGATTATGTATAGTCTGATGGCTGATTTAATTTCTATATTATCGAATCGTACATTCGTACTAGAACAACTACTTAGCTCCAACAGAACATTTTCCATCAAATTTACAACCCCTTTACCAAGGGAGAAGACGAGGGGTTAACCACTCGTTGGGAATCTCGTTGGGAATCATTGGAAATCTTTATGAAATCTCAGGGAATCTTGGAATTTTTTGGAGTGGTTACCCCTACGGGGTTCATTTTTCTATGAATATCGTTGGGAATCTTTGGAAATCTTTATGGAATCTCAGGGAAATCAAGGAATCTCTGGAGTGGTTACCCCCTCGGGAGAAGACCTCCGGAACAAACTTAGGTCCTGTACAACATCGCTTAGAAGTCCTTTATTACAGCTCACGGCTGATTCTCCAAATTCGATATGTTGCAACAGATCCATTAAAATCAAACAGACCTAACAAAAATTCTGAAAGTCTATTTATTTCGTTAGCGTATTTTATAGTTTAGATGAATTTCTCTGCTTGTGATTTATTTCACTGGAAAACCAGGCGTTTCATCCTTTAGCCGCATTTTTTTTAATGAGGGATTTTCATTGTCTGGTGATAATAATTATAAGAAGTGAAGTGGAAAAGTGATGCATCGATTATTGATATTTCTTCTCTTTGACACATCGCACCACAGTTGTCGATGATATTAAACATTTACTTTAGGTATTGACCAGCTCTTCCGCCTGCATACAACTAATAATTTCCATGATCCAAAAAGCAAATTTGCGGGGGCCAGGTACAATTTTCCAAATCAGCTGACCCAAAACGAATGAGCTTTCAGCTTGAAATTAGCATATCACGTGAAATATTTCTACACTTGAAGGCTTGAAGCGTATATGAAGCCTATCCTCTTAATCCTACATTCGGGATGCTCGTGAATAAGTAACTCAACCCTTGAGTCTCTACCTGGGTCAAAAGGGTAGGTATATACCTACACGGATCCCCATTTCGAATGGCATACCTGGGAAAGAGGGTTAAATTCCTGTAAAATTTTATGTAGACGGCTTTCTCCGATCTAGGCTGCAATTTGTTTTTTGGACCGTAGGTACGTGGACATTTACGGTGGCAAAGCATTAGACCTATATCTATATCTTAGATAGAGAGGGCGAGAGGGAGTTTAAGGGGGCTACAAACCCAATTTCTCGCTGTGTTCTTCTTGCTACTGAAGCAAAATAAAATTGTTCTTTGCCGTTTTTCAGTGTTACGTCGCCCTTTAGTGACCACGGTATAATTTGTAGGAACTAAAAAATAGTCTTCACTAACATCGGTATCGGTTTTGACACCCTTGGTCACTGAGAAGGTCGTGGGTTCGATTCCGTACTTAGACGTTAACTTAATTGAGCGATAAAAGAGCGGTTTTCTTAACTTAACTTTAGTTAACTTTGCGTTTATGCTCGTCACCTTAAGTTTGGTTGACGGTGTGCGGTTTTCATATACCGTTTCTGTAACGTTACTTCTCCAAAGAATAAGGGTGCAAGTCGTAATTTTACCTTTTTGATTTCCTTCGCATTTTGAAAATTCATTTCCTCTCTAAACCACCTCATAGATCAGGAGTAGGCCAAAAGGGGATTTGAGGAAGAATTTAGCAATTGAATTTGGACATTGTATTTCCGCCTAAGTGGCCGGAAGGAATTAAGAGAAATCGGGCGGGCAGCCATTTTCCCTTCAATCCGTCTTGATCCCTTTCTTTTTAACTCTAATTCAGTTTGACGCTTTTCTTTTTCCTCATTCTTCAATACAACACTCTCCAGTCACTACTATCCAGTCTTTTGTACCCTATTTTCCTGTTTAGGTTTTTTAGAGCAACTTAAACTAAACCTCTACTGGAGAGTTTTTCAGTTTTTTCTTCGGAGCCCTTTTCGGGCCCCTTTTTAAAGAGAAAATTATATGGGTAGGTACATACCTTAATTAATTAAAATCAGTTGTTCTTGGTAACAATGAGTCCATTAAATAAAAGAATTTAATTCCAGGATTAGAATTTCGGTTCTGGAAAATAATAAACAATTTTAACATCATAAAATTTATTACTTTAGGATTTAGTTAGGTAACATTCGAATTATTTATTTATTGATACTTCCAGACTTATCTACCTATACTTATTTTCTTCCGTTTCTTCTTTTTCAGATTGGTAAGTCTCAGTTCCAGGCTAATTGTCTCCACCTTCCTATACCTTAGGTAAGTCCGCACGTGACCTCTTACCTATATCCAATGAATTATTTTGATTTGTGGGGCGGTTGCTCTGGACAGGCTTTGATAGGGACCTACAGTTTAAGGTGGGCTTCATAGTACCTATTTAAACAAAATACCACATGGTGCTGCACCTGCACGAAATATATGTGCCTTCTGTATCTATACAACGCAATGGGAAATTGAACCTGAAATGGAGTGTGAAATTATGATCCTCCCCTTTGTATACCTAAACTCTTTTATCAAATTTCATTAGTAACTAAAATACCTAATGACTCTTTTTGCAACACCCTGTGACATTCTATGTGACACAGCCACCCCTACCTAGGGTTTATTAATTATACAGGTTGTCCGCCCTGTTCATAAAAAATGACCTGAAGATTAGTTCTTATCATTGGGCGTTACGTCATATTTGCTTACACCCCAGGTGCTCCAACACTTCCACTGGTCGTTGTGATGTGACGTCATTCAGAGACCTCACATTAAAAAAAATTAACCTGTACAGTTTACAGACCTTGCCCTCTCATTACATTTTGCACATTGTTCAGCAATTTTATCCGAACGGCACGTCACTGCTGACATATTACATTTCGCTCGATAAAAAAAATATCAGTTGGACTTCAAAATAATGGAAAGGGGTGCTCAGTACTGACAAGGGTAGTGATGTAGGGTGCTTTTTTTAGGGATGATGCTTTTTTGGCTCTTTTTAAATGCTTGAGTGGACAATTGGCAATACTTCATTTTTTTACAGTGAAGTCTAGCCTGAATATTTATTTATTCTGAAATGCAGTAAGAACCCATGTTGAATATGATGAGATTTTAGCATTAGAACTAACTCTCGTATAGTTGAATATGTCGTGATTTTACGATGAGGCGTCTTTTCTTAGTTCAATAATTTTTCGAAAAATCACTTGATCACTGCATATTAAACTATTTTTACCGTTAAAAAAGTATATTTTATTTCAGAACATTTAAGTATCCATTAGTATCCTCACGAAATGTGCAGAAAAAAAGTAAGCAAACACGAATGCGTAGACGCCCTTGAGACTATAGTCCGCATTCCCGGCTGTAGAATCTTGTTGGCCCCATGCGCGTGTTAAGCGTCACACACTATGCAGTCGAGAAATCCTTGAGTTATGAAAAAGTTTTTACATTAAGAGGATGTATGACGCCGTAAAAATCTAGCTTTTTCATGCCATTTCCAGTTCCTACGTCAGAGGCGTAGGAATAAAAAAGGGGGGATGGAGTTGATGAGGGGGGAAGGGGAGGGGGAGGGAGGTTGGTCATCTGACACATGCCTTTGTAAGCCAGTAATCAAAAAATCACAGTGTGATGGCCTTAGTCACGTTTTATTACTTCCCACCCTTTTCCACTGCCCCTCCGCCATCAATTCAATGGCCTGGAAAAAATCCAAAAAAAGTAATTGATGCACACGAGTAATCAGTAATCGCTGAAGGTTCGATAGATCTGAACAATGGAATCAGAAAAGTATAGTTGATTCCCAGGTAGAGGTAATGTCCAGGAAAGTATTGGTGTGAAATTTGAAGGTATAGCTATCTGCCTAATACTGATTTATCATTTCACTAAGATGGAGTATACCTACATTTTCTTTTTGTGTACGTTTTTTCCGACACTGTTGACTATTTAAAATATTCTGAAATGTGATCTCTTTTTAAAGTCCGAAGTGAACTGGCTATGTGGTGACTATGCGATTGAGTGATTTTGGACAAATTTTATATTGACGAAAATAATTTAGGAAGGGTTACGCTGTTATAAACTGTTAAAGACACCATATTTACCTATACAAAATACATAAGTACAAAACGAAATCAGGTATTATGTCTGTGATCTTTTCGATATATAGGAATTCTTACATCATAACATAGAAATTTCACAGGAAATAGAGCCAACTTTAAAAATAAGGGTTGCAAAATCAGGCCGTATTGCGTAATATAGTAATGGGATTACCTACTTAAAGGATATTTGTAGGATCACGTACATGTGGGGTATTTATACGATAGCATCGGCCAGCCGCGGAGTTTCAAATAGTACGAGTGTACGTGTCTCAAGGCTTATCTACTCTCTATTTCGTTTTTAGCCCATAGCGGAACCAAACTGCTGGGGGGGGGGGGGGGGGGGTAAAAAGAGAGAAAACCCATATGATAAATCATAAAAAAATCCACCGTTAATAAATTTTTGAACATTCTGAAGTAAAGTTTTGTCATGGTGAAAAAACAAAACGCCCAACCGTTTGATTTGTAAATACAGTTAAGTATGTGGCGATGTCTATAGGTAGATGAATTTTCTTGTTAGCCATGGTAGAAAGCATTGTCATCCTACTACTAGGTATATTTCATTAAAAATTAATAACATAACCAAATCGCTTTGGTGACACAATATCATGTCAACTATAGTAAATATTTTTATGGGTGATTTTGTAATTTTGTCTTTTTTGCCCCTGCAAATGGTTATAGCTTGGTCAGTTTAGGTGGTTTGTTTAAAATTATTAGTAGACGGCAATGGCTGGTTATAAGAGTAGCTAATGATTTCAAGCATTACTGGATCTATTTATTAAGCAAATGAGCGAAGGAAGCTTAGAAACAAGCTCCAATCGCGTAAACTGAATTAAACCAGCTGGTTGGAAGAAATTATAAATTCTGATGAGTCAAGTAGTGAGCATTACGAGACTTGGGGGGTTTCACTCATCAGCCATTAAGAAACTAAGGGTGTTTTAGTGGGGTAGTTGGATAGGAGGCAGTGGCGGCCCGTACCCTCCAGCTTCAGACACACCACGGACCCCCAGTCAGTCTAAGGGTGCGTCCCTCCATACCCAGTTAAGAGAAATCTGGAGATTTCCCACCATTTTTACCGTGTTAAGTTCCGAGATAATCAGCGTTTTTCTCTTTACAGAGTATGGTGGGATGCACCCTACAGACAGCCAGTTTAAGCTATCGCCGTTACGCAAGCAGCTCAGCAGGCTGACGCTGCTACTATATCGCCCAGCATGGCCCACTATATGATCGTGTATGGGGCAGAGTGGTAGAGTTCATTCATTGGGGGGGCAACAGCCCCACATAGAGGTTGCATAAGTAAGGAATACGCTAACTGTCGGTTAAAAGGAAACTATCCCAGGTGCCTATACGGGGCACAAAGTATTTTTTCTAACTGACGTTTCTTACCACAGAATTCTGTGTGGGAGGAATTGCTACAGCACCTTACGATCTAAAGTGATCTTTACAACTCCTTCTAATACTGCCTTTACTGACGGTGTTTACGTACCTATACCTTAAAGTTGTTAGAACGCTTTTCCGGAGCAGGTCATAATTTTGTAAATTTTGCGTTGACTGCACTTTGGGGAATGGAGTTTGTTGCCAGCGTGGCGAAGTTCTAAAATTTTGGTCCCTTTTGAAGATCTGAAGAGTGTTAATATTTTTTCCGAGCGTTTCCTCGCGGGCTGAAATGACCAGCCGCCGCTGGCAGGGGGGTGGAAATGTATTGGGCACTCCTAACTTAGCGAGTGTAATAGTGGCTTTACAACTGGGTTATGGCCCGACCGAGAGGTTCGCCTTAATGCTGGCCAGCATCGCCTGGGTGCTATAACCGCCATTCAATTGTTTTATGGCTTTTCTCGGGAATCCAGCACCGGATTAAGGTTAGTGTATACTTAACGGGCAACTCAGAACTTCCGTTTTTGAGGTCTAATAATATTTGACCACCATGGTTTCTATACGTAGCTTATAGAATTAAAATATTTGAGCTAGCGGTTAACCACTCGTTGGGAATCATTGGAAATCTTTATGAAATCTCAGGGAATCTTGGAATTTTTATGGAGTGGTTTCCCCTTCGGGGTTCACCTTTCAATGAATATCGTTTGGAATCTTTGGAAATCTTTATGGAATCTCTGGAGTGGTTACCCCCTCGTATTTGAGACACTTCGGTGAGGCGTCCTCTAACTGAATTTCCCCTTCAAAGAACTTCCTGAAGGTTCATTACGAGTATAACTCTTCAGTTCCTAAAACAGACCTCTGCGTGCCCTAAGCCACTTCCCTTCAAACCTGGCTTATTTGCTGGGGTTTTTAATTAAGGTTCCATGCTTGTTAGTTGATGCTGCGCTTATGGAAAAACACAAGATTTCCTGACACAATCTAAAGGAAGCTGTGATTGACACGTTGTTTGCAGTGTCGTCTTGGCAATGTTTGGTTGTTGCGCGACAGTTTTCCCTGCCAACCTCAAATTTTCTACCCATCTATCTTGTTGTCATCCTGGGGCGGGAAATTTGAACGACGTAAACACTGCACCAACCCCAACCTCGGAGACACCCTCCATCTTCTTCAAACGTTCCCGCCATAGTGGGGGAAACGTCAGCAAGTCCGCAGGGAATTGCGCTCCTCATGTATCACTATGTAATTAAATACGATTCTCACATTTCTTTGTGTGACTTTGTTCTTTTTCCCCTCAGCTATGGGATTGGTAGATTTTCATGAAGGGATTTCAAGTTTGAAAAAAGGCTGAAAGTGACAGTTAGGTAGGATGGGGTCTTCTCCAAGATTTGGCGTCCATTTTCCAATAAAAAATGCCCTATAGACAGCACTTTATTTTTTAAATGGCCCTGGACCATTCACTCTGTTTGAACTGACGCGTTTAAATCCCGTTTACTGGTGATCTGGAGATTCCTTGAGATTCTATAAAGATTTCCAAAGATCCCCAACGATATTCATAGTAAGATGAACCCCGAAGGGGTAACCACTCCAAAAAATTCCAATATTCCCTGAGATTTCATAAAGATTTCGAATGATTCCCAACGAGATTCCCAACGAGTGGTTAACCCCTCGTCTGGAGTGCTTGTAAATATCCAAAATTATATGTTCTAAGAAAAGTGCAAGCTAAGTACGAGCAGTTCTAAAGTGAGGGATAACTACTCTCCAGTTTAACGTACCTATATACGTATACAAATCATCGTCCAAGAAGGAGATTTTTAGTTAAACTGGACTTTCGAAATTCATTCTTTTAGGTTCAAAAAGGGACTATAGGTACAAACCGGGGTCTCTTTGAAATCAAAGCGACCTTTTAATTTTCAGAATAGTTCGCAACACGACCGATTACCACTCCTTTTCCCACTAAAATTTCAAACTTGTGGAAAATTTCGAATTCGTACTTTCAAGCCAAGATCTAATGAAATTTGTAAGAAGCCATGAGCTTATATTCCCTCAGCTTCTGTTTTCAATCAGCTAAAAGCAAAATTTGTAAAATTCGCTTCTCATAAAACCCATTCTCGCCAGAAATTGCAAATTACAACGTTGGTAATCTTTGTTGTAAACTTTGCAAACTGTATAAGCCTGAAGAAAAACACGGGAGTTAGGTATGAATCTATTAAAAACCTCGGGAAATACTTTGATGACTCAGCAAGTTAATAATTAGAAGGTACTGCCCTACTAAGAAGATAAGTACCTACATCTGAGTTTGAATGGGTTTACACGTAGACCTGCTTACTCAGTTGAGGATAAGACAGCAGTCTTACAAAATCTTTCACCCACCTTGAAGTCTAGCCACATGCCAATGCTGCTTGTTCTCGTTTTTTATGACCCATTTTCCGAAAACCCCGCCAGAATTTTTTCGACCACTGTGACTGAAAAAAAAAAAAAAAATCAGTGCCATTATTGACTGGCTCACCCCGCATTGTCGCTGAGCTCTGCTGACGCTGGTATCGTGACGTAGGGTGTGGGTTCATCCATCCTACCTGCCACATTCCTCCATAGCTGTGTCAGTGAGATGGGGTAAAGTAAAGTGACGCATTCCTCGGTGGCTGCATGTCAGTAAGTTGGACATCACGTCAAGAGGGAAACACCTCCGCAGGTTTGCGTTTTAATTGGAATTCCGCTGAATCAATCCATAGCAAGTTCTAAAAGAGGGTGGGGAGTGAAAGGGGGGAGAGGGGGTAAGGGTGGGGGGCGTTAAGCCTGTTTCCCCCTCATAAACCTCACTCCCCCCCCCAAACCAACCCAGCGCTGTTTCTCATACGGTCCTTGCTCCTTCCACTTTTGATGTTTGTATACTTAAGCTTTGGTTTCATTCATTTCACTTGCTTAATTCCTTCTCGCTACCTTTGTACAAGTGCAAAAGAAATTTCTTGGCAAAATTCATGTTCATCCTTTTGACTACGATATACATTTTTAAAGGCATCTCCACAGTCGTGTTTGTTTACGTTTTTTCTGCACGCTTTATGAGGAATCTACTGGATATGTAAATGTTCTGAAATATAAAATATCTTTTTAACGTCATAAATTAAGAGGCTGTGTTGTGATTTCACGACAATTTCGTACAATTTTTTGTTGACAAATATCACTCGTTCGTAAAATCACAACATAGTCTGTTAATTTCGGCAGTTAAATAGACATAATATATTTCATAACATATCAATATCCAATAGTTTTCTCATCTAGAAGGTGTAGAAAAAACGTCACCCTTAAACGGACTGTTTTTGAAAACCATAGCTTCTTTTTTGTGGATTTTCCTCCATATTCAATACCTATTCTAAATATTTCCAAATCGACTGTGTCAACTTTTGCCTAGTTCTAGAACTTTTCACATGAGTTAGTTCTGAGCACTATTCAGCAGAAAGCTGTTGGTTCTGTTACTTGCCCTGCTTGAATTTTCCTCTTAAGGCAGCCACCGTCTGGAGACAACGCGGATGTTTTTATTTTGATATTCCAAATTGTCATGCTCGGGTGCACGCACTCCTTTTCGAAAATATATCCTGACATCCAAAACGTTGAAAACAATATTGCATTTTCCGAATGCGGGAGCCCGCACAAGAGTAATTTCTCCTCATATTATTATGGAGTTTGTTTCCATTCTAACTCCCTGAGGAATTTCGCAAAAATGTTTCTCCAAAGGGGGACATAAAAATTCTATTATACTTAATGCATATGCATCTTCATTTGGGGCAGGTATTAAAGTTTTTCAGAAAAGTTAAATAACGCGTATTTATTTTTTCCACGTATTCATTTGAGAGTAATATTTTACATGCATGCTACCCTATTATACCGGCCATAATAAAAAACATCCAGTCTAAAAAGAATCCCCCTTCGTAACGAGTAACTCATACTCTACCTACAAATAAGAATACTGCCGCAATATTAAATTAGGCGACATGTCCTTGAAACCCATAAATTTCAGTTAAAATACATGCAACAATTTCTACTGAAAAGGGTAGATGGTATCACCCCTATATTTAACTTATGGAGGAAGACGGTTTATTTCAAGTGTTTCGGAGTCAGATAAATTTTGGCAAATATTTTACCTCTCGGTTCGGTAATTTCATTGGACGGCAGAACAGTTGATTTTTCGAGTTTGTCAATTTGGTAAACCTTTTCGCCATCCACCCCTTCGACTATTCCACCCTTACAAGCACTTTATCTTCCCCTCCCCCCTCCCGTATACATTTGCACACATTTTTCGCCCCATTTCGTTCGACCGCGACAAAAAGAAATCCGGTCGTATAAAATAACAATGACTAGGGAACGATGAATTGATTGCTTTCTTTACTGCTATGTGGGATCAGGATTTATCGACGATCAATGGCTACTCAGTTACAGCCAACCTACAAGCACTGGGGGGATGTTTGCTCCTTCTAATCAAGATATACAGAATTATGTGATTTTTATCAATTTCAACTGTTTTTTTTTTCCTTACACGACCGGCAAAAATTCAATTTCATTTGAGTTAGGCTGAATTTCACCTCTTTCCGATAGGGTCTTTTAACGAGAGGATTTAACGAACGGATTTACGTTATATGTTTAGCTTACGACAAATGCCTTGCGCTTGCACTTGTTTCTCTGTGATCGTACTTGTCGTAAGCTAAACATACGATTACGTGAATCCGTTCGTTAAATCCTCTCGTTATAGACACTATCGGAAAGTGGTGAAATTCAGCCTAATTAGAGGGGTAAAAGGGTAGCTTTTCTGTAGCTTTTAGGTCGAGGTACCATATTCTACTTCCTTATTGCCATTCAAACCAAGGCAAAGAAAAAATATCCATTGCATTCTAAATAAAAGCCCAGTGAAGAGCGAAAAAAGGAAGCTCGCCTTTGTCTCTATCAAAGGTACGTAATGTAGAATATAAGAAGCTGACGGGCGGCAAAGTCCTCAGTATATAGAAGAGTGGAGGAAAATGATATACTGGTAGCATCCCTTGGGAAAGCCTCCCCCAAGCGCGGGCATGCACATTCGTATTGTTTAGTGGTTGGAATTTGGCGAGGGGAGAATGGGGCTGAGGGTGTCACATGCCTTTCAAAAGCCCTGGGGGACGGGGTGTGTCCAAAAAAGAGATTCTTGGAAATGCTACCCTTAGGGAACGTGGGCTGGAAAAGTCGTTAGTGTTGTTGTTGCCTCGGAACACGCAAATACATAGCGCACATTTTTCTACAAGGTGGCACTGTGGCCGAGCGGATATGGCCATTGTTTTGTGGCCGTTGTTTTGCATTACTTCTTTAGGTTTTCCATAAAACGAGACTTAGAACCTAAATTCATCGTCGGTAGGCACACTGCTGTTTGTTTACGTTTCTTTTCGAAATTTTTGGACATTAATATTTTAGGTTCCTAAAGTTTTTTAGGTCCTTTTTAAGGGCCAGTTTCGATTTAATAATCAAATTATTTTCCTACAACATTTACAAGAAACGCTCAACATCTTTTTAAACTAGCTTTTGACGTTAAAAAGACGTGGGTATTATATGAAACGTCTCATTGTGGGATATAAGTAGGTAGGTAGGTACCTAAACAGATTTTTTTTTTTTTTTTTTTTTTTTTTTTAAATTTTATTAAGTCTGAAACCTGTTTCGTTTCAGTGTCACATTTTCAGCAAAAATAAATAAAAATTCGCGAAATACAATATTCAAAAATGAATAAAATATGTATAAAAACCTTTCACCAAGTAGGTATAGAAATATGGAGATCCATCAGACATAAAATTCATATTTTACAGTTTTCATCAAACAGGTCGAGAAGAATTGGTAGGAGTGAGTCCCGTATAAACGCTGACAAAGAAATTTGAGGCCGGCTGTTGATGCTTGTACAGTTCCTTTGGGACCATCTCGCGCCGCGGACCCATTTTCATATTCGCTTCTCTCATTTCGAAGTTGATAGCGAATACGAGCTCCCTCCTTTCCCAGTTTTCTTATACTTTTTACCCCAAACTAAACAGAGAAATCTTCATTTTTTGTTACAGAGGTTCTGAAATCTTGAATGGGTAATGAGGGTAAGATGATTGGAATAAAAACTGCACATTGGTTTGCTCTGGTTTGGTAGTATAAGAAATTAAAGATAAAAAGCTGAAGAGGGAGGTTAACCCCGCAATGTTTTTTTTTCGGAGTTGGATAATGGATATGTATTGTATCTTTCAGGTCTACTACAT
Organism: Mesopsocus fuscifrons; assembly: GCA_950004255.1. Classification (NCBI taxonomy): domain Eukaryota; kingdom Metazoa; phylum Arthropoda; class Insecta; order Psocodea; family Mesopsocidae; genus Mesopsocus; species Mesopsocus fuscifrons. Next base: position 8,150,266 of record OX465381.1, read on the forward strand.
AACTATAAGGTCCAGGACCAAGGTGTCCTGCGAGAGGTCTGGATTTGATTCTCGGCGAGAGCAACTCCTAAGGTTATACGCCTAATAACGGGGCTCACACCCACGAACCAAAATCTTAAGACCTGAAATTTAAACCAATTTCAAAATTACCAGACACAATTACAGTAAAAAATGCCGGAAAACATTAAAAAAATTCTCAGTCCTCCACCTCCGCCAGCAATCTCGGAAAGACACCTATGAGCTCCAGACCTATATTCCATTTAATCAGTGCCTCTCTAAAATAGGTATTCAGGAGGCTGAAAAAAGTGTCTTGAAGAACACAATCCTCCCTCCGGCTCCCTACCTTCTGCCGAAGAAAATAAAAAGGATAAATCCACGCTGAAGGCTGGTAGTGCAAAAAAATAATAAGGCCATCACGTACCTACATTGTACCTCTTGCGTTCGGTATAGTTAGGTAGTCTTCAGGATACTCACCATAGGTGACTTTTCCGACTCGCGGGTTTTTCTTCGACTTATCCAGATTTCTAGTTTTTCCTAGTTTTCTGAAGGAAGGTTCAGGTTTTGATGTGAGTTTTGCGGGAAACGAGCACTGACAGAAGTTTATCTGCTCTAATCCGGCTTGTGTTCATTTTATTGGCATTGCTGTAGCAGAGTCGCCCCATCATATTGCTTTGAGGGCCCTGTGAGGATCAGCTTACGCCCCGAGCAAGGCGGATTAACTAGGGATTAGTGCTTAATGAGCTATTTGCCCCTCCCCCTCTCCCGGCGGGGCCCATTGAGGCTCTGTCAAGAGTCCGTCAAGGGCCTCTGGACTGGGATTGCCATGGAACATCATGGATGCTTAAGACTGTCCAAACAATGCTGTTTGTTAAAGTTCTTCAATGCCCACTTTCTGAGGAAACTACTGGAATTCTCCTGAAATATAATATGACTTTTTAACGTCAGAAACTACTCAGTTAACTTGATTTTACTATCGATCAATTTTTGACAAATTATTTCTTAACTAAAATCACCACTAGTGTTCAACGTTAAGGGCCACCATACATTCGCTATTTTTTTTATCGATTAGACTTCAAACTTTGTGAGAAAACTATTGAATATTACAATATTCTGAAATATAATATGTCTTTTTAACATCATTACTCATGAGGCTATGTTTTGATTTTACGATCGAGTGATTTTTGTTACCAAAAAATTGTCCAAAATTAACCGATTGTGAAATCACAACATAGCCTCATGAGAGTCATGAGACATGATATATTTCAGAATATTTACATATCCAATAGTTTTCTTACGAAAAAAAATAGCGAATGTATATTCAGCCTTAATACCTACTATGTTTCAGAACAAATTATAAGTATAAAAAATTCAGCTCTCTATATCTCTAAAATTTGCTATTCTAAGGGTGCGTCCCACCATGCCCAGTTAAAATTAAACTGGAGATTTTGTCCTATTTAACATGGTAAATCTCCAGTTTAATTTTAACTGGGCATGGTGGGATGCACCCTAAGTATGAAGTTGTTACGGAATCGCCTATAACAGTTAATAGTGATAATTAGTAATTATTGAGCTTCCTCCTTTTGCATCGGCCATGGGCTTCCGAATGAATAGCTCGCCAGTGCTAGATGAGTTGGCACAATTAGGAAACCACAATGCTGATCGCTGAATGTTATCTCCCATTGAACATTTCACTGCTCCATTTCCCTGCCCACTTTCCTGGCCAAGTACTATTGCTTATTCGTTTTGAAGTATGTAATAAACTGTTTTGGCAAGTAGGGAGTGTGCTGATTAAGTACCTGACAATTGGTAGTAAGGACCACTTTCGAAATTTGGGCTGAGCTGTAGTACTGCCTGCTGAGATCTTGAAAACGGTCAAGTTGCTGGGCTTGTCCCCCCCAACCCCCAGCTATTATTATATTATTAACGATTTTAAATTCTCTTGATCGTTCTTTTCTCATCAAAATTTTTGGTGTGTGTGTATGTATGTACGGAGAGCCAGAGCCGAAACCATCCGGTCAATTTGGTTCAAATTTGGTACACAGGTGTACAAAAATAATGCGCAGACTCGGTTTTTTCCGATTTTCCATTGGTGAAAATTGGAAGGCTCTGCACCCCAAAAAACCTAAAAAAAAAACAGGTTTTTTATTTTTTTATCAAAATTGGCGCCTACGATTTCGTTCATTTTCTCAGGGATAATAGTGCATATTATGGGATAAAATACCCCATTAGCGGCATATCTGGGAAAACTCGAATTTGGGGGATGGGTTAGTTTTTTGAAGTTCACAAAACATGTCATGTGGGTATTCAAAATTCTCGGGGAGACTTCCTCAAGCTAGTTATGTGGTCAAGCAAATTCTTATAGAATTTTCGACCCCCCACTCCGCACCGGGTTGAGTTCTCTAGTGTTCTACAGTCATGGTGGAAGTAGATCTAGTGTTCTACAGCCATGGTGGAAGTAGATCTAGTGTTCTACAGCCATGGTGGAAGTAGATCTAGTGTTCTACAGCCATGGTGGAAGTAGATCTAGTGTTCTACAGCCATGGTGGAAGTAGATCTAGTGTTCTACAGCCATGGTGAGAGTATAGACCTAGTGTTCTACAGCCATGGTGAGAGTATAGATCTAGTGTTCTACAGCCATGGTGAGAGTATAGACCTAGTGTTCTACAGCCATGGTGAGAGTATAGATCTAGTGTTCTACAGCCATGGTGAGAGTATAGATCTAGTGTTCTACAGCCATGGTGAGAGTATAGATCTAGTGTTCTACAGCCATGGTGAGAGTATAGATCTAGTGTTCTACAGCCATGGTGAGAGTATAGACCTAGTGTTCTACAGCCATGGTGAGAGTATAGATCTAGTGTTCTACAGCCATGGTGAGAGTATAGATCTAGTGTTCTACAGCCATGGTGAGAGTATAGATCTAGTGTTCTACAGCCATGGTGAGAGTATAGATCTAGTGTTCTACAGCCATGGTGGGAGTATAGATCTAGTGTTCTACAGCCATGGTGAGAGTATAGATCTAGTGTTCTACAGCCATGGTGAGAGTATAGATCTAGTGTTCTACAGCCATGGTGGGAGTAGATTGTAGTCTACATCTGATGTAGTGTTTCTACAGGTATGATAAGAAAAGACCTAGTGCTCGCTCCAAAGCCATTTTAACCCCAGACCTTAAATAATTCAGCGAATACCAACGGAGTTCGACGAGTAATGTTTGACTATAACCTTAAAAGAATAATTAATTTTCAATCAAATAACGTTAATCGAAGCATGATAGCTCGTTGTCAATTACAGGAAAACCGAAACCATTTTCAATCAATATCTTCTTTTATTCATAAACTCTTCTCCATGCAATGATTGGGAGTAGGTAGTATGAATATTTCAACCGTCCAATGTCTGTTGAATTTCCATTGTTGGTCCATCCCTTTAACAGTGGTCGCATTACTAGCCTACCCCACGTTCTGTGGTATGCTTTGCGGTACTATCAGCAGTTTCAAATACTATCGAAACTTGAATTCTGGTTCAACCTCAAAACAGCACTAGGTATTTACCTTTAGAAGTAAATGAGGTAAATACTTGGGAGTCCGTCAGGGAGATTCAGGTTTTACAGTGATATATAGGTATCCAAACAAGCATTTTCTTCTAAAATTTATTTTCAAATTAAGGTGGAAACATAGGTAGGTACGTTTTGCTCCATCATGATCAGGAAGGATTGAAAATTTTGGAAAAAATTTGGTCTGGACTCTGGCAAACTTTACGCTAAATACCGACGTACCTAAATTAATCAGAATACGGCAATTTCCATATTTCCAATCAATACAATAGTTCGAGGTTGCACAAATTCAGTTTCCTCATCTAAAAAAGAGATTTTAACTGCTTAAAACTTGAATGGTGAAAGCTTATGAAGTGGCTGAATGTAGTCTCATTTCTATCGCCAAGCGTTAAAATCCGAAAAGTGAAAATCCGTTGAATATTTGCAAAGTGCTTATGGAAGGGTGCGGAAAAAAGGTGTGAATGGGAACGGGACAATTTTAAAAAGTAAACAGTCGCCTTCGGAATTCAGAACGCCCCCTAAGGGATGACGAGAGGGGGTGCAAGGGGATGGTAAATATGGAAGTCCGATACTATATAATCTGCCAATATTGGACAAACTAATTAGGTCGCTACTGTTTTCGAAGCCTGTTCCTGAGGGCTTTTTGTTCTCTATTGGACTTTTTTTTAAATTATTGGGTGACTAAACTGTCTCAGTCGATCTTTTTTACTCAAATAAATAAATACAGCAACTGCGTTATTTTAGATCTCTTTGTTTCCAAGCCCTTTATTTTAGTCGTTCACCGTTTTGGTATCTAACCAGTCAGAAGACGTTAAGCTAACAAACGGATGGTCATTCTGGTGTAACACTGTTATTGGATAATCTTGTACATCCAGCTCCAAACAGACCTATGCCCACCGGTAAAGGCGAGAGACCACTGATTCTTAATATTTACCATTATCAGAGTTGTTATCGCAATAGTTAACCACGGAAGGTGGAAGGACCCACTATAGACATCCATGCTGCTAACAGAAAATCCGCGCTACCTTGGATTCGAACCCGGGACCCTCCAATTACAAGTCCTGTGTTTGACCACAAGACCACGGAGGGCTGCTAGACGGTTGTCCGCGACTTTCGAAACAGTATGAGCTCTTATGCCATTGAACAAAGTATACAAAGGCCAGAGGAAGAAAAGTGAAGGAAATAGACAGTGAAAAAGGTTGAAATATAAAGAACAGAGACGGAAGTGTGATTTCTGGGAGTTTGCCAGAAAAGCTCTTATTAAAAAAATCTACTGGACCACTACCGGACAAAACACTTTTCAACAAAGAAACCATTTGGCATGCATCCATACAGACTTAATAATAATGGCATTACCTAGTTACACGATTTAGCATGCAATATGTTAGAATTAGTGCCAGCTCCCATACATGACCATTATCGGAATTTGTCCCTGTCTGCGTAAATTCACTTAAAGCTGCCGCCTGCGGAAGACTCCTATTGTTCAGGTCCACAGAGAGAGTGCTTAGTGGTTTGATCATGCTATATATAGGTTATGTACCTATACTGCATGCCATGCACTTATTCCCTAGGAATTGTTTACATGAAAACTGGTACCTACCACCAATAATTTTTTTCATCGATTTTTTAAGCCTATCCGCACATAGTGTTGATGTTTTTCTGCCAATTTTTTAGAACATCAATTGTTTGGCATTTTTACGTGTATGCTCTAAAATATAATATGTACCTATGTGTTTTTAATGTCAGAAACTATTGAACTAGGTAGGTACCTATGTTGTGATTTTTTTTAATAAAAATTTATCAAAATTAAAAAATACATTATATTATAGGTATCCAAAAATGTCCTGAGAAAAATAAGTGCATGAAAAAAACGACAAACAACGGAATTGTATGGACAGTCTTAAATATAAGTACCAAAACGGTTTCAAAAGTAAAATTGATTTTAGGTTTTCTGATATTTTATATTTCCCCCTGGCATTTCAGTTCTGGCATAGAATAGGACCCTATGTTTCGCCTCTCATGAAGCTGAAACCTCCTGTCTCATTACGGCCCTTATGGGACCTTTAATGACCTATAGGGTAGTTATCTCCTTAAGAGGTTAGGATACACTGTAGATTAGAGCTGAGTAGCATTATAGTAGTACATAATTACACCCAAGCCCCTGAGGCTTCATGCACTTGAGCTGGCTCAGTGAAATCGATATGCGTACTGTTAATTATTGTGATATCACTAAAATTGAAACTGCCGTAATGATACTAATTACAATTAATTATCACTTCGATGCCACTGAGATAATTTGACAATTTTTTTAGGTACTTATCAAGGTGAAAAGTTCAATGCAGTGAAAAAGAAACTACCTCTGAGGGTTAATTGGAATGGTAGCAGAGGGTTTTTCGAACCTGTTGTAGGTAATGTCATTAAGAAGCGAGGGGTTAACCACTCGTTGGGAATCTCGTTGGGAATCATTGGAAATCTTTATGAAATCTCAGGGAATCTTGGAATTTTTAGGAGTGGTTACCCCGTCGGGGTTCATCTTTCTATGAATATCGTTGGGAATCTTTGGAAATCTATATGGAATCTCAGTGGAATCTCAAGGAATCTCTGGAGTGGTTACCCCCTCGTTAAGAAGTAATTAGAAACAAACGGCACTGGTCAGCAACTCTTGAGTTACAGGTATTACTCAGTAACTTCTAGTTGTTAAGACCCAACATACATTTGCTATTTGTTTCCGTTTTTTCTGCACATTTTATGAGGATATATTGGATATTTAAATGTTCTGAAATATAATATGTTTTTTTATTTAAATATCCAATTAGGTATAGACGCCCTTAAGTCTGACTCGCATTAGTAAGGGCTGTTTGTCCACCATCGGTATGTAGCTGGGTATGAAGGCTGTAGAATAGGGCGGAAACCCCCGTATTTATTGCAGACGCAGGTGTGAACTCAAAAGTGAATAAAACATTTTCAGCATATTCCTCAACTTTCGAAATTTCAGCTCACCGGCGAATGACTGTTAAGCCTGGGGTATGAAACACCCAATTTGAGAAATCCCATTTCATAAACTAAATTTTCTTCGGGCTCGTGTAAACTTTAAATGAAAAAGATTTGCTTATATCCCTAGCATCAATCCTCAGCCAGTTTTGGTAAGAAACTGTGGGAAGGGAGGGGACGAAACTTTTTGATTATGCCGTGTCAAAGTTAGCTAAACTGAAATTGAATATTGTGTTTTGAGACTTTTTTCCGATACTTCCTGATCTCCCCGCAGCTGAGATACCTCTTTGCCAACAAACTTGTCCCCCCCCCCCTGATTTGTTATTTACCAATATTTGGGGTAATCAGAAAAGAAGGGAGGAATTAATTGGAAAATTTGACAATGAATTACGTCAACACCTTCTATGAATATTTTCAATAGGTAAATTTTACGTTATTGAGCGGTGAAGCGTATGAGGCGCCGTTTAGCATTTTCTTACTCAGCCATGTTGAAATTTCCCTTTTTACATGCCTCCCCCGCCACTAGGCTCAGAATGTTTATTTTGTAGGTACGGTAAGCATGTTAAACTGTGCCTTATATTCCTTTGGGAGAAATCCCGTGTTCATCGGATGAGAATCCTCGAGGGTTAACCACTCGTTGGGAATCTCGTTGGGAATCATTGGAAATCTTTATGAAGTCTCAGGGAATCTCGTAATTTTTTTGGAGTGGTTCGGGGTTCATCTTTCTATGAATATTGTTGGAAATCTTTGGAAATCTTTATGGAATCTCAGGGAATCTCAAGGAATCTCTGGAGTGGTTACCCCCTCGAGATTTAAGCCTTGAGTTGGGATATTTCTCCTGAGTTTAGGGGTGAATCAGTGTCTATAATATAGGTCGTTATCAATTATCTATCGTCTATAATCTCACATACTTAAGAAAAAAGTGACAAAGCATCATTATTTCAGGTAATTTGAATATGCATGCGACGTTAAGGTCCGCTTTCAGGTCTAAATCAGGAGAGGTCTGTTGCCATTCCAAGTATCCCCCTCAGAAGCATGTACCTACATAAATCAAGGGTGGTGACAGGTCTATTACCTTGAAGACGCCCCTCCCCCTCCCCCTTCCCCTACTGCAGCCTCCCCTTTGTGCTTTACAAAAGGCCGGACGTTCGCAAGCTTGCTCGCTCAAGAAGGACACGCTACCAATGAATATGGTCATATTGTGTGACTTTATACTGAAGGCTTGTACATAGGGTTGAAAACAAAGGTATCCATCTGGCGTAAGTAATAGGCAAGAATTGTTTCCCTTTTGCGTCGTGTCGGTAGGTCCCGCACTTGCTTACGGCATGGCAAGGGGAGGAAGATTAGTGAGGTATCCCAAGGATTAAAATATACATTCAGGTTTTTAACCAGTTGTAGTTGCTGATTAGCAGATAAAACATCAATGCTCCCAAAAAAAATTGCTGCCACCAGGATTCCAGGTGTCTGGTACCTCCTAAAGGTGAGAAAGTTAAGTACGACCTTTGTCGGACCCTTATCTTTTTTTTTTTTTTTTTTTTTTAAACAGACATTTCAGTAAAAGGAAATATTTTCATTAATTTGCATTGTAGTAAAACGGGAAAGTAAAGCCTTAAAATAAAGTAAAGGGTTAAGTTTTTATAGGGTCACACGTAATGGTGTTTGGTGCTATAAAACAGCACTTGCCAGTTCGTCACTTGGCCGGCACGTTCCCATCGCACGTTAACGTCCCGACCCTGCAAATTGTCACTTTGCGAGTGGCGTTTTTATCACTAACTCAAACTTATTTTTTAACACTGGTCTGGCATAAACTGGTGAAAGTGTCATTATTTAAGAAAACTAATTTTTAGACCCGTGCACAGATATACAAGGCTCAGTCTGTGGGCCCTATTTTATAGCCGTGTGCTGAACTCCAGAATTTTTCTAGAATTTGTCTCTAGAAATCGTCAAAACCGACATACTCGGTTTCTATTCATATGTTGGATAAAATATAGCGTTTCTAACTTCATTTTTTAACTTCTGAAACTAGGTACCTACTTATAGGCGCAGTACCCAACCCAGGATTTTTCTGACCTACAACTAACGTCACATAAAGCGATGCCTACCCCCCAGGTGAGGAGAAGGTCTGGGTGGCTTAGCCCCCCCCCCCCCCCCCCCCCAGGTTTTTGGTCCTGCTACGCCCATGTAGGTACTGTCATATTTTGGAATTAAGCAGTCGTGTGAATTGACCCAAAAAACCTCATAAAATCATTTGACTGTAAAATCCCAATTCGTAGGTCTGTATGTTGTACTACTAGCTGTCAAGCAGTACCTGCCTTAGGTTCTTCGCTTATAGGTACAATCAAAAGTCAAACGGTTCCCAGAAAAAAATGACTGCAAAAAAGAAATCTCTGATACCTAATAAAATATTTATCGGTACAAATTGGTTTTAAAAGTACCTTTGTAATGGATATACGTTTTGCCATAATACAGTCCATTTGTACTTTGTGGTCTACGGCAAAACACAACAACCGCAAGGGCAACTATAGCTGAATTTAACTATTTATCAGCAACATATCGCAGAGTATCCCGCTCTAAAGCCTCATTTACCTAAATTGATACCGGCAGGGAGTAGTACATGGGGATAAGTTCAAATAGAAATGGATGGGCCATGGGGGGCGACCATTTCAAATTATCCCCCCCACCTCGACTCCTATTGGAGGGGGCTGCGGTCGCCTCCATTTAGGATCATATTTATGGTCACTTTTACCCTATTATCCAACTATCTGTTATTTGTTATAGATATAGAATGGGGGTTATAATTGGTGTGGAACACCTGTGCTTGTGACTTACTACTCTATTGGGTGAGGGTAGGGGTGAAATTGGGGATAGAGTGTGTCTGTATTGTTTGTAATGTGCTGCGATGTTTACAATGCCCGCAATGTTTATACTACGCTTGTGCTTATTCGTGAAGAGCATTAGAGCAGTGCTCAGGGCGCACTGAGCTAGAAACAGCTAGAGAGCCCTGGTGTATAGGGCAATTCTGAAACGTTCAAACTCGAAAATTACGAAGAAATTTCCGCCATACTTTACGTACCCGATATCTTCTTTTTAAATCGCAACTAATTTATTTCATGAAAAGACGATCGTCTTCAAAGAGCAAGACAATGGCCGATCATGTCACAACCTCTTTCAGCCTTTTTTGAGCTGGAAACCCCCCCAGGTCTGTGCCAGACAAGTCTTCTTTGAGCCGCTCCAGAAAGAGGCAAGAAATGAAAAACACGCCGGCAGAAGATGACTCTCCGTCAGAGCTGTTGTCATTCTGTTATTTGTTGAGATCTCTTTGTTACCAGTTCATAACAAACGTCGATCGGCATCAAAGATCCAATTTTTTTGACGAATGGGAACGTCTGGAAATAAAATAGACTAGAAAGCTAGAAGGCAAATTTGTTGAGTTTCAGTTCCTTTGGAACTGATCAAAGAGTTTTCTTTCATGCGTCAGTTTTCCCGCCATGTCCATTTAATAGATTGGAATGGGGATAGATTGAGACCGTTTGAAACTTTTCATTGTACCTACCAAGGGGTTAACCACTCCAGGAATCTCGTTGGGAATCTCAAATCTTTATGGAATCTCAGGGAATCTTGGAAATTTCTGGGAGTTGTTAACCCCACGGGGTGCATCTTTCCACGAATCTCGTTGAGAATCTCAGGAAATCTTTGGAAATCTTCAAGGAATCTCAAGCAATCTCTGGATTGGCTAACCCCTAGGTACCTACTTAGTTACTTTAAAATCACGTGGTTCTACTCTGACTTCCTTTCTCGTTTTGGTATGGTTTGAGCCACTAGAAATATAGCTATACCATGTTTTGTGGTAGCCTTTCCTTCAAACCTGTTTTCTTTCCCACTCAAGAATTCTCAGCACATAATTTACGACCCACTGTCCGTAAGTCACAAATGCAAAGAAGATTCTTCCGTACAAAAGGGTACCATGTGGGGTGGGGGAGGCGGTGACAAAGTTAACTTGGACTTTCCCCTTTCCATACCCTCGGGACATGGGACAATTAAGTTTCCGTGTTAAGGGCGTTTCCACGTGAGTGAGTTTCGACACAACGCTCTCCTCGGAAACCTTTCCCCAACCTGCGGCCACTTCAAGCCCCGTTGAACAAGAAACTCTGCTTTAAATCAACAGCCATATACATTTGCTTTTATTAATTTTGTGTGAAATCTCCTTTCGAATAAGAGAGAACAACCCCATGCAACAACTGGACCATGTCAAGAAGTATCCAGCAGCAGTACCAAGTACCAGCTCCCCACCCTTCGTGTTACTACACGGCTGGGACCCACAGTTTCAGGTGGGTTCCGAACCACCACATCCTTGATATACATTTCACGTGACATGCTGAACTTATCACAGCTGAATTCCACTCGCCTATCAAGGTTTGTTATCTATTCTAGTGCCACTACAAATTGACCTACTTCTCACTTTAGAAAGAGACAACCTCCGGAATAAAGCTACCTTGGCTATCATCAGCTTGTTGGTCTTGTTTGATTGAACCTGTGACAGTTGGAATAATTAGTTTGTGATCTGTATTTGTGGCGCTCAAAACTAACGGCAGGTATTATAAAATAATTATCCAATAATTACGTTATTCCGTCTGTATGTGGGAGTAATCCGAGAGGGATTTAATAAACTTTTAGGATACGTCCCACCGTGTTTACCATGTTAAATTTCCGAGAAAATCTGCGTTTTTCTCTTAAGTACGGTGGGAAATTCATTTCCTAACCAAGCATAAAGAATTTAAATAGAGAAAGCCAGGTACATAAATTCTTGAGGTTATCAGTAAGTGCTTCAGTCGCTTAAATTCGTCATTGCGAAGTTACTAGTACCTTACTATTGTCATGCACGAAAATTATCTACTACTACATCAAGCCAATAGTAATAATAATAATATTTGAGCGAGGTCTGCTCTACTGGGTGTATTTGGCATGCCATGTATGTTTCATTTCACAGCCCCTAGACAGTCGTTACCATCATCACTTCCCCATTTTAATTGTTACGTATGAATTATGAAAACGATTCCAATCGCTTTGACCTGGCCTGTGTCCTGAGAGACCTGGGTGCGAATCCACGCTTGAGCAGAGTTTTCTACTTCTCTCTGGTTTGACTGAACTTGGCTGTAAAATTATATCCTACCGTCACTAGAGTCTTCTGATGTCAAGCAGCAGTCTTTTGTTAAAATCCATGCCTGGCTACAGGTGTCCAGGCTCCTGCAGTAAGGGTAGGTAACGCGGGGAGGCACAGTGAACTTCTGCCTAAGTGTTCAGGAGAGCCTAGAGGTTCTCGAGAAAGAGAGAAAGAACGAGCCTACTATTGGCAGCTTTTGAATTATGAGAGTAACATAAGTTCATTTCTCATCATGCACCTAGGTAAGTACCTAAACCGAAATTTCAGCAGTATAATGTTTGTACCCTCAGAACGAAATTGGAATCTTTCATAATACAAAACGCAATGCACCTAATTTATAGTTCATTTTTTTACGCAATTTTCCGTCAAAGAATATAAAGCATTAAAGCCAGGGGTACGGAGGCGGGGGGTGAGGAGGGGTGGTTGGGGAGGAAGACTAATATAATTAAGGTTGGTCCTGAGCCAAGCAAGTCGGTAACGCAGTTAGGTAAAGTAGGGGTGGGGGTGGGGGGATGAACAGAACAAATAGAAAATATAACAAACTTCCATTTTAGTTTACGGATGGGAGTGCTTTTTGTTTGCTTTTTCGACGATATCGTGGGAATGTCTGCTGTTACTTTAAACTCAGCTGATTTGCTTACATGGAAAATAGACCATATATCATTCTTCTCTTTTTCCAAACAACTCTATGTGTATTTTGAAAAAGTAGAATTATTGGATTGTCCCTCGTATTCACTGCGTAATTTCTGTTCTATTCGTATGGACACACTTCATTTTCGCGCCATTTATACAATTGTTCTGAAATATAATCTTATGTCTTTTTAACGCCAGATACCAGTTTTACATGCTATGTGATCGTATGTAATTTTTGTCAATATAATTTTGTTTTTCCAGAAATTAGGTAGGTAGGTATATCACAATACGAACCGAGGGGGTAACCACTCCAGAGATTCCTTGAGATTCCACTGAGGTTCCATAAAGATTTCCAAAGATTCCAAACGAGATTCTCAACGCGTGGTTAACCCCTCGTATCCAACGCAGTTTCCCCAGAAAAGGACCTTAAAAAACGTGCAGTAAGACTTAAATTTTCAATAAAAATCCAAATGGACCGTACCTAGATAGTACCTACTTACACATTTTTAAACTAAAAAAAACCTTGGACGCTGAGATCCTCGTGATTCTCTGTTTGACATAGAAATTCATCCCATGATTCCGATCTCATTCCGAGATACGTCATCCAAGCTCTTCATTATTCCCATTCACATTCTCATTGACATTCACGTTTTTTGTTTGAATGCCGCGCTTCAATAGACGTGATCAACGCTGAGCTTGATTATTTTCCTCTTATGTCTCTCGAATCCGTCTCTTCAGCTCGGGTAAAATAAGCACTACAACCCTTTTTCGCCTTTTTTACGTTCTCCTTTTTAAATTCCTCCCTAATTCTGTTTTCAACTGGAGCTTTAGCGAAACATGACTAAAAGGTTTTATACATTTCGATTTCGATGACTTCTTGTCGTGCTAAAAGTAACTGCTTGACGCAAATTTAGGTACCTAAACATTATTACCTATTTATGAATATACCTATTTATTTATTTTGGTGCTATAAGGAACGATTCTAGTACCGGTTCACCCTTAAGGCGATCAAGTGATTTTTGACACCAAAAAAATTGTTCAAAATAACCGATCGTGAAATCACAACATAGCCTCATGAGTAATGACTAATGACGTTAAGAAGACATATTATATTTCAGAATATTTAAATGTCCAATAGTTTTCTCACAAAGTTTGAAATCGGAACGAATGTATATTCACCCTTAAGCGAACCATAGGAAACTTTCTAGTCTTAGTTTTAGAAACTTAAGCCCCTCTTATTTTTAAAGAATAATAATTTATTCATTTTGTTTTAATCTTCTCCTTGCTTTTCATGAAAATGCCAGTTATGAAATACCAAGGGTACTGAAACTTTCATTTGGATTCTGACAGGTATCAAAAAGCAACAGGTACAAATATATTTCTATAAACCCTTTAGAGAGTTCTGGGGCATGTTCAAAGTTGCTGACTTTATGAAAGTGGCATTAGTTTCCTAGGAGAGTCTCTTAAAATTTTATGAGAGCAACTAACTTATGTTGAAGGAATTTACTTCGTACAAACTCAAGATGTTTCTATATGAAAATCCTATTTCAATAAGTATACTCAGTTTATGTAAGATTTATTTGAAATACGTAGAATTCTTCTGCCTTTTTCCTCAAGTTCAAATATGAGAAACTTACTGATATAAGAATCGAACCCATGTCTCGCTATAGACCACTCGATTACCAAGGCTGTCGAGGGGGTAACCACTCCAGAGATTCTTTGAGATTCCACTGAGATTTCATAAAGATTTCCAAAGATTCCCAAAGATATTCATAGAAAGATGGACCCCGAAGGGGTAACCACTCCAAAAAAAATCCAAGAACCCTGAGATTTCATAAAGATTTCCAATGATTCCCAACGAGTGGTTAACCCCTCGGAGGCTGTCTTCTTTATGTTTATCCTTAAAAGTTTCAAGCACCGAAGTAAGAATCAGAGACGTGATTGATTGACCATAAAAGGTTCAAAAAAGTCATCTTTATAATTTTTGAAAAAAAAAATAATTGGGAGGACATCAAAGGTTTGACTTGTATTCAAAATAATCCGGGAGTTAATCCTCGTCCTGGATGAGGGGTAAGCCCATTTCAATGACGTACAACGGTGTTGGTATGAGCTCAAAGGTTACATCAGCAAAGCTAATTGGACGCGACTCGGCCGATCATCCTCAGTTTGGACGTCAGTTTCAGGGACATTACATCACTCACTAGAATACGGATCAGCTGAAAAATGCATCTATTGATTTGACAGTTTTTCGCTTGTAGGTAGATAGATACTTCGTTCCAATAATAATAATTAATAATATAGCGGAGGGTTGGGGGGGACAAGCCCAGCAACTAGACCGTTTTCAAGAACTATCCATTGTGCTCAGCTGGCAGCACTACCAAATACCAGCTCCCCAGCCATCGAGTAAACGATGGGAACCTAGAGTTTTAGGTGGGTTCCGAACCACCACAACCTCGATATACATTTCACTTGACATGCTGAACATATCAGACGTGAATGCCGAGCAGAAAAACTTTTTGGTAGGATCGGGATCGAACCGGTGTGACCGGCTCTCACTGCTCCTCAAAAGTCGACCATTTAGTCCACTCGGCTATCGAGGCCGTTACTTCGTTCCAACTTATATACCTACTCATAGTGAAACGGTGTAAAAAATATTATTACACAAAATTCCCATGTGATGGCTATTCCCATCGACTTACAATTATTACACTCTGGTATTTTTTTTTATTATTTTAACAACACTATAGCACAACTACAATTCATATTATTCATTAAAATATGATTAAGGGTGCGTCCCACCATGCCCAGTTAAGAGATTCTCTCCCATGTTTACCATGTTAAATTTCCGAGTTTTCTCTTAACTGGGCATGGTCTATGTTGTTTTCTTAAACTCACTTTCAAAGCTAGATTTGAGGAAATTTAGTGCTGATTTTCCTTTAGGAAAGCGCGGCTTGTTCTCAGAAGTAGGTACGACTGGCTCCATTCCAGTTCCTTGAATGTAAGGTTTGCTTACATTGCTTTGCAGTCATTGGCCTTGCTTTAAGTGATTAGGTTGCTACTGCGTTTATCTAGGTAGGTAGAGTATACAGTATACACTTTTCTTTTTAAAAAATTTTCAAAAGATTTATCTCAATTTTTCTTAACTGGAGCTCTCTCGTTTTTTTTACTCGAACATTTTCCAACACTTTCGCCAGTAGTTATTTTTTTCTGGGGCTCTACAGCACCTGATTTACAACAAAGCTCGACGATCTCTCCTGTTGTATAGAGCAGTTCCCCTGGCACCAGTGCAATTGCTTTCCAAGAACCCAAATCGAATTCCTTGACCCTCATCATCAATATTGTTCAAGAGTTGGGAAACCATTCAATAACCAAGGCGTATACACCTAATTCAATATTACCAACTTGCCAGCGGTTTTCTCAAGAGATTGCCGGTGCAGAAAATCGAATGTGCCGCGGAATGGGGAGGCATTATATAACTTATTTCCCTTGTGTCCAAAGCATAGGGGTTAGATTTTTTCAAACCGGACCAGTGGGTGCTGACTATAGCGGGTCACCAGAAAGTGTAAGCTAAGTATTGGAAAGTTATCCATGAGAATCAGGTCCCAGGCCTCCCTACCAATGAGAATAGGGTCCTAGGTCTCTCTACCAATTACAGCGCAGCCTGTCGATACAAACAAGATCCCCAACCACCCCTAGGGTGTTGGATTTCTCAACCTTATTTAAGGTCTCGAATTGGATTGAGAAAAACTACAGGCCTTTTGTTTATTTTGCAGCTTTTATTACTGTTTACTTTTGTACATGGTTCTGGATATTGCTGAAATTTCGACTTGATTGAAACTGAACGATTTATGATTATTTGGTTCCTGAAAATTGTTTTTTTTTCTTTCACGATTTATGACTACCGAACGAAATTGGTGTATAGCTGTTTTCCTTCAATCCTGAATTTCGAAAATATGTAAATTTATGAATACGGGTCAAAGTCGTTTATTTTATGTAAGGGACATTATTTTTGAGTCAAAAAGCAGTTCTTCTTCTCAAAATAAAAATCCCTAGTGTCCTGAAGTATGATCACCAATTAAGAAAACAAGGAAAAGCTCGTTAGGTTTTTAAAACATGTAATTAAACCAACGAGGGAAAACCAGCAAAGTTTCACATTGCAGAAACGAAATTTGAATAAGTTACACCCCGGGGCCAGTAGAGGTCTCCTACCCCCAATATTGAAATTAGTAAAGCTGCCAGGAGATGTCCCCAGAAGATTAAAATTAATAGCTTAATAGTACAGTAACCTCTAATTTAAAAATATCCCACACTAAGTGCCAGAACAAGGTAAACAGACGTCTTCTTAGATAGTCTGGCCAGTGCCTGACTGGACTTTAAAAAGAAAGGGTTGTTTTGGGTTAATAAGGGATGAAATTGAGCTCGGTACTTAGTTTCCCCCTAAAAAGATGAGGATTAGGTATGGAGTTTAAGGGTTTTCCGGTCATTTCTCGATACGAGCTAACGCTCAGTTGACTAAGTATACCGTTGAGGAATGGCCATCTCCAGTTCTGAAATGAGTACTTCAAAATTGGTGGTAAGTTTCACGTGTTGTGGCGCCTATTTTTAGCTTATGAGGAAGGGATGTTGATCACTTGTGGTCATCATAACCACAGTCTCTTAATTAAGTTTGGACTACTCTGGCCTTCCCCTGACTTTCCTGGGAACAACTTCTTAAGTCAATAGTGCACAAATAATGGTGAGAGTTAGGTCAAGTTACAAATTTTACAAGGAGAAAAAACATACCACACACTGCGTAGTCATAGGTGGTTAACTCCCCCCCCCCCCCCCCCTCCCGTAGAAATCAGGAAACTGCGTAGAGTCATGGGCTGACAATTATTTGTTGATGGAAGTTCGGAGTATCAGTGTCCTCCTCCACGGCTTTGTTAATAACCTTGGGTAACCTTATAGCAACTCAACAGTACTGCAGCAGTCCATGCAAAATAACAAAAGAATGACTCTACTTATATATTCAAAGCTACTTAAGAGGACGCTATACCTGACGATGCATTTTTTGCCGCCCATAAGATTAACATTGCGAGCGGCGATTCATTTTCAAGGTTTACCCTTGGTTGGAAAGACACAAAATTTTGCCTGTACCTAGCCCTAACAATGTTGTAGGTCGTGATCGAAGCAGACTTCCCAATTTCTCACTGGTTTCTTTTATTGCAACTGTTTTGCAAATGCTAGCATTGCATACCTCAAGAAAAGTGCTGTATCTCGAAAACCAGTAAAAAAAATGGGAAATCTGCTTCGAACACTCCCTAGAACTCGGTCGTGTTCAAATATACATGTAGGCAAATTTGCTACCTCCCTTCGTTTGAACAGTCCTCCGATTTTAGGTGTTCGTCTATATAACGCTCTCCCGGTTGAAATTAAATCTGAAGAAAGTTTAACGATATTTAAAAAATTGCTAAAATCATATTTACTTGAAAATGTTTTTTATAGTTTAGAGGAATTTCTAAATTTGTAATTTAACTGGACAACCAGGCGTTTTATACTCTAGTTCCACCTATTTTTGGTGGGGCAAGGTCAACAAAACGTAAAATAAAAATAAAAAAAAAACATTGTTAGGGCTAGGTACAGGCAAAATTTTGTGTCTTTCCAACCAAGGGTAAACCTTGAAAATGAATCGCCGCTCGCAATGGTAATCTTATGGGCGGCAAAAAATGCAACGTCAGGTATAGCGGACCCTTAACCCCTCACCGTGTTGCCTTCCCGCTTAAAATGAATGGAAAGAAAACGCCCCAATATTAAACTCTGAAGGTTAGCAAATAAGAGCTACTTTAGCGTAACCTCAAGGCTCCAATAGAAAATCTATCATGTGCCATTGGGTGGCAAAGATATGAAATATCTCAAACACTCAAGTGTCAAAGAGCGGCCCATTGCCATCATTTCCTCGTTATGTGCCGTCTTATTTTTCATTCAAATGTGCCATCCTTTTCCCTTCAAATGATAATATTTTTCCCTTTCGGCTTTCATTTGTTTTTATGTCAACATGAGAACGCTTGAATGCGCAAGGGGTAAGGGAGAAGTCCCCGATATTTTATCTTCATAAAACTGTGGACCTAACCTGCCTGCTACCCCTGCCTACCAACCAACAAGTGAGCAAACAAAGCATCTGCCGAGGGGGTAACCACTCCAGAGATTCCTTGAGATTCCACTGAGATTCCATAAAGATTTCCAAAGATTTCCAATGATATTTATAGAAAGATGAACCCCGAAGGCGCACCCACTCCAAAAAATTCCAAGATTCCCTGAGATTTCATAAAGATTTCCAATGATTCCCAACGAGATTCCCAACGAGTAGTTAACCCCTCGGCATCTGCTTTTGTGCACCGTGTGAGAAGGCCCTAAGAGTTTAGTGTTTCTACTGGACCTTGTAGCATTCCCTCAGGCTAAAGGAACTGAGAATAACCTTGAAACCTTGAAGTCTGGAATGAAAACTTGTCACTTCTGGGAGACACAACACAACCTGTTTTACTATGAATAGGTAGGTAATCTATTTAATGCATAAAAATGTGTGTTACTTCTATGTATCTGAAAAGATAGCTCTAGCTGTGAAAAATAATATAAGACAGTATAATATTTTCTTACGTTAGGTAAAAATTTTAGCAAAAAATGTGGTTAATTTTTTAAAGTGATTTTACCACCTTAAAATTACTGAGACACTCCTTAACTTCTCTGTAAATTAGGGTGAAGTTGTGAAAGGTACGCGGTCGACCCCCTAAAATTATTGAGACACTCTTTATTGTCCCCTTTAAGTTATGGCGGCGACGCGACTTTTCCAAATGGTAAAAGTATCTTACGAGGGAAAAAAACCAGTGAATAATTCCTCCATTTTCAAGACAAGAAGGAAGATAGGTCTGAAGGTGCTGTGGGATTCCTGCCGACTGATTTGTGTACCTGACGACCTTCCAAAGGAGGATCGTACGTTACATTCGTTACGTTCCATTCGTTAGCCGTTACTCTTGTGCCCATCATTCGTTACGTAAAAGGCTAAAGGCTCTCCTGGAATATACCTCTCCTTCCCCTCCCATCCTTTTTTACAACTTTCACTTTTCACCGCAAAAACCCCTCTCTTATTTCACGAACTGTACTTTAACTAAAATGGCTCTTTTGCAATTTTGTACTTATTGCGTTGCCTGTGACGTAAAGAGTTTATTTTTCTTCGTTTTTATTTTGTTTGAGTTTTGTCTGCTGGAAGTGCCATCTGCGCAATTGTACATACCTACCTATACACGTAGCAGGAGGACTCTTGGTAAATCTTGCCTAGCTCCGGCTCTATCCAGCCGCTGTTGTATTCTGTTGTATGCTGTTGTATGCTGTTGTAAGCTGTTGTATGCTGTTGTGTGCTGTTGTGTGCTGTTGTGTGCTGTTGTATGCTGTTGTATGCTGTTGTATGCTGTTGTGTGCTGTTGTATGCTGTTGTATGCTGTTGTGTGCTGTTTTGTGCTGTTGTATGCTGTTGTGTGCTGTTGTGTGCTGTTGTATGCTGTTGTATTCTGTTGTATGCTTACGACTCCATGTACTTTTGGACCTTTTGGACGTCAGAGCATCTAGCTATACAACATCAGTTAGATTTTTCGACCTCAAAAAAATACTTGCCCTCATTAACATATTACACAAATTTAAAAAAAAAAATTATCAAAGAAAAAAGAGTTTTACTACATGACAAAGAGCCGAAAGTATATCCCCTTGCGTAAACAAATCATTCATCTGTTTGTAACGGCAGCTTCTGGGTATCAAACAGGCGCCACCCTAAGCACTTTTCGTCCAACAGCAAGCCTCGCTGGGACTCAAAGTAAAGGTGCCTTGTGATTAATTTGTTGATGACTATCCTGTCCATTACCAGATGGACTGTATAAATAGGTAGATCCTTTCTCACAGACGCAGAACCTTTTTCACTCCACTCTTCCCTACCTTTACAAACCAGGCAACAACTCATATCCCTTTCGCACCCACTTTCCCATCAAAGGTGGCTTTTACTTCTATTCGATTTATCATGGTCGTAAAGATCTATTCTCTATTTCCGGTATTCCTGTAGGGAGTATCCGCTAAAAAAGGTTCCATAGCTTTTCGGTTCGCGTAAATCCTTCCCCTTTAATTTCCGAACGGTACAAGGTAAAAAATAAGAAATAAAAAATATGCCTCTTTCTCTATAGCCACATAAGAAGCCATGAGACTTGTGAATGCGAGTAAGGCAATTACCATGACGAGAATTTTTAATTCAGTTTCGATGTCAGGAAAAGATCAACTTAAAAAATGTCTCGAGGATGTCACGAATATTTTTTCGCACGACGGAGGATTCTAAAAATGATAATTTTCTATACAACCGGGAAATTTGTCGTTCTTCTTGACAGTTGGTGGGTTGAAAACAAACCGAAAATGACGTCCCAAAAAGGGAGTTTTCATAATTTTTACTTGTCACTGGCTGACATTTCCTTTTGACTTACCCCCTTTTCTTATATATAAATTCAAACGTGAGTATTTATTTTACAAAACAAAATATAAATCACTCCAAGAATTTGTGAAATTTCATAACAGCCCACCCGTATAGCGAAGCTGTCGTCAGGGATATTAAAAGCCCCCATCATGGGCCCAAAATATTCTGAGGACGGGTATGGACTTTAACATGGAATTTCATATGAATAGAGGGGGGGAGGGAGATCAGAAATTTATTGGGCAGGCTGGGGAGGGGGCTGATAATGAGTAAATAGCTGGCCGACCACTAAATTCCATAGAAAAAGAATGACTGGCATTTTTTGGGAGCACAGGTTCTTCAGATTGTCGTGTACCATCGATTTTAATATTATATGTTTAACTGCACCTAGATTATTTTGAGCCATGCCTGAAGATACAAGGAATCGACTACGCCTGAAGATTCATGATTATGTAGTTTCATAGTGGGTGTACATGAAAATAATTGTGAACTGCGCCTGAAGATTCATGATTATGTAGTTCCAGAGTGGGTGTACACCAAATGTGAACTGCGCCTGAGGATTCATGATTATGTAGTTCCAGAGTGGGTGTACACCAAATGTAAACTGCGCCTGAGGATTCATGATTATGTAGTTCCAGAGTGGGTGTACACCAAATGTGAACTGCGCCTGAGGATTCATGATTATGTAGTTCCAGAGTGGGTGTACACCAAATGTGAACTGCGCCTGAGGATTCATGATTATGTAGTTCCAGAGTGGGTGTACACCAAATGTGAACTGCGCCTGAGGATTCATGATTATGTAGCTCCAGAGTGGGTGTACACCAAATGTGAACTGCGCCTGAGGATGCATGATTATGTACTTCCAGAGTGGGTGTACACCAAAATAATAGTGAACTTCAACTGAAGATACGCCATTATGTTTTAGTTTCATCCTCTGTGGTTTCATGAACACTATGTGAAGTTTTGAAAAATATTCAATATTCACAAAAATTATTATTTTGCTGAGATGTTATAGGTGGATAATTGTTATTAATAATTGCAGAATATTATTATTATTATTATTATATATAAATGCAGAACGCGATTGTCGTTACAACAAAAGCTGTAGTGTCAAAAAGTTACGAGAAGGAATTTGGAAGAAAATGTACAAGGAAGAAAGCAACGTCAAAACTCCTTCAGCGTAAGAAGTTGGAGCGCAACCCTTATTTGGAAGCTTGGAACCTTCGGGCTTGGGGAAATACACAGAAGTGAAGGTCTACCTGGGGAATTTGTTTTGATAAGTTTTGTTTTAGAGAGAGGTGCTATCTCTGGGTAATATATTGAAAATAGCTTCCGGTTGGCGGGAAATACACGGCCGGAAGTGGAGGTCCGGCTTGGCGGCCAGACGCGCTTCCGGTTAGGACTGCGGCGTTCATTGCGACCCTAACACCCATCATGTTACTTCACATTTTACTCACTATTTTCTCTGCTAGGGATCAATTATTTCTTTGGAAACAAGATATTATCACTTGATGTAGGTACCTCCTAATTCTGCAAAAACAAAAAACAAAAATAAACTTTTAATTAAGAGGCCGCTATACCTGACGATGCATTTTTTGCCGCCCATAAGATTAACATTGCGAGCGGTGATTCATTTTCAAGGTTTAGCCTTGGTTGGAAAGACACAAAATTTTGCCTGTAGGTACCTAGCCCTAACAATGTTCTAGGGATTGTTCGAAGCAGATTTCCCAATTTCTCACTGGTTTCTTTTATTGCAACTGTTTTGCAAATGCTAGCATCGCATACCTCAATTTTTTAAGGGAAAAAGCGCTGTATCTCGAAAACCAGTAAAAAAAATTGGGAAATCTGCTTCGATCACGACCTACAACATTGTTAGGTATACTTAGGCAAAATTTTGTGTCTTTCAAACCAAGGGTAAACCTTAAAAATGAATTGGCGCTCGCAATGTTAATCTTATGGGCGGCAAAAAATGCATCGTCAGGAATAGCAGACCCTTAAGAAAATACATTATTAGCTTGGGTCCGTCTTGGGTGTCTAATGTACGAAATACCACTCACCTAACTATTTTATCCCAATCTTGTCATATTGTCTCAGTATACACGCCATCAATACTTTTTATACATTTTATTTTCCCAGTGAACAAACAGTGACAAATAATAAGCAAAAAGGTTCCGTGTTCAGCGAACCCTGGTTTTTCATTTTCAAGTGACACAATGACTTTTTTCTCACGAGTTTCTTTTCAGCAGTCGTACAATATCTCTGATTTTCGATATTTCTCTGAGGATGCGAACAACAATTTTTACAGAAATTTCAAAATGATTGAATACACTTATAAGAAAAATTTCACATCCTTACAAGTAAGTAGTACCTATGCTGTACAAAAATGATCCCCACTTCTTGGCTAAAAAAATAAACTAGGTATACAGTGGACTCTAATGATCAGCTTTAAATCGTAGGTACTAGGTACTACCTGTTGAGAAATAGGTGTCTGAGAAGGCATGAAGTTTTTCCAAGAGGTCCAGTTCGAAAAAAGAACTCACTCTCACCTCTACTTTGCTTCATTTGTGTAACCTACCTAGATAATTTGATCGTATTCTACCTGCTCCACTGTTCTTCCGCCACCTTAGAAAATGAGTCAGTTTTTTTACTTTCCCATTTTATAAGTAGGTACATAGGAAAGTACTGTGATCGTGCAGAAAATCAATTTTGAGTTTTTCAATGCAAAGCGCCAATCACAGGTCCCAGACCCCACCCCAAAAAGCGTTTTTTACGCGTTAGATGTGTGTGTGTTTGTGTTTGTGTGCAAGTACTCGTAGGTAGGTACGAGTAGGTATATTGTATTTCTGTGTGTGTGTATGTACGGAGAGCCAGGGCCCAAACCGCCCAGCCGATTAGGTTTAAATTTGGTACACAGGTGTAAAAAATAATACAAAGACGCAATTATTTCCGATTTTTCATTGGTGAAAACGGGGGGGCTTAACCCCCCAAAAATCTCCCAAAAAACAGGGTTTTAATTTTTTTCTCAAAATTGGCGCCTATGATTTCGTTCATTTTCTCAGGAGTAATAGTGCATATTATGGGAAAAAATCCCCCATTAGCGGTATATCTGGGAAAACTCGAGTTTGGGAGATTTTGACCCCCAAATACCTAAGTGAATTTTTTCATGTTCACGAAATATGTCATACGGGTATTCAAAATTCTCGGAGAAACTTCTGCAAGCAATTTACATTGTGAAAAAAATTCTAAACCCATTTTCAACCCCCTCACCCCCTCAACCCCGGGGTCAGTTTTGGTATGTTCACAAAATATGCCATGCGGGTATTCAAAATACTCGGGGAGACTTCCTCAGGCTAGCTATTTTGTCTAAAAGTTTCTACGAGCCCCCCCCCCCCCCGGGTTGATTTTTGAGAGGTTAGCTAAAGGTACCATGTGGGGTATCGAAATGCTTGGGAGGCCGCCTTAGGCATGTTTTCTCATCCTAGGGGCTGTGGTGGCCATTAATATGTTCCAGAAAGTCCATAGGATGGGAAAGTATGTTGCGACCATTGTCGTACTTCTTGTTTCTTTTTTAGTAGAAATAAATTTTCTCATGGATATGCTGAGTGAAAAACTTCATTTGGCCACCTACACGCCTAATCAAACGATGGTTGCTGAATGTAACTAATAATAAAGGATGGAGCGTGCGTTTCGAAATGCGAATCCGGATGCCCTGATTGGTGCGATCGATGGGTGAATATCCCTGCATGAAAAAAAAAAAATCAAAAAGCATGAACGTAATACTTTGGTGATTATGTAGGCCTTCCAAACAAAAAAGAATTCGCAATAGATAACATCGATAGCAAACTTAACTATACCAGATAAGCATACCTATTTCAGAGCTATCCACGTGCAATAAATAAAATATATATAGTGCGGTATGTACCTATACTTGAAAAAGGTTGCATGTAGGTATATGGGTACCTAAGTCCAAATATAAATGCATTCTATGATTCATTCACAACAATCTCATAGCCTAACCATCAGTAATGATAATGACCTGCAGTCCTACATGTCCCATCAGCATTCAGGTTTTAACCACTTCTCTTATCAGCGGTCGTTAGTTACCCCCACCCCTAATCTGCTGATAAAACCTCCTACCTCCCATGTCCATTGTAGAGCATTCATTAAGCCTGTGTACCGAACGCAACATTTCAAAAATCCCTTTTTCTGGCCTGAGAAAACCATAGTAGTGTCCTAACCTAAACTGTAAAAGTAGATTTGACTCACAGTAGTAATAACAGGTTCCAAGTGGTCATAAGAAGTCTGACTTGTGTCTTGAGGGGTCTGGGTTCGAATCCTGGCGTGAGAGATTTTTTCCGCCTACTCCTAAACTGGCTTCTTGGGCTCCGACTAACTCATGTCTCCTGTGGTAATGTAGGTACATAAAAGACTACCTATAAGTAAATAGTATTTTTAAATAAATAGAAATACTGGAAAACTTTAGTTAACTACTGAAGTAGCTCCCAGTAGGTATTTATTCCCTACATTACCAACCAACCATCCACCCTGAGGATAACGGATAATTCAATTGACTCTAAGTAAGTTTCAGAAGTCTGTTTACAAACGACTTATCGGTGAAGGAGTGGCTACAGGTATAAGTAGAGTTAACTTGGAGTACTTGAAGATTATGCTGCCATCAAATTAGTAACGTGAACTATGATTTCAATTACTTACTTCAGTTCTGCGTTACTTAGTTAGTTAGTAGAAGGGTGGGGGAGGGCGGAGCCCAGCAGCAACTAGATCATTCCAAGAATTATCTGTTGATGTGTTCAGCTATAGTCCAAGTCAGGCTAGGAGCGTACCGATTACTCATACTTTCTTGCAAATCTAGGGCTGATCAAAACTTTTTCTTGATCAGGGAAATATCTGCTCAGGGTCGGATTGGCATTTTTAGCGTATGGTATGAAACCCAAATCCGGATCGGCGTCAACTGAAAATCTTAAAAAAATTATGAATAATCGGTACGCTCCCAGCCTGACTTAGACTATATCAAATATCATAGCTCCACAGCCATCGTTTTAGTACAGATGACGGGGACCTACAGTTCTAGAAAGAAGTTATTTTCAGATTTAACGGTAGATGTGAATTGCACTTTCCACTGGTCATATAAGGTGAGACTTACTGCTTGTACGACTCGTAGCAGTCTATTTATATTTATTTTATTTTCATACTCTTTCTTTCCATCTCCTTCTTTCTCTCTTTTTCTCGATGGGCAAAAGTCCTGCCCAGATGAGGCTCCTGAAAGTGCTGATGTCACAGTGGCATTAATGGCACCGCAGTCCGTCGGCAGTTTCAAAATGAGCTGATTCCTCCGAAGTTCCATCAACATTATTTGTCTAACAAACGATCATCGTCAGCTGAAATATGTGAATTATAATATAGGCGTAGTCACTGTGGCCGATCATTTACCCCCTGCTCCCTGCCTGAGTCAAACCCCATATAGAGCTCTTAGGGGAAAATATAAAGCTAATAGGTACATCGCAATGAGAGTGCCAGGGTGCTGAGAAGCTGAGAGGCAAAAAGAAAACAAACAATGTACCTGCTTACCTCATTCTTCGTTAGAAAACGAGTGTGAAGTCTAAAAAAAAAAAAAACTTGCTACTTAAAGTAAAATTTTCATGCCAAACTCACATGCACTCGTGGGAATCTCCAGGAATCTCGTTGGGAATCTCGAAAATGTCAGGGAATCATTGGAAATCTTGACGAAAACTCAGAAAATCATGGAAATTTCTGGAGTGGGGTTAAATTTCTACAGGAATTTCGTTGGGAATCTCAGAAAATCTTTGGAAACTATACGAAATCTCAGTAAATCTCATGGAGTGGTTACCCCCTCGGTTGTGATGTTAGAGACTAATAAAATACTCTGTCTCTCCCCCTTACCGAGTGTCTGGCTACGCCCATGGCGTTATCCAAAGTAAGTAAGCAGGTAAGTAAGCAATCCGATTCAAGTCAACTTGTTGCCGGCCTCCAAAGAACAATCTCCCCCATTAGCTGGTCTTGCCTCCCGTCTCAGCACTAAAATTAAATTAAGAAGAAGGGCTCTCCCTTAAGTTAAGCATAGAAATCAATTTTAAGCTTTTTCAAGTTAATTGTTTCACTGTGAAGGAGCTTAATTTTGCAGAGCTACGTCCCTATAGACCAGCCACGTCAAGTTTCCATGGGTGAACAAAGTTCTGGACTTAGCTATTTTAGTTCGAAGCAAAATCAACTTTGCATTATCAGACGTAATTTCGTAAACTCGGTTTTAGCGTCCCTCCGTCAGCAAAAAGCCAAATACTGTCGAGTGCTGCTTGCCAAATTAATGGGGTGCGAAAATTGTCCTTCAAAGGTTTCGAAGTGATTTAGACAAAATGCAGGCTGCTGAATTTTTTATCAACTTGTATCCAGTTCTAATTTTTTCTTCTTTTAAATTATCTTCGAATCTCCGGAGGATATAACGGAAGAATGCCCAGGTACCACAGAGCAAATTTTCATTTTTTTTAAATTTGGTTATGAGATGAGTTAACCTACCTGGGAATAAGGATATAGGTACCTAGGTACTTAGCTTCAGGACATCTTTTTAGGCATTTAATATTATGACTTGACACTGGAAATTTATTAGACGTACAAGTACGAGAGAAACAAAATTTTTTCGAAAGGAAGTTCTGGTGCTGGTTCAGCCCATTGAGGTCCACACAAAAATTAAAAAAGTATATAAAACAAATTGTAATTGGCAAAACTTTATTAAGTACACAATGTGGACCTACTATTTACCTACGGTGGGTTTCAAGCCAACCTCGAATGTTCAAATTTCATATGAGATGAATGAACACTGATGTAAACACCCGGAAAAACGTTGAGGGTGGGATCAAGATACAACCATCCGGAGTGTAGAGTAGACTATAGAGTACCTCTCGAGACAGCTTACTAGCCCTTAGAAAGCAATAGTGGGGAATTAGTGGGGGATAGTGGGGAATTTCCCCCTGTGCAATGAATCGGCTTATAGCGGGGAAGTATATGTCTATTGTTCTTCAAGGAAGAAACTGAAGGATAGGAGTCCTTTGGCTGTACACAAAGCAGAGTAATACCATTGACTCCCCATTGTGTAGTCATTCGCCTTGAGCATTCGTGCCCACAACCGCTCGATCCGTTTCGTTCTTTTATATCCAACGTTTACCGATGACAAAGAATAGACGGTCTGGCTGCTGAGGGTCAGTTTTGTAAATAAGTTAGTTCCATCTTTCTATCTGCTCCATACAAGCTGCATCCTGGTATCCTCTTCCTTCTATCATTCCTCTGATCGGCACACACTTCTTCCTCATGAATTTTTGTTTTACTCAATAAGGTGTATAGGTAGAGTGAAGAAAGTTTAACAATATTTAAAAAATTGCTAAAATCGTAGGTATTTACTTGAAAGTGTTTTTTATAGTTTAGAAGAATTTCTCAAATTGTAATTTTAATGGAAAACCAGGCGTTTTATAACTTTAATAACACCTTCTCTGGGCCGGACAAAGTCACCAAACCTTATTTTTAAAAATGGTAAATACTTATTCAAAAAATTGCAGAAAAATATACAAAAATTCATGATGTAAACAGGTAGAGGGTGCATTCTTACATACCACTGTTTTTCCAACCCGCCAGTGGGGGGTGGAAAAAATTAATTTTCAGTCTTGGGAATGTTATTAGAAGAGACGGACGGGGTAGAGATAAAAAATTAATTTAATATTTTAATTTGAAACACTTTCCGTGCTTAGAAAACTGATCTGAGTTTCCTCCAGCCCTGTTGTCATGTCAGTTTCTGTTTTCTTGTTTTTTTTTTCTCCTGGGATTTTTAGGTGGGGGTGGTAGGGGTGATCAAAACTTGTTTCTTCTCAGTCAGTACCTACACTTTTCCCATTGTCTTCCCGCAATAGCGAGAGGTGGAAAAATTACCGTCCTTAGTTGCCAGTGGCACGAAGCTGGAGATCTTTTTTTAGGTAGATTTCGAAGAAAAATCTACCTATTGTAGTCGTAGCAGTAGTCTCACTTTTGAAAAATTTCTTCACAGTTCTTCTTTTTATGACCCCTGGATCCCAAAACCACCATCAGTTCAAAAGTTTATATATATATATATATATATATCTATCATTTTCACTTTCATTTTCTCGTTAAGGGGGGAGGGGGGGGGGGGTGAAATTTCAAAACTCAATTCCTCCGTTGTTATTGTAGAGAATGCATTTGGGTCAACTTAAAATCTTCTTAACCGTCTTTCTCAATGATTTTAGACTGCTTTTAGTGGATGAAAGTAATCTTCGAAATCTAGCTACGCCTTTCGGGGCTGCCGAAAGGGATTTTTTTTTTAATACTTTTTCTGCCTTTCTCTTTCTTAAAATAAAGATGAGACTGGATTTTCAGGATTTTCCACCGTAACCTAAATATCTGTACGGTACTCATACCTATACTCATCGAAGCCACCTTTCTAGAACTGAAAACTAAAGAGGTATCTGCCACTTCCCCGTAAATTTCAATGGCCAAGATCCATCAGGGAGAATATGCGTCAGCTTCATAACTGTGGTATGTATCACGCCCCTTGCGTGCTCTGTCCTCACTCAGATCCAGAACGGTGGGATTAGCGGTCCGTTGAGATAGCAGCGGCGGATCACCGCGTCTTGACACTACTCAAATGGAAGTGACAGGGAAAGCATGACGGTGAGGGGGGGACACCCTCAGGGGCGGGATGAAATCCTGGCGCTGGGAATGACCGAAGGTAGTTATATGTGATTGTTCATATTACCCACGTAAATTAGGCTGGCTTTTTTTTCGTCGTTAACTTCCAAGCACGGCAATGAGGTTAAGAAGTACAGCAGCTCTATTACGGAACTTTTTATCACGCGTGATAACCGCGTGATAAACATTTGCAATGCTATTTTCCCTATGTTTTCGTGATAACTGCGTAATCTCGCGTGATAAAAAGATCCATAATAGGGCTCCTGGTACCCTAAGGGTGCGTCCCACCATGCCCAGTTAAAATTAAACTGGAGATTTTGTCCTATGTTTACCATGTTAAATTTAACTTTTGAGTTAAATTTAACATGGTAAATCTCCAGTTAAATTTTAATTGGGCATGGTGGGACGCACCCTTAGGTAACCTATGTGTTTGCGACCATTGAAATTATCACGTAAAACTCAAAACAACGTAATAAAAATATATTAACTTTTGAAGATATGCATGTGGGCAAGGACACAATAATGCAGTCGAGTCGAGAGAAGTATCTGTCACATTCACATGTGATCTACGTACATACCTACATGTCATACCTACCTAACTTACCAATATAGCTCCATTCTCATTAATCATTATAATTAGGATTTGGTATAGCGTACCTATACATTAAGTCATACATTTCACTAAACGTACCTGGTATGCATATTTGAAAGGTACGTTTTAACTTAGGTTATATTGTATAAAAGTTTACCATGCAGGTTTACGGTTTAACTGAGGATTAATTAAACCGCGAAAAAATTCTACTAAATTTTATACCTACATAGGTTCTGCGTACGGTGGATAATATATATGGCATAGAGCGGCATTTATCAAGGGAAATATTTAACATAAAAAAGTAGGTACCTACAGGTAGCTATCTAAAGGATTTCTATACTTTCCATTATTTATACCTACAATTTCGCATAGGTAGGTTTCGGAGAATTACTTATTGAATCAACTTCAAAATCTACCTACGCCTTTAGGCGATGTAGGAATTTTCAACGCACAGACTGTTTTCCAGTTACTCTAAAATCAGTCGGAACTCATGATTTACTCTTTTTACCGCTGTTTGCATTGTAGTCCACATCCTCGACTTCGGTTAGGACGCGGTCAAGAGTAGAAACAAAAAAGTGGACGTCTTCTTCATTGAAAGGCATGGGAGGCTTCAGTTTGAGGATATTTTCGTCAGGACCATCGCTGCTTATCAGGATTTTTACTTCCTTCATCCTTGACACCACGTGCTGAGCGATAGCCGTGGCAGGCTCGAGTGTAAGACGGTCCATCACAAGCTCTATTCCCACGAAGAGGCCTACTCCACGTACATCACCTGAAAACGGGTCACATAGGTGCATTGTTGATTTGTTAATATGAGACTCGATGGCATTGTACTTTGCATGTACCTGGGGAAATTTTCAACATCTCTCCATTCGAACCCCTCCTATTTTAGGTGTTTATCTACAGAACACTCCCCAAACAATAGGACATAATTAACCAAGGAAAAGTTTTAGGCAGGACGGCTTGTGCCAAAGTTCTTCAAAATTGAGTCGAAGTGAGTTTTACCCTATGGAAGGGCAATCGTTACTTTTACCTAATTTATGCTACTTTTGCTTTTACACTATAGTCCAAGTCAGGCTGGGAGCGTACCGATTAGTCATAATTTCTTGATGATTTTCAGTTGACGCCGATCCGGATTTGGGTTCCATATCCTACCATACGCTAAAAATGCTAATCCGACCCTGAGCAGATATTTCCCTGCTCAAGAAAAAGTTTTGATCAGCCCTAGATTTGCAAGAAAGTATGACTTATCGGTACGCTCCCAGCCTGACTTGTACTATACCTACATGGTTTTCATAGAGGAAGTGAGATAAGTGTACACCTACTTTCAAGTTACATAATCACGGTTTTGCAGGCGCAGCAAAATACAGATTATTTTACAAAAAAAATGCCGAACCTGCTTCTTTATTCTTTCAGCTGTCAACGTAGCTTAACAGGGGTATTACACTCGCTACTTTCATCCTTTAAATTCGTAATTTTGCATTGTTTGCTTATCCAATAACAAAAACTTCTGTGCCTCTCAGGGGCCGAGTGGTCAAGGGGTCTGCTTTGAGTCCTCAGAGGTCCGGGTTCGAATCCCGGCGGAACGGAAAAATTTTCCGCTTCCGACATGGATGTATTGGCTTCGGCCCACTACTAAACTGGCTTCGGCCCACTCATATTCGGCTTCGGCCACTTCATCTTCGGCTTCGGCCAAAAACATCTAATATACCGAATCATCGGCGCATATATTCTCTGCATGAACGTCGCACGTAAAAAAAAAAAAAAAACTTCTGATTTACAATGGAAATGGTTTTTTGTTAGAAGTCAAATGACCGAAAGATTTCTCCAAAATGAGGTTCCAAGAGCCAAAAAGTTTACGAATCGTTGAACTAGACTTACCAATAATTGGATGCTTGGTCTGGAGTTGTAGTAAACTCTGAAGGAGTTCTTTCCCAACCCTAGCAGCGTGCTCTCGCAGGTTTTCCTTTTCAAGAACTTCCATAACAGCGATGGCCACCGCGGAACTCACTGGGTTTCCACCATACTAAGGGTAGAATACAAAAATAGGTATGAGTCATAATAACTCTATTACTATACCTACCTGGAGGTGTATTCCCTTTCTCGAACGCCAGCAAACCCACCCAACTAACACCTTCAAAATTTATTGTAAGAAGAACTGTTCTCCGTATATTGCATCATGGCGTGCCTTATCTTCTTACAGTAAATTTTGAATGTGTTAGTTGGGTGGGTTTGCTGGCGTTCGAGAAAGGGAATACACCTCCAGAGATACGTATCTTTCGCAATAAGTATTTTGGTCAAAGGTAGCCTGGTGTGTTCGAACGAGGGACAGAAGGATACTACACATTTTTTTTTTTCATACAAAAAAAACTTTTTCACCATATTGGCTAACGAGAAAGGAAAACTATAGCAATTTAGTTACTTTATCTTTAGAAAACAGACAGTCCCAGTAGCTATCTTATTATTCAGGCTAGATTGTAAGTAGTTCTTGTTTCCCCCATGTTTAACATGCAGAACACTTCCCTCTTAATTCAAACTTTCAGTCTTATAAAACCCGGTCGTGTTCAGATTATACATTTAGGCAAATTTGCTACCCATCGTTTGAACAGTCCTCCGATTTTAGGTGTACGTCTATATAACGCTCTCCCGGTTGAAATCAAATCTGAAGAGAAGTTAACAATATTTAAAAAATTGCTAAAATCGTATTTACTTGAAAATGTTTTTTATAGTTTAGAGGAATTTCTCATTTTTTAATTTAACAGGACAACCAGGCGTTTTATACTTCAGTTCCACCTATTTTGGACGGGACAAGGTCAACAAAACGTAAAAAAAAACAGCCACACGTGATTGCAGAACTATTTCCACCAGTTATATATCGATACCTACCGTATTAAAGTACTCGACTCCACAAGACTTGAAGCTTTCAGCAATTTCCCTCGTGGTGACGACAGCAGCCACAGGATGGCCATTGCCCATAGGTTTCCCGATGGTAACAATGTCTGGTACCACGTCCTCACCCTGGAGCTGGAACGCCCACCAGTGGCTGCCCACACGTCCAAATCCAGCCTGGACCTCATCTGCGACGACTACCCCGCCCGCCTCCCGGACGTACCTTAGCAAAATATAAAAGTTATAAATTCTCAAAATTCTGAATGGGTTCAAGACTTTCCCGAGTAAAACTGTCTCTAGACATGGTACTTTCCAAAGTAAGTAGAAAAATTCCCTGAACAAATTATTAAGGGTCTGCTTAACCTGACGATAAATTTTTTGCCGCCCATACGATTAACATTGCGAGCGGCGATTCATTTTCAAGGTTTACCCTTGGTTGGAAAGACACAAAATTTTGCCTATACCTAGCCCTAACAATGTTGTAGGTCATCATCGAAGGAGATTTCCCAATTTTTTACTGGTTTCTGAGACACAGCACTTTTCCCCTTAAAAAATTGAGGTATGCGATGCTAGCCTTTGCAAAACAGTTGCAATAAAAGAAACCAGTGAGAAATTGGGAAATCTGCTTCGATGACAACATTGTTAGGGCAAGGTATAGGCAAAATTTTGTGTCTTTCCAACCAAGGGTAAACCTTGAAAATGAATCGCCGCTCGCAATGTTAATCGTATGGGTGGCAAAAAATGCATCGTCAGGTTAAGCGGACCCTTAAGAAGTACCCTACGACATTTTTGGACCTTTATGCATACCTGTAAGCATTTCTCAGGTAGTTAGGTGGTAAAATAACTTGTCCGCCACAACTAGGCAGGCTTTCAGCTATGAAGGCGCAAATACTTCCTCCTTTGTCCACAACCGTCCTGCAGATTTCACCGACATCTTCGGCGTATTTTTCTCCCAGGTCCACGTCTGGTAACTCTAATTTTCGGTACTTTCCACGATAGATATCAGGGCATGGTGCCTACGAAATTACAAAAAAAAATATTAAAGATAACTGAAAGAGATCTAGACGCCATCCGTTCAAGGGTTGTGCAAAAGGGATACGACAGAACCAAGGAGTTACGTCTGAATGCGAACTTCGCCTTGTTCTCCTTGAGGGCTGCGATTTAAGGCTTTTTGGAAAATCAATCGACTTTTTGCTGTGAAAAGAAATATCCAATTTTCGCATCATTTTCCAATAATATGCAACCAGGTACCTACACATAAATAGGAAAGTATACCTAGTGAATTAAATAAACATACCACGTGCACCCAGTCTTTCTTTGCGTCCTTCCCCATCTTGTTGAATTTATATGGTGAAATGTCTATAAGTGACATCAGGTGACCATGATAAGCACTGTGGAAAAAAATACATTTAAAAATTAGCGTCAGTTTTTATTCAATTTTCTAGGCTGGCAGGACACTACGCGCCGAACAGACCTGCCTATTCCAAAGTCTAGTTCAAGAACAGTTTAAGAACTTAGAGCTGCGGTTACTAAATGGTCGCCTTTGAGGAGCAGTGAGAGCCGGGTCACACCGGTTCGATCCCGATCCTACCAAAAAGTTTTTCTGCTCGGCATTCACCTCTGATATGTTCAGCATCTCAAGTGAAATGTATATCGAGGCTGTGGTGGTTCGGAACCCACCTAAAACTGTAGGTCCCCATCGTTTACTCGATGGCTGGGGAGCTGGTATTTGGTAGTGCTGCCAGCTGAGCACAATGGATAGTTCTTGAAAACGGTCTAGTTGCTGGGCTTGCCCCCCCCCCCCCAACCCTCAGCTATTATTATTATTATTATTAGAGCTGCGGTTTATAGAACACACATTATTGGTCATCTCCGGACTGGAATCGTCAAAGTATGATCTGCTGTATATTAGGTATGCACTTACTGGTCGAGTGTGATAACATCGTGGTTCCGGGTGTGCGCCCTGGCCAATCGGAGGGCCAAGTCGTTGGCTTCTGAACCGGAATTAACCAGAAAGCAGATGGAGAGAGGTTCAGGAAGGAGTGACGTCAGCTTCTGGGCACAAACGACCAGGTTGTCGTGAAGGAACCGGTTATTCGTGTTGAGGACAGCCAGCTGGTTACAAGCCGCCTGAACCACATGGGGGTGGCAGTGTCCCACTGAATTAAACAGAAAATACTTAGGAAATCAGTAGACAGTTCACATGTAATCCTTAATAATACAGGGCGAAGATATGGGGACTGTCAAGGCGAAATAGCTACTGTCAAAGTGGAAAGTGAACCTGTATCAACGGGATATAGGCAAAGGGTTTTCCACTCGTTGGGAATCATTGGAAATCTTTATGAAATCTCAGGGAATCTTGGAATTTTTTGGAGTGGTTACCCCTTCGGGGTTCATCTTTCTACGAATATCGTTTGGAATCTATGGAAATCTTTATGGAATCTCAAGGAATCTCTGGAGTGGTTACCCCCTCGGATATAGGTAATGCTTCGGCATGTACCTTTCGTGGATCAGCGATCAGCCCGCTAGGCTCCCACGACGGAGGTACCAGGTTCACAGAACACTAAAATGAAGGCTCTAAAACAGCAGCCGCGTATCCGGGGGGGTTGGAACACTTAGGTATATTGGTAGGTACGTCTGCGAGTTATCATACTGATGATACGATTTCAGATGATACCTTTATGTTACCTTCATGGTATCGAAATGGCATCATGGCTTTTTAATGATTTTTTGGTAGAGGCTGGGAGCACTCAGTGACCCTGTGAAGTGCTGGCAAACAAGCCACTGTTAGAAAAATCACTGATAAAGGAATTTTACTGATAAGGCTAGACTGTTGACATCAAGATATGCTTTCAGTCAACAGTAGGTGAGTACGTTAAAGTTGCTTAACCGGCTTGACATTTATTATCTGGATATCGAAATTGGGAAAGTCAACACTCCGATCAAAGAAATAATAGGTAACAGTAATAACAGGAAAGTCTGAAAATTAGAGTGGGGGAAGGACAAATTCGAATCGGCAAACCAATGCGACAACTTCGGACCACAATATGGACCATAATTTAGAAGTGTTCAGGACACAACCAAGTCACCTGAAAGTGATAAATGTATTATACTTTTTTACGTTTTGACCTTCTGACTACCGAACAAAGGTGAAAGGAGTCTAGAGTGTAAGATACGAAGTATAGCGCGCAGAAGCACTTAAACAGCTCATGTTTACAGTGTCCTTATCGGACGGTGTGACTTTTAACAGAGGTTGTTTCTTTTGTCTCAAGTTATCAACTAGGCACCAAAGGTAACACACGTATGCATACTTACGTACGCACCCAGTGCATTCTCCACCAGTTTTGACAGTGTCTAAGACTCTTAAAAAACCTACCTTCCTCTCGAAGGAGAAACAATGATTTTTCTTACCATGGGAGACGTTGTTGATGCAGTCCAGGTAGCGATCCCCCTTTTCGTCAAACATGTACTGCGCCTCTGCTCGAACTATCTTGAGCGGGTCCGCTCGATAGAACAGCTTACATGATTCTCTGAAAGAATAAATTGGAGAGTTACAGCTGACGTCCCAAATAGGCCTTCACCAGGGATGGGCAATCCAATTTACATTAAATGTAGAGTCAGACAAAGGTCGCACCCGACTTTCTCGTATTTGGAAGGTACCTACCGTTACTACAAACACAGCCGAAATCGATCTTTCAGATTGTGTTGACACTGGTATTGTCTTTTTAATTTTTACTTTTTGAGATATTTCTTACCAGTTCCAATAGACCTTACACTTACCCAGTTTCCTTAACGAAAACAATAGTTCCTTTAGGGGGAGGGGAGGGGGTGTACTTTAGAACCTACAGGTACCTCTCAGTTAAAATTATAGGTATGTAGGTACTTGTCAACATTTTAGTGTTAGTAGCGGATACGCAGGTAGTAGGTAGACAAAGGTAGACAGGTAAACCACTGCGACATCTAATCAATCACTAAGTGAAAATCTGTCAAAGCGATACGGAAATAGATAAATTATTATTATAGCCGCCTAAGTGGATAACAAGGAGACAAATAGGGGCCTATACCTACCCACATTGTACCAACCCCAAGTAGGTAGGGGAAAGTGGGGAGCCTTGAGACACTTAACAATTTTATTTTTATACATTTTTTCCCAGCGACAATAGGGAACCACTTCTTGGCTTGTCCCTTGGAGACGTATTTTGACTCTCACTTAAATTTGATTCGAAGGTATTACCATTAATAGTAAAAAGTAAATTTACTGAAAACTGACCATGCGCATTTTGTCTCATGGCTCCCACCCGGTGGGAGCTATGAGTCACCAGGTGGGTGGGTTGAGACAAGGGAATAATATAAACATAGCTATTTCTCTATCGCAGTGGTTTTAATTTTTTTAGAAACTTCAATTGTTTGAAACTGTAGTTTCCTCGGCGAAAACTGTTTAACGATAGTTTTTTTTAGTAATATCAGCTTTTGCAACAACGCTGATATCATCAATTATCGGGTATTGGAATATGTATGTCGTGCGATGGCCGCCGTTCTTGTTTTTCCACTCTTACTCTTCCATCGAAAAGGCATTCTGTAATATAAAAGAGTAAAGAAACGTAAATTCATAATTTTTTAAGAAAATAGCAGATTCTCCCAAGAGCTTATGCATGAAACGGCGTCTCAACCCTCCCTCTTGGTTGTGTCTCGACCCTCCCTCTATGTGCTATCAAACTTTTTGTTGAATTTTTGTCACAATAATTTAAAGAAACCAAGAAACAAACTATTTCACAATAACAATTATTCCTTTTCTAATCATAATCATTAAAAAAAACGACACTTATTTCAATAATGAAGTCAAAATTGCTTACCTTGATTGGAGCGAGAATTGTAACAACCAACGGTTATGACGCACAATGGCGGAATGACCAGACTACACGCGCGCAATCAATGGGGGATTTTTTGTGCGTAACTTTGGTAGGGAGACAGCCCCCAAAAAAGGGGCACCATTATTTAAACTTTTATAGGTTTCAAGATTTCGACTACGTCTCAACCCTCCCACTGTCTCAAGGCTCCCCACTTTCCCCTACTTAAGGTATACAGGCAACTACAATATCCTTGGGCATATTAACTGTAGGTACGTTCCGTTATATGCACTTGAGAAGCATAGATGGATGGATGACAATACTAATTAGCTGATTTACAACTGCCTGCAGCATTTCTGAAACGCCTGCACTTTATTTTATGATTAGGGTAGGTAGGTATAGGTACATACCTATAGGTATTCAGGATACAGGATAGGTACAGGATTCAGGAATTTGTTTGCGTATACTTACTGAGGAAACTGTCGGATATTAGGTATATATAGGTTATTTGCTCTGAAGATAATAGGTATTATTCCGATATTAAGGGCGTCTACGCAGTCATGTTTGTTTACGTTTTTTTCTATGCACACTTTATGAGGAAACTATAAGATATTTCAATGTTCTGAAATATAATAAGTATGTCTTTTTAACGTCGTAAATTAAGAGGCTATGTTGTAATTTAACTATCGAGTGATTAACCAGACAATCGAGTTAGTTTACGCTGTACACTTTATGAGGAAACTATTGAATATTTAAATGATCTGAAATATAATTTGTCTTTTTAACGTCATAAATTATGTCGTGATTTCACGATCGGTTAATTTGGGGCAATTTTTTTATTGAAAAAAAAATTACTCGATCGTAAAATCACAACATAGGTACTTACCTACCTAGCTTCATAATTATTTATGATGTTAAAAAGACCGTATTATATTTCACAACATTTAAATATCCAATTTCCTTATAAAGTGTGATGAAAAAAACGTAAACAAATACGAATGTATATTCCGCCTTAAGCAACTTGTAAAATCCACCCTAGGAGTCTAAGGCTGGATTTCACCATATCGATAACGAGAGGATAACGAAAGGATTTATCGTATGTTTAGCTTATGCCAAGTGCCTTGCTTTGTTTCCTCCCAATAACACATAAATCCGATGACGCTAATGGTGAAATCCAGCCTAAGTGTCGATTTCACCAGTCAACCTTAACAATAAGATAAATTTTAAATATTCCAAGCCTATGTTTAGCTTATGGGAAGAGGTAAACCATCCTCTAAAGTCTAAACCTTGCGTTAACACAAACAAAATTTACCTAACTGATCGTTAAACTGGAGGGGGGAAAATCGTGGTGGCCCGTGACCCATAGGTAAGCATTAAATCCCAGCTCCATCAATTCTACGTTATAGTACCTACCTACCTAACATAAGGTCCTTAACAATTTAATAACCACAACTTACCCAATATGCCTCTTTCTAAGTCGCACCGTGTCGCTTTTTGGCATCTGCTCCAGCGA
Source organism: Mesopsocus fuscifrons (assembly GCA_950004255.1). Classification (NCBI taxonomy): domain Eukaryota; kingdom Metazoa; phylum Arthropoda; class Insecta; order Psocodea; family Mesopsocidae; genus Mesopsocus; species Mesopsocus fuscifrons. Next base: position 8,189,642 of record OX465381.1, read on the forward strand.
GAACATTGTGAATCTGAAAAAATTTGTAAGTAGCAGTGGCAGCAGTGGGCATGGAAGAACACTTGGGACCCCCGCAGCCCGCACACTGGTCCGCAAGTCCAACCGACAACGCAGGTTATCGTAAACTTATGCCTGACTTTCAGAAACATCAAGTCTACTATGTTTACCATATATGCGTCGAGATTTCTTAGCTACTTTAGTTCTAAAACGTACTACGTCCATCGAAGGCCAAGGTGATCTGGTATCTCTAGAATAACTTCAGGGCTCTAGCCGTTAGAGAATAGAGCTAAATTGGAGATAGTCTGCTAATAATTTTAAGAGAAAAAAAATACCTATGTGGAAATTTTATAGTTACCAGGTACAAAATATACCTACCCAGAAACAAAAGGTTGAAACTGTTCAAATGCATCTACAGGGTGTTTCCGGATGACGGGGCAAAAAAAATATGGCGGGTAGGTACACCCCCATAGACCATTTTTGGCTAATACATGTGGGGTCGCAGGTCCTTCCTAACTGAGATAGGTACAGGGCCGGAACCAGTCAATTTGACAAATGGTTTTTTGCCCTCTTCTCGCTAACGACTTATAATAGCGAAAAAATAAAAGCAGTTTGGGTACCATTTTTAAGGATGCCGCATCGAATGGTGGTATCAGTTTTTCAAAATTCAGTTTCAAAATGGCAGATTCAAGATGGCGGCTATCATTTTTTTCTCCGATCTCAATGAAAATTAGTGGTTAGGGGTTTTCAGGCATGCTGAAAATGAATCTGAAAAAAGTTTTTGAAAATTCGAAAACTTTTGTTTTTCTGCCACTCTTATAATTTCATGAAACTCATTCGATTTGCATGAAATTTACAGTGTAGTAACTGATAGACCTACTTATTGAAAATCTGTAAAAAAATTTCAAAAAATCGCACGCGTTTCAAAATGGCGGTGTCGTGATAGTCGTTTCACGGTTCCGATCAGCATGAAATTTATCGCACAGTAATTCGTAGACTTACTTATTTAAAATCCGCAAAAAGTTTTCAAAAAGTCGCACTCGTTTCAAAATGGCGGCGTCCTAAAATTTCCCTAAAGTTGTCATAGACTCATCAGATTTGCATGAAATTTGACGAGTGTTGTTATTAAATTCTTATTATTTCATGATTAAACACATTGCTGGACATTCTCACACAACATTTTGTAACGGACCCAACTTTCTGATTAATTTGATTATTTCACGTTATCCAGGTACCCATGTACCTACTAGGTACCCACCTAATTGCCTACCTACCCTAACTTTATTTCCGTGAATTTTTACATAATTATTTCAGATTATTGTTTGTAATTCCTACATACATTAAATTATTAAATTTTGCAAAAATCGGACAAGGTCTACTTCACCTTAAGAGTAACTTCAGGACGCCGCCATTTTGAAACGCGAGCGAGTTTTTGAAAACTTTTTACAGATTTTCAATAAGTAGGTCTATCAGTTACTACCCTGTAAATTTCATACAAATCGAATGAGTTTCATGAAATTATAAGAGTGGCAGAAAAACAAAAGTTTTCGAATTTTCAAAAACTTTTTTCAGATTCATTTTCAGCATGCCTGAAATCCCCTAACCACCAATTTTCATTGAGATCGGAGAAAAAAATGATAGCCGCCATCTTGAATCTGCCATTTTGAAACTGAATTTTGAAAAACTGATACCACCATTCGATGCGGCATCCTTAAAAATGGTACCCAAACTGCACTTATTTTTTCGCTATTATAACTCGTTAGCGAGAAAAGGGCAAAAAACCATTTGTCAAATTGACTGGTTCCGGCCCTGTATCTCAGTTAGGAAGGACCTGCGACCCCACATGTAATAGCCAAAAATGGTCTATGGGGGTGTACCTACCCGCCATATGTTTTTTGCCCCGTCATCCGGAAACACCCTGTATATCTAAAAATGGTTCTTCTTGTTATGAATTGTAAACTTCAGTTCATCGCCTATACTAAGTACTATAGATAGGTAGGTAGGTATATGTATTAAGGCCTAATTAGACGATAGAGGAACCCCGTTATGTTCGCAGTGAGAACTGAACAGTCCCAGATGCATTCTGGATAGCTTTTGCTATAAACATTTCAAATTCCCCTAGGTTGCTATGTCGTCTAAGGGTGCGTCCCACCATGCCCAGTTAAAATTAAACTGGAGATTTTGTCCTATGTTTACCATGTTAAATTTAACTTAAAAGTTAAATTTAACATGGTAAATCTCCAGTTTAATTTTAACTGGGCATGGTGGGACGCACCCTAATCAGACCTTTATCGACAACATAACTTAGATTTTATGAATGGCCAGTAGTTGGAGTTAACTAGTTGTGGAATAAAGCAACAGAAGAATGTTGTACTATAGGCATGTACCTACTGATACAGTAGGTATGTACCTACTGTTACTTCTACTAATGGATTTCCAGCTTTTCAATGAAAATATGCATTCCAGCAACTCGAATAGACATCGCCAATTCGAAACGTATGTAGCAGGTACCTAGCCGTACCTATACACTATAGGTACATAAAAAAATCTAAAATCGACTCACAGCCGATACCTACCACTGAGTAGAAAAAAGTTTTTGAAAAAAGTTAGCTAGATAAAACCCAGATAATTTATACCTAGATACCTACAAATTTAAGGTAGGCGAATTAATTAAATAGTAGATAGTTATAATTTGTTGGTACTTTATATTATTATTTAGATAGACAAAAGAAAATCTAAAAATGTTGAAACAAATACATTTCACATTGTTGGTGCAAATAAATAGAATAATCTTCAACTATCATTACTATATGATATTATTATTTGAAATAATTAAGTGACATACATTGGTGTTTACAAACTAATGTGATGTATTTTCTGCAAATGCAAATTTCTTTGGTAGACGGTAACGGTAACGGTAAGGGATCGAGAAACTAGACTGAAATATTTCATTTTTGCAAGATGTAAGAAAAAGGTTTGTATATTCTGAGGTGAGGTAAAGGGTCTCCGGATGACGGCAAACCATGCTCAAGTAGCAGAGTGCTTGATCGCTCGCGGTCACAGAGTCTAATTGGCCGGAATTATTTGACCTCATGTGAAGACCTTACATACTTCACATACAAACGAAGTAATCTCTTTGATGGATTGTAGTGTAAGTAATAAAGGTGACTTTAGGGTCAAGAAGGCCCGGTAGTCTGTAAATCTATTTGAGGGGCTCAAATAGGGGTGGCAGCAGGTAGATACAACCCTCCCGATGTCTCAGAGTACGTTGCATGGTTTTCTAGGTTTATATTGGAGGAAATACCCTCTACAGTTTACTACGGTTTCGTTCCTAGTGGCTGGATAATTCCTCTGTGCAAGTGGTAATGTTCTGTTTAGCAATTTTATTGTGAATGGGGCAGCTCTGGCAATCGATAAAGCGACCACAGAATCGTGTTTGTTTACGTTTTTTTTATGCGCACTTTATGACGAAACTATTGGATTGGAGCAATGTTCTGAAATATAATATGTCTTTTTAACGTCGTAAATTATGAGGCTATGTTGTGATTTTACGATCGAGTGATTTTTGTCAAAAATTAACCGATCGTGAAATCACAACATAGCCTCACAATTTATGCATGACGTTAAAAAGATATATTATATTTCAGAACATTTAATTTTCCAATATTTTCCTCAAAAAGTGGCAATAAGAAAAAGTTGCTCTTAAAATCAGTGGAATCACTTAAATATTTCAAACAACAATAACCAGAAATACTATAAATTAAAAAATTATAAGTAATAAATCCTCACTGAATTCAATCAAACGTAAGATTTGCAAGTTAATACCTGGCAACAGAAAGCCTTCGAAAAACAAAATGTAATTAAAAAGTTTTGGTAAAGAAATCTTGCAAAATCCTAAATTTAATCTACTGGTAGCACGAGAATGACGGGACCTGAGCAATATCTAGAACGCTACGTGCAAAAAGGTCCAATCACGGGAAATCCACTCCAACCGTTTCACTCCAAATATCACTTAAGACTCCAAAAATATAGTTTTGTTTTTATCGGAGTAGAACGGCTGGGTTTCCACTTAAGTATGACCGTCATCTTAATTGCTAACTAGGAGAGATGGGGGCAATATGAAACTATAAGGTATTTCTTGCATACCTGAGATGTTTTGAATCAAAATGTGAATGATTGCACAGTATTAAACCTGCCCCCGATTTATCCAAACTTTTCACTCCTAGTTATAGTCCAAGTCAGGCTGGGAGCATACCGAGTCATAATTTCTTGTAAATCTAGGGCTGATCAAAACTTCTTCATGAGCAGGGAAATATCTGCTCAGGATCGGATTGGCATTTTTAGCGTATGGTAGGATATGGAACCCAAATCCGGATCTGCGTCAACTGAAAATCTTCAAGAAATTATGACTAATCGGTATGCTCCCAGCCTGACTTGGACTATAGCTAATAACACAATTTGCTTCCAAAATTCAAAACTGTTTGCATCCTAAATAAGTAACTGAAAGAAAACGCTAAATTTTGATTCATTCCCATGCTAATTAATATAACTTTCTAAGAGCCACAAGAAGCCGGTTTTTAAAATAATGAAATCTGGAGCAAGGGTACGAAAAACCATTTTTAAGCTGCTGCACATGATATGAAATAAAAATGTTACTTTTAAAATGTGAACTAAGTTGGGTCAGTCGTAAATTTACGATCGAGTGATTTCTGTCCACAAAAAATTTTCCAAAAATTTGTCGATGTAAAATTACAACTTGGCCAACAAGTTTCTGAAGTTAAAAAGATGGTAAAAACAGCGAATGTATGGTGGCCCTTAAACGTTTAAGGGCCACCATACATTCGCTATTTTTTACGTTTGGACTTCAAACTTTGTGAGAAAACTATTGGATATTTAAATACTCTGAAATATAATATGTCTTTTTAACGCCATTACTCATGAGGCTATGTTGTGATTTCACGATCGGTTAATTTTGAACATCGTAAAATCACAACATAGCCTCATGAGTAATGACGTTAAGAAGACACATTATATTTCAGAATATTTAAATATCCAATAGTTTTCTCACCAAGTTTGAAGTCCAAACGTAAAAAAATAGCGAATGTATGGTGGCCCTTAAGTACCCAACAGGGTCGTCAAAAAATGGGAAGAAGAGTGGTTCTGCTGCCACGTGAGACAGGAATGCGCGGTCGCCTTAAGAGCTAGTGTGATGTATTTTCCGACCGCGGACAACTAAGTGTATGGAACATTTTATGGCCTCGTAATACCGTACTTTAATTTGCAAGATACTCTTACACCGACCACTTGGGGCTCTTAAAACACACATTACAAATACAATTTTAAATAGATATTGCTACATACAACAAAATTAAAACACTGTTGAGTCTCCATAAGTCTATCAAAGATGAATGTAGGATAGGGGTTGTAAAGGCCACGAGCGAGCTATTAGCTATTATTCTCTAGGCGCTCTCCTCAAATCCTCACATTGCCACTGGTGTCACTTAAGGCTGAAAAAATAGCGAATGTATGGTGGCCCATAACAAACGGTAGGCCATTTTTTGTGATGGCGTTAAATGCTACTTTTGTTTGTAAATACAGTAGTTAAACAAAAAGGTATTATTATTCTTCAGAAAAAAGTTGAAAAATACAAAAATGAATTATAGACATATAGAGTAAAAATAACATAAAATCCAATTTTTTATTTTTTATCGTTATGAACGATTTCCTACTATATTTTTACAAATAAACTTTTTACGACAGCAGGCCCTTAAATTTTCAGTTGACGTTTCCACCAGTAGCAACGTGAACTATTTGACAAGAGCTAATTTCTTAAGTATGAGAACATGAAAATTAAGATACAATCGATTAAACATGTAAATATTAAGAGGGAAGACTCAACAGCTGCATTTTTACAAAGATTTTTATCAGACGCGGAGAGATCGAGAGTAGTCATTTCAACAGGCGCTCGCCGCCTTCTACTCTTTGAACACATTTCAAGATATAGCCGTGATTAATTGCTTACTAACTACTAATAATAAAAATTCACTATGGTTTAAGAAGGTTCCAATAAATAACTTATTTTGGACACAGTAAAAAATACAAACACTTCAATAACAAATCACTAGCGAACTAAAATACTCTCTCGAAAATTTAAGGCCTCATCACACAAGACAAGTCGAACAAGTTAAGAGCGACCCCACATGCAATTGTATCTGTTTACGTTTTTTTATGCACACTTTATGAGGAATATGTCTTTTTAACGTCATAAATTATGAGACTATGTTGTGATTTTGGACCATTTTTTTATTGACAAAAATCACTCGATCGTAAAATCACAACATAGCCTCACACTTTATGACGTTAAAAAGACATATTATACTTCAGAACATCCAATAGTTTCCTCATAAAGTGTGCAGAAAAAACAAAACAAACACGATTATGTGGTCGCTCTTAATATATCCAACTTACCCGAGTTCTGTACCTCTCGTGCGAAAATACCTTTATAGGTACCTTTTTATGATTTCAGTAAGGCTCTTGGTAATAAGGTATACGCAAGGTTAATCAGGACTACGTACCTACGTTGGCCTACGAAAGTTAATATAACGACGTTGTCAAAGGGGATCAAACCACAGAGTAAGTAACTTTGAAAACATGGCTGTGCACACTCTATTATCAAGAGTCTTACATTTTTAAAAACACAAGAAAAATGAATTGAGATAACACAGAAAATAACAAAAGGCAGATGCTGGAAAGAATGTTTTTGGAACCATTTTAAATCATAGTTACCTAAAAGAACAGCAATATCTGATTATATAGAAACAGTCAATTTTCAGTTGCTTGTTTTAGCTGCCCTGGTAAAAAAAAAATGCACTTTCTTCAGTTTCCAAAAGAAGATAATGCATCTCGTTCTGGGTAGTCCCACATTTAGATACCATCTGTTCACGCGGAATTTTTACGAAAAAATGTTGGTCCCGAACGTATGGAGATATTTCACTTTTATCCCTCCTTAAGAGGACGCTATACCTGACGATGCATTTTTTGCCACCCATAAGATTAACATTGCGAGCAGCGATTCATTTTCAAGGTTTACCCTTGGTTGGAAAGACACAAAATTTTGCCTGTACCTAGCCCTAACAATGTTGTAGGTCGTGATCGAAGCAGATTTCCCAATATCTCACTGGTTTCTTTTATTGCAACTGTTTTGCAAATGCTAGCATCGCATACCTCAAGAAAAGTGCTGTATCTCGAAAACCAGTAAAAAAAAATGGGAAATCTGCTTCGAACACTCCCTTGAACATTGTTAGGGCTAGGTACAGGCAAAATTTTGTGTCTTTTCAACTAAGGGTAAACCTTGAAAATGAATCGTCGCTCGCAATGTTAATCTTATGTGCGGCAAAAAATGCATCGTCAGGTATAACTGTTTGTTAACGTCTTTATTTAATCTCAATTTTATGGGGAAACTGTTAGATGTTCTGAATTATAACATGTCTTTTTAACGTCAGACAATAGTTTAAAAGACATTTCAAGATAAAAGTGTCACTGAAAAACGTCAACGGACAATCATCGGTCTCGATGAAACTTTTAATTACTTTATTACTTTTAACTACTTTTAATTATTAAAAGAGAAGTAGTGGAATGTGAACTCTGGCATATCAGCAGGGCGGCTACCTAATTTTCCCGTGTTTACCAACAGCCCACTATTTCAAACTTAAAAAAAAATAATAATTAATTTGAAATGACTATGCTTTTTGCACGGAGTTATAATGTCTCCATACAGGTCAGTCCCCAAATATTTTGGATTATTAAAAAGTACTTTCCATGCCTATTGTCACTACAATAAATAAAATAACTTTCCACAAAATCCAGCATGAAAAAACAAGTCATCTCCATCAATTTATCAGATATTGCTGCTCTATGTATAATTGTGCTCTCTTGGCATTAAGGCTGAATACACATTCGCTATTTTTTTACGTGAGAAAACTACTGGATATTTAAATATTCTGAAATATAATATGTTATTTTAACGTCATTACTCATGAGGCTATGTTGTGATTTCACGATCGGTAAATTTTGGACAATTTTTTTTTGTGACAAAAATCACTCGATCGTAAAATCACAACATAGCCTCATGAGCAATGACGTTAAGAAGACATATTGTCTTTCAGAATATTTAAATATCCAATAGTTTTCTCACAAAGTTTGAAATCGGAACGTAAAAAAATAGCGAATGTATGGTGCCCTTAACCAGTCGATGTATGGCCCACGGCCGGCGCCATAAAGTAATTCTATTTCTCCGACAGATGAAATATAAAGACGCCTCCACACACAACGCGAATGATTCGGGATATTTTTTGCTTCAGTTCAGGTATGGGTCTCCACTGACCGTAAATCGCACAGCACAGGAATGCATAAGCTTAACGCAAGCAACTGCATAAACTGAGGGAACTCATCCTACATATTCGATTTGTGTGTGCAGCCGCCTTAATGCAGCTCGTGAGGAGATGTACAAACAAGAGAGCTATAATACTTCCTAGGGGGTTTACAAATACGATGAATTTACGAATAAATATATAAATATTCATTTCTTTTGCGAGTGCATCTAAAAATTTACAACTCACCATAAAATTGTACAAAATTTTTTTTGTTATTTTTATTCGTTTTTTTTTCGTGTCGTTAAAACATTTACTTACGTACTTCCTAGAATTAAGAATAGCGAAAAGTCGCAAATATTTTTTTATTTTTTATTTATTTGAGCAGTATAAATTAAACTAGTTGGTTATCAGTCAGCAGGGGCCTCAGGATATCAAAGAAATACCAACAATAATAAAAACAAAATTATCTAAAAAATTAAAGTGAATAATTCCCCCAAGTGCTGAAAGATGCACCATACATAGAACGCTTCATCGGAGTCACCACTGGAAAGTCAACTGTCTCACTAATTTCCAGTTATGAACCCGACAAAGCATCCAGATGGATGAATTGCCCCCCAAAATACAATTCGCTAGGGTGGGAAGATAGGTCCTCAGCCTTGAAGCACAGAAAGGAAACAAACCATTCCAACTATGAAAACAACACTTTCAGGCTTTGAGACCACATCAGAGCAATCATCCACCAATACATTTTTACAAATAAATCATAGCCCAAAACGCGCTGACTTGCAGAAGGAAAAAACTGAAAAAAACAACTCATACTTTCAGATAAAAAATTTACCTTTTTTTTGGACCCTCAATATCTCTATTGTAAGATAAGAAAAGAAAGAGAAAACCAAAAGATATTACCAACGGGAGGAGGCAATGGACTAGTTGCATTCAGCAGAATTTATTATTAAGAAAACACTACTACCTAGACTTAAAACGAAATTAAAAAACAATAATTTAACATAAGGGTTAATATTCATTCGTTATTTTTTTACGTTCGGACTTCAAACTTTGTGAGAAAACTATTGGATAATTAAATATTCTGAAAAATAATATGTCTTCTTAACGTCATTATTACTCATGAGGCTATGTTGTAATTTCACGATTTTGTGCAATTTTTTCTTGTGACAAAAATCACTCGATCGTAAAATCACAACATAGCCTCATGTGTAATAACGTTAAAAAGACATATTATATTTCAGAATATTTAAAAATCCAATAGTTTTCTCACAAAGTTTGAAGTCCAAATGTAAAAAAATAGCGAATGTATGGTGGCCCTTAAACTGGATCCGTCTATTGTAAATTCTAGTTAGAAGTATTTTAGCCTGTGTTCCCGTCTCTAATACCTTTTGTCTGAAGATGTCTAGAACAGTAAGGTGATGAGAACGTAGCAGGAATATTCACACGTCTAACCTCCGATAGAAAGAAAACCCGACTGGAACACTGCGCAGAACAAGGGGATGCTTTCACAAGCAGAAGAATATCAGTAGATTATACATAGTGCTGAGCTTACGGCCAGAGACAGGTTGCCACTAGCGATAAGCTATATATATATGAGCTGTAAGTGCGTATTAATCCGATAAAGGGCACTTGTGAAACTCCCCCAAAGTCAAGCTACCTCATCTCTGACATCGTTTTGACATCACCGGTTGACGAAATGCACCCAGGTTTTCCTTCTTTTGAAAATAGTTTGAACTGAGTGACTTCTACAAGTGGTAGAAAAACTACTTCGTAATTCTCAGAAAGGACAACTATGCACCTTACTATTTTAGAGGACTTACCCATGTGAAAATGAAGAACTTCCACCAATCAGCGCCATTCGGGGTAACAATAGTTGGGGAAATTAGGAACCGTCCTTATCAAGCGCAGCGGACGGTCTAGAATTGGACGCGGTGCGTGATGACGTCTGCCGTCTAGAGCTGGACGCAGTCAGTGAAGTAGTTTGCGATCTAGAGTTTGCCGCAGTTTGCGATTTCTGCGGTCTAGAGCTGGACGAGGCCTGAGTTGTGGTCTGCGGTCTAGAGCTGGACGAGGCCTGAGTTGTGGTCTGCGGTCTAGAGCTGGACGAGGCCTGAGTTGTGGTCTGCGGTCTAGAGCTGGACGAGGCCTGAGTTGTGGTCTGCGGTCTAGAGCTTGACGAGGCCTGAGTTGTGGTCTGCGGTCTAGAGCTGGACGAGGCCAGAGTTGCGGTCTGCGGTCTAGAGCTGGACGCGGTCAGTGAAGTAGTCTGGGATCTAGAGTTGAAAATGGTTTGCGATTTCTGCGGTCTAGAGCTGAACGAGGACAGAGTTGTGGTCTGCGGTCTAGAGCTGGACGCGGTCGATGTAGTAGTCGGGTATCTAGAGCTGGACGCGGTCGTTGAAGTAGTCGGGTATCTAGAGCTGGACGCGGTCGTTGAAGTAGTCTGGTATCTAGAGTTGAAAGCTGTTTGCGATTTCTGCTGTCTAGCCAGAGTTGTGGCCTGCGGTCTAGAGCTGGACGCGGTCAGTGAAGTAGTCTGGTATCTAGAGTTGTAAAAAGTTTGATATTTCTGCGGTCTAGAGCTGGACGCAGTCAGTGAGGTAGTCTGGTATCTAGAGTTTAAAATGGCTTGCAATTTCTGCTGTCTAAAGCTGGACGAGGCCAGAGTTGTGCTCTGCGGTCTAGAGCTGTACGCGGTGAGTGAAGTAGTCTGGGATCTATAGTTGAAAGCGGTTTGCGATTTCTGCGGTCTAGAGCTGGACGAGGCCAGAGTTGTGGTCTGCGGTCTGGAACTGGACGCGGTCAGTGAAGCAGTCTGGGATCTAGAGTTGAAAGCGGTTTGCGATGAATGCGAGCTAGAGCCGGATGAGGCGAGAGTTGCTGTCTGGGGTCTACAGCTGGACGCGGCCAGGGATGCAGCCAGCAGAAGCTCGAATTCAAATCTGTGTCATTTAGTATTGGACTGCAGAGCTGTGTTGATTTGTGTCCATAAATCTTTCTTGCATGACTTCGATCTGAAAAATAGTCATTTTTAGAATGAGAGCGACCTTTCATGGTGTGGAGGGTTGAACAGTAGGTATTGGTTCTCGGGTTCTCGGGTTCGAGTTCAAACCCCGGCATCAGCAATTTTTCTGTAATGGAGTTTGCAACTGCATTGCATAGCGTGCTTGGTTCAAGTCTCAGTTCAGGCCAACTTCTCCGTAAGTGGCATTAGTGGCTGAGTGGCTTCGGCTTTGGGCCAGACCTGGGGGCGCGCGTAGGGTGCCAGCAACCTACCCAGAATTGCACCCTACCGAACAACCTCTCCGCGTAAAGTTATCAGACTGACCTCTGTGAACTGCAAATGACAGTGAGGAAAAAATACGCCAATCACTCAGTTACGTATTGCAAATCGGCCGATATGCTATTTTAGACATTCGTATAGGGTCAAATACCTGAAAGTATAGGAAAAGAACTAACCTCTTTATCGATCCCAGCCAATCTTTAAACTGCTGAGCCCCTTCTGGGGTTATGTTGAAGGCTGATCGCGCTGAACAGACGACATTCACAAAGTCTTCGTGATCCGCCGTACTCAGATGATACAGCTTCTGATGTAGGCACTGGATGTACCTAAATAAATAAATAGTGAAGTAATCCACACAGCTGAGGTTGCCAGGAACACCACCTCTACTGCGGGCGTCAATGACAAATGATCATCTCCAAAAATCACAACATAGTTGCTAGGTAGGTAATTTGTTTGTTACTTCAGAACAAATAAATATCAAATATGCAGTTCCCATAAAATGAACATTAGAAAGCACTCTGGTGCCACCTGTGTCTTTCCTTAAGAATATTATATTTTCCTTCGAAAGTGAAATGAAACTTACATTTGCTGGCATTTGCTGACCAGTGGCGCCAAAGCTGACCTGAGATGTGACACGACGAGCTGCGAGTTGTTGCGTGCGAGGAAGTGAGCTGACTCGACCGCCACCTCGTACAGAATGAACGGAGACACGATCGAGTTGACCACGCAGTAGCAAAACTGATGCACGTACTGCGTTCCTGTATAAGACAAAACGAAATCAACTCCCTGTCACCCGGCAGCCTGCCATGGTCGGTAAAAAGGAATAAATTGCAATAGTTCCAAAAACAACAGTGTAGAGCTCTTCCATACCTAATTTCTTCGAGACGCGTAGCAACCACTTGACGTCTTCCCCATAGGGCGGATTGCGCGCATACTTAGCTTGCGGCCGGTCGTCGTGGACTCGCCTGGCCAGCGTTTCCAGCGCCAGCATGCCCACCCGGTAAGAATTGAGGAGACAGCGGTGATAGTGGGCAGGAGAGTACTGCGACTGCGACTGCGACTGCGACTGCCCACCTCTGTGTACCTACAACATCAAATTATTTATTAGTGCTTCCTATTTACTCAGTACTCGGTAGAGACGGTGCACTGCCAGATTTCAGGCCACTTTGAGCTGAAGTAGTACGACCAATAGATAAAAACTGGGTACCTATGCACTCATTCAAAAAATTCATTTTCATCAATTCAGCGATTAAAATAATATATTTCCTGGCCACAAATGCAAATAACAATCGCGCTAGACTCCACTAGAGGTAGCGGCTGAATATGTCCCGATGTCACTACAGAACGTTCTCATTTTTATGAGAACTCCTACAGAGACTATACCTGTTGTTGATGTACAGGCCTCCCAGGCATGGTCTGGCCCATAGTAACCGGCCCAGGAACCAGAGCGCTCGGAGGAGGCATACTCGACATATTCGCCATGCTGGGCATGCTCTGCATGTTCTGCATATTCTGAATACTTTGCATATTGTGCATGTTGGCTGGAGGCGGCGGCATCACGCTCACACCCGCCACTGCCACATTCTGGGGCATCGGGTTTGAATTTTGACCCATCTACAATAAAAAATAATCAATTTAGTTAGGAGTAGCAGTAGCGATGGGTTCACCAGATACCTCATCCAGGATCGACAAATTCCCTATTCTCATAATAGGAACGAAGTCATCTGCTCCTAGTTTATTTTTAACAATCTGAAGGGCAACACAAACTCCACGGAGCAAAACGTTGCTTCGGCAGTGAGAGGAGTGGCAAATGAAGGCTCCATACCTTAGCAACTTTCAGGCTCAGTTAAAAATATTTATCAGACTATTACCGGCTGCATGGCGCCTACAGGATATGGGCTGGGCTGCAAGAAATACTGCTGCGGCGGAAGCTGATATGGAGGTGGCGTCAGGTAGACCTGATGGAACGTCGGGTGGAGGGTGAAACTATAGGGCGTGACATACGACACGGGGAGAAGAGGTGGTGACGTCATCACTACACCCCCGGGGGGAATCTCGGAGGAAGAGGGCGGGACCGACGACTGCTCGACCAATAGGAGACCGCCGTGTGTGTCCATGGAAAAGTGAATAGGGAGGGGGTCCATCATGAAGTCCATGTCCATTGTGCCATCGTTGCCACCACTCTGTTGGTAAATAAAAACAACATCTACGTATCTGTTTTGTACTTGGATGATTTCTGTTGCTTTACTTAAAATAATACTGAATACCAAACGGTCAACGAGAATAAACTCTCTGCATTCCAGGCACCAACAACCAACGTTCAGGTGTCAGGTCTTACACGGTAAAAAATCGCCGTTTTAGGTTGCTGAAAGGTACACTGCCTTTTACTCAGCAGTTTGAATAATCTCCAAGCAACTGTTTACTTACAGTAAACAAATATCGCAGCGCAAATGTCTGGAAATTCCGTTTTTATTTTGATGACTGATGAGGATCTTAGTCTGGTTCAGTGGCGACACTTACCCTACCTCACCCTCCAGTCCAGTTCAGTAGCGACATACAAACCTCCCTTCTTAGTATAGTTCTGTTATTACACTTACCCTCAAATACAAATCGAACCAATACTTGGCGACCTGGAACAATACTTCCGGGTAGACGCCGCCACCTTTAGCAGCTGTTTCCACCGTAAGGCAGCTGTGTTCCAGCATGGTCTCACTCTGCTCTTTACACTGTACAATAGCCCGCGTGATCTCGTTGGGGTTGAGGGCTTGAGCATGGGGTAGACATGACAACGCTAAGTCAGCAGCCGCTCGCACCATGTTAGGGTCACAACCTGCAATAAAACAAAACAAAGTAAAAATCACAAAATTTTCCAACAGGCACAGGTTTCAGGTTTCAGGAGTCTGAGGAGGAAGGTGCGTCTAGGCTTAGACTTCCCTCAACATTCAGACGGAATAAAACATCTGTTTTTTGTTTACGTTTTTTTTTTCAACCATTTTTTTGAGGAAACTGTTCGGATACTTAAATATTCTGAAATATAATATATCTATTTAACGACTAAAATTAACTGGCTATGTTGTGATTTCACGATTTTTTATTGAAAAAAATCACACGATCTTACATATTCAACAGAGTCATAAAAAAACAAACGAAATGTTGACGTGTAAGACTCACCTCTGCTGGCCCGATCAGCGATGCTGGCGGCCTCTGGAGGAGTGAGGTGCCCCTCCCAGGCGTGAATAAGGAAGTTGATGGCGGAAGTGCCAATCTCCATAGCCTGGCCGGTGATCCAGCTCACATGAGACGAATATGTCCTCGACAACCAGTTGGGGGACACGCAGTTATGTAGCCCCAGCGCGTAAAGTCCCATTTGAAAGGCGCAGAAGTGAAGGGCCCTGTTAGGACCGTGGTGCTGTTGCGACGTTGAAGCCTACAAGTAAACAAATAAATAATAAGAAGGTGCCTCTCAGTGGCCGAGCGGTCAAGGGGTCCGCTCCGGTCCGGGTTCGAATCCCGGTGTAACAGAACCATTTTCCGCTTACGACATGGATATGTATTGGCTTCGGCCCACTCATCTTCGGCTTCGGCCAAAAAATTAACAAACCAACTCATCGGCGCATAATATGTTCTCTGGACGTCACGCGTTAACAAAAACAATAATAACGAAAAGGATTTACCTAATAAGGCCTAATACCGCGTTTTAAGCCGTAATATACATCAACCGTTTGTTTATGTTTTTTCCAAAGAACTTTTGAAAACACTATTGGATATTCTGAAATATAATAAGTATACCTTTTTAACTTCCAAGATAAAGGCTGGATTTAGCTAATTTTGGAATGGATTTTACCCGAATTTTTTTCTATAACTTAAGGGCCACCATACATTCTCGACGAACTCCACCAAAACCACTGTGCGAAAGCAAATATTCGAGAAAACTAATGTTTACATATTAGTGCTGCCGGAGACGGGTAATTGCAATATCATATTGGTTGTGTTTACTCTAAAAGCTAAACATAGTGTGCTATTCGAACGCGAAACGAACGAGTGAAAGTAGGACACTATGTTTAGCTTTTACAGGAGAAAAAGTAGAGAAATGGTGTTGAAATTACCCACTTCCGTAAGTGAAATAAAAATTGTCAACATGTAACATGGCGGCGGTAAATATTACAAACATTTATCAAGCTTTTCTACTAAATGTGACGATAAAATCATACTGTTTTAGTCCGAAACGTTACAAAAAAATATTTCGCGTGAGGTAGTGTTGTGTTTTTGCGATCTGTCAAAAAAACATGTGGACTGGTAGATGACTGTTTAAAACCGCTCCTGTGGGCTCATTACTCCATTTCATGCAAAAATACAACATTACCTCACGACAAAGAGTCTCAGGTTTACATCCCCCTATAAACACTTTTCACTCGCCCTGTAACTTCGGAGTAGGGCTTGAAGTACGTAGCATTGCGAACCAAGTACGTGTATTCCACCTTAAACAAGGTTGCTAGGTAAATAAAGTCGGAATTTTATTTCCCTAGACCCATGACAACTAGCCTAATTGGCTTTTACGATCAAGTGATTGTTGTGAAAATTATTCTATCGTAAGATTTATTTTAGAACATAATCTTAAATCTCCAACAGAACCTCAAATTCAAATTTTTTTAAACTTCGGGAGTTGTACTAACTGCAAGTGGACGGGCCTGGCGAGGAACCGCCTTTACCTGTGTAAATAAAGATGTGCTGCTGTTACCTGTGTAAATAAAGATGTGCTGCTGTTGCCACCCGCCTTCATGAGGACAACCTTCGCAAGCTCAAACATGAAATGGGCGCCGGCCTCACTCGGCTGATTGGGGATGGACAGATACACTCTTTTCTGCTTAAAGCGAGGGGTGTCTTTGCCTCGCGACATAGGCGCAGGGCCTGGGGGGGCCGGGGGGGCGTTCAGCGTCATGGCCGCTATGCTCTGATCCATCTCTGCACTCGTCGATGAGGGTGGCCGACTCCCTGTAAAACAAAGAGTTTCCTGACTTATTAAGGACAAGAAAACGTGGTAACAGAACGGCCATTAATGACATTTTTCACTTGATACTGTTGGGTACCGTTTGCTTTGAAATATCGTACAACACAATCCCCTTTTAACACTCTATGACATCATGTTACTAATTTCGGAAGTTCCTCATCCCTTGAAAAAGACAAACGTTACCAGGAGGAGGCATGTCCATAGGAAGCCCCGGGTCAATAGGCGGCGGCGGCATAGGAGGCGGTGGTTTCATTTCCATGTTGTCCAACTTCATAGGGGGCGGATGATTTCTGGGCTGAGAGGTATTTGAGGAATACCAATTGCTGAAAGGGGCCTTTACTAATTTGTGCACATCGCGGTCTAGTAGTTTCTCCATAACGCGGGCTAACTTGGGGGGTGCGTCTTTATAATGCACAAGCAGGGTGATGACCAGTTCTCCCCTAGAGCAATAAAACAGTGATTAAAACAAAACTGTCCGGTTTTAACTAGACTTACAAACAATAAATAAAATATACCTTAATGTGAAACGAGGGAAATTTTGGTTTATGGCAAGTAACGCACTCAGGCAATCAGAACACATCGGGAGTAAGTGGTATTGTGTCTAGTATCGCTCTTTAAAAGGGACTATACCTTTGACGCCTAGCGCCCTTTAGAAAGGACTATCAACAATCACGGTAGTGCATGCAGCCAAGTTTTAAAGAAAAAAAAAGCGCCACAAAGCCTCGAGCACTGCCAGCATGTTATACAGGAACCAGAGTTGTGCACTTTTCGAGCCTCTCTACAGGAGGCAAGGGGGCGTGGCTCGAACAGTGGGTGCCCTTTTCCTGTAGTAGGGTCCCACGGGTCCTCCTATATGAAATTTCAAACTTCTGCATCCAACCGTACCTGAGCAGTGACATCCCAAACTTAGCTGTTTTGAGGGTCACTCACTGACTGACTCCACAAGTTCTCCACATTCCCGTGATAATTCAGCCCCCAAAATTAGTGGTATCACTTATTACAGGGCCAAGTCCTTGGCGCAAATCACAAGGATGTTGGTGACATATTTTGTCATGGAAATGCCTGCTCAGCAGGATATCTGCTTTCCAGCACCCGTGGACCGCAGCCCCCATCCAACCTTGAAAGTCTGTGTCTATGACCGGCTGTGAGCCTTACGTGGTTTGCGACAAGGACTTGGCCCTGTAATAAGTGATATCACTCATTTTGGGGGCTGAATTATCACGGGAATGTGGAGAACTTGGCCAACAATTTTGATATCAAACCCTCTTAAGGGCTGTTGAGTTAGGCTAATTTTTGGAGGGTTATAAACTTGGCTGCTTTTTTACACGGAGTGTTTTTGGTCGGATACCTTTGACGCCTAGCGCTCTGTAGAAAAGACTATACCTTTGACGCCTAGTGTTCCATAGAAGGGACTATGTCTCTAGAGGGGACTTTGTCTCTAGAGCCCTGTAGAAGGAGCTATACCTTTGACGCCTAGTATCCAATAGAAGGGACCATACCTTTGACACCTAGAGCCCTGTAGAAGGGACTATACCTTTGACGCCTAGTGCCCTCACACAGCAGGGGGTGCTCAGCCTCGGTCACGTTGGCTTTGAGGCCCAAGGTCGCTATAGCAGCCTCGAACGCCAATCTCTCGTCGGTTGGTAGTTGGTTCTCCTTCACCGCTAAAAAAATAAATAATAATAATTTGGGAAGAATTACTTACCACTCAAAAAAGTTACTTCACATTATTTTTACTAACTTCACTCCTACCTATTCATTTTTTTTTTTGTATAACACTAGCGTCAGTAATGAAGTAAATGGTCCGGTAAGACGACAACTTACAAGAACTCCCCACTAGTGCGTCGAATATGAAGGTTGCGAGCATGATGGGCAGTAGAGCTTCCCCACGAGACCTCATGGTGCCGTCCTTCAGCTGCTGAGCTTTCTGTCGCAAGATCGCCAACTCGTCTGAGCCCAGCGGGATTTTCTTGAGAAGGGCCACCAGCTCCGACTCTTGGTTCACCAGTTTTACCTGTGACAAATTAATATTTTTATTCAAGGAAACTGGTCCAGTGACTGTCTACATTAGTTATTATAGCAGCAGATAACCGAGTAATTTCAAGAAGAAATTTTCACACGGCTGCCCCATAAAGATCCCCAAGAAACGACGCTACCGTATGACTAGAACAGGAAACAACAGCATTCCTATCGACATTGCTGTATCCATTTTAATCCTTATTGTTAAGACTGAACGGATCGTTGTACCTACCATCAATGGCATTATTACCTCGAGGGGCTTGGTGCTGGCAGGTGGCCGTGCCATTTCCAGGCCGAAGAGTCCAACAAGGAAGGCCAAGCTGTGATGCTCCTCAGCCTCGGTGAGTACCGCGCACAGGAACGCACACTTCGCCAGTGTGGCGGATGCCAAACAGCTCATCTGGTGCGTCAATGGGTGCACCTAAAGAGAAACAAGTTCTCACCCTTAGAATGCATACACCAGTTGTTAAAGTCTGCTACCCTAGTTCTCTACATCGTAATACTCCCGAAAAGAGAAATTTGTGACTTTCATCATTCTGCAGGTAGCGCCGTTATCTAACGTCTTTTTAACGTCATTAATTATGAGGCTATGTTGCGATTTTACGATCGGTTAATTTTGGAAAAAAAATCACTCGATCGTAAAATCATCAGATAGCCTCATGAGTAATAACCTTAAAAAGACATATTATATTTCAGAACATTTAAATATCCAATAGTTTCCTCACAAGGTTTGAAGTAAAAACGTAAACAAATAGCGAATGTACCCACCCTGCGGCGTGGCTTTCCCTTATTGTTATGGTAATAAGGTACTTCGACCATCAGATTTGGAGGATTGGCCAGGAGTTGTTGAGCAAGCCTGACCGCCAGTGTGCAGGCCTCGCGGCCATGCCCATGTGCGTGAAGACCTTCAGCCCGAGCAAACAGCACGTCCCACGGATCCTTCGTCGGTTTCTCAGGCTCTTCTTCCTTCTCGGGGGACGCTTCTAAAACCATTACACGTCTATTACGTTTTCTGTAGTATGAAACATTATCATCATATCTTATACTTTAGAACAAAATGGAATAGTGTCCATTGCGCCCCATAAGCATTAATATACAAATCAAGAAACCACTGAACCGAACTAATGACAGCCGCCCTTTGTTGAAGGTAAATAAAATTGACAGTACCCGTGCCATCGACACTTTTCTGTCCCTCGTCGTCCGAGTTGCTAGTCGCTGACTCGTTGCACAGGGGTCTGGGAGAGCCTGTCCACTCGCCGGAGGGGCTGCCAGAGCCCCCACTGTCCCTCGCCAGTTTCGATCCCGATGGCCCGGAGGTGAACACCCCAGGGTCACTCTCTTCGCTACTCTGATCCTTCGACGCGAACCCGCGCAACTTCTTGTTACTTTCACTGCTTAGGGGTCTTCGATCACTGGGCGGCGTCTGAAAATCAAAATTTAGGTTTTAATTTCTTTGGAGTGAATTCTACGAACAAAAATTTAATTTTAAACCAGTGATCACCTCTAACCATTCAGTTTTTGTAGTTAGATTTAGTGAGAGATTTAGTGTAGTGATATCGCAAATGTTGCTGCAAGGTTTGGGGGATAGTTTGCCTCTTCCGACAAGCATAAACATGTTTGGAAGATCTATAAAATTTATCTTATCGTTAAGTTAGACTGGTGAAAGCGATCCTTTATTTATTTAACTGTCATAGGCTGAATTTCACCACTTTCCGATAGTGTCTATAATGAGAGGATTTAACGAACGGATTTACGTTATCGTATGTTTAGCTTACGACAAGTGCGATTGCAAAGAAACAAGTGCAAGCGCAAGGCATTTGTCGTAAGCTAACAATAACTTAAATCCTCTCGTTAAAAGACAATATCGGAAAGTGGTGAAATTCAGCCTAACTGGACTTGTGCAACTCCCTAACAATCCGCAGCACCTAATTTGGGACTTACCTGTCTATCAGGGCAAGCGTCACTCGAACTGACAGAATCACTGCCTCCGCCCTCCTGGCTGTCCGTCTCGTACTGAACCCCCACCTGTACACCCGCATCTTCAGCTTCGTTTTCATTTTCGCAGAATCCCTCAGAGCTTATACTGCTCCTGTTGCCGTCCCTGCTAGCGGGGGGGAGGGGGTGCGGGGGAAACAGTTCCAGAACGTTTCCCACTCTGCGAGCCGTGTGGTGTGGGTGATGATGAGAAATGTGGTGCCCGCTATGATGCCCGTATGAGAACAGATTCAGTACCGCTTCAGACGAATTCACCTGCCGAAAGAAAACGAAAAAATTTTAGAATCTTTTTATTATTATAAAGAGGGAGATTTTAGCGGAACCAACCGCTGACTGAGATGTTACCAGGCTGAAGCATTCTCCACACTTTACCGCCGACAGGTAAGGGTAAAAACAGAACCTCGGGAGGTCAGGATTCGAATCTCGGTGCATGTTTCTTGCATGGAGTGGCATGCACGTGAAACCCACTCTTGGTGGAATCAGGAACGGTCTCCTGCACTGATAAGAGTACGTACCTGGTGATTTTGTTCGTTGTTCTGCCTGAAGCAAGTGAATGAGGAATGATATACAGGGCTAGAGCCAGTAGTGTAAGTAATGCCCGGCAGGGGATAATCTTCCCAGTCCATTTGGCACGCCTGAAGGGCTGGCGCAAAGCCCGGGAACACTTCCACAGCTGTCACCTTAAGAGTTGGGTTGTTAAATCCAAGGATATTCGCACGGCTCTTCATCACCTAAAACATATCAATATGGATCATTATGGACAAACTAACGGTCACACACCAACATGGCATGGGGA
Source organism: Mesopsocus fuscifrons (assembly GCA_950004255.1). NCBI lineage: Eukaryota > Metazoa > Arthropoda > Insecta > Psocodea > Mesopsocidae > Mesopsocus > Mesopsocus fuscifrons. The sequence goes on from OX465381.1 coordinate 8,211,118, forward strand.
AAAATCTGTACCTCAGGAAATTGTTTGGTTATGTAGTCCAATGACTTAGTTTCTGTATAATCGCATTGTAGATTCTGACCACTAAATAGAAAGTTATTTCGTTCTAAAGAGGCAGGATTTTAAGTTGGTATGGCAGGCGAAAATGAAGCCACCTTTTGGTTACGTTACCTTTTGCTAACCTCCGCGTCGTCTGCTACCTATCTCACTGTAAGCTAACTGTAGGAACCATCTACTAAAGATCGATACATCTTAGTCTGAAAAGGACACGGCTGTCTCAACTATAAAACCGGAAATTAAAATTTTCAGCCCGCTATATCTACGAAGGGAGTTCTATATAGATTCTCTAAATTCGATACCATGCAACAAGGTCATTGAACTCGCCCATGCCACGGCCTATGGTACGTCTCGATACTGTTAGTGTCCCGGTATTGTTTTCTTTAAATATGTATGCTTATGTGCTTTCATTTAGGCCCAAGTATTTTTACCCTCACTGACAATAAACACAATACCTTTTCGATAATTTTTGCATGACAATCATTAAACTTCTTCTCCAGCAGTTTGCGTTCATATGGATTAATGGCGGGGTTGAGTGCAGCCAACCTCCATAACACAACGATCTCCTCACAGAGGGACGAGCACGCATGTTGGCTGGTATGTGAGTTGCTATTGGCCGCCGCGTGTCTGCCACCAGAGTAGATGCCACAGTGCAGAGCCACGCAAGTGTTGAACCACCACACTAGTATCTGAAGAAAAGAGTTTCAAGACCATTTCGTAGGTTGAAGATATAGGAAACCTGAAGTAGTATACATTTGCAGACCTGGCGGAGAACGGTGGAGAATGAGCTGGCAATCATTGGGAAATCTTGGAGCGAGGCAAAGGCAGTAGCAGTCGACAGAACCAGATGGAAGATTCTTGTAAAGGCCCTATGCTCCTCGGAGGAAGCTGATAGGACTTAAGTCAAGTAAGTCAATACATTTGCTGTTTGTTTACTTTTTTCCGGTCATTTTTTCAAAGTTCTGAAATATAATATGTATTTTGACCTCCGTACCTGTTCGCAGCTGAGACATTCGTCGGTAATGATGGAGAGTAGGGGTACGGCGTTACGGTCATTCCGCTTGTACATCTCCCGTACGATGGACAGCAAGTTCCACATACCCTCCGGCTCCCTCCCTCGCAACGGCCGCAGGAGTGACGTCCATTCTGAGGCCGCGGGAGGCGCTGATGTTGTCAGGTAGTTCACGTCACTATGCAAACGAAAATATACCAACTTAAAAACAGTGAATCTGGATTTTAAAGGGGCTAAAAGTCTTTTACTTTCTAAGGTACAAATAATTTGAAGATCTTATCTTGTGGTCAAACACAGGGCTTGTAATCGGAGGGTCCCGGGTTCGAATCCCGGTAGCGCAGATTTTGTATTGTTGGTATTGTTGCAATACCATCTTTGATAATCGTAGAAAATCAATAACCAGTGGTGTCCTGCCTCTAACTTGGGCACCCTGGTCAGTAAGGAGCTGGATGTATAAGATAATCGAATAAAAAAATTAAGATCGGCAGCACAAGACTGGTTACTGTATAACTAGTTTTCTGTGTTTGCATGGACTAGGACTTATAATCAAATAGAATTACCTGAAGACTATAGGCGCCGGAACACAAAATTTGATGACGATTTTCTTGATATTTTCATGGAGAGCTTTCTCATCTAAATACCAAGACGTTTGATCGGTGACGGAAGCCCCTGCTGTTGGATCAGGGGCCCCGCACACAGAATTGATATACGAGGGCTGGCTGGAAAGCAGTTCGTCCAGAAGCCGCTGAGCAGTCGGGAGAATTTGTTGAGGTAGCTCGCTGATCAGATATTGAGCGAATTTTTGGAGCTGTTCTCTGTGAAGTCTGGACAGAGATTCGCTGACTGGCGCTCTCAAGGTTACAGTATCCGACTAAAGACACAAAGAGTCATCAGGTAGCCGAAATTTAATATTATTAAGAAGGTATCAGTTTCGGGTGGTTACTAAATACTTCTCAAGGTGTATTTCGGAGAAAACCCTTTTTTGACATGCAATTTACTGTCTTTTACTATTTCATATTATTTATTTTCTGTGGAAAAGCTTACCTTATTTATACGGTGGAGGCAAACTGCGACGACGTGTGAGCACCAGTAAGCAGTAGAGTTACACGTGCAATTACACGACGTCACTCGGCGGCGGTCAAAGGTGACGGCGACATTGAGGCAGCCTCTATTTGACGGGTCATTCGTGGGTTCTACTTTTGCGCTAAGGTGGAAACCTAAAATGAACAATGTTTACCATTTTTTTGTCAAAAAATCACTCAATTGTTATATCCTAATTTAGTTAGGTACAACTAGTTTATGATTAAGGGTCCGCTTAACCTGACGATGCATTTTTTGCCGCCCATAAGATCAACATTGTGAGCGGCAATTCATTTTCAAGGTTTACCCTTGGTTGGAAAGACACAAAATTTTACCTATATCTAGCCCTAACAATGTTGTAGGTCGTCATCGAAGCAGATTTCCCAATTTTTTACTGGTTTTCGAGATACAGTACTTTTCCCCTTAAAAAATTGAGGTGTGCGATACTAGCATTTGCAAAACAGTTGCAATAAAAGAAACCAGTGAGAAATTGGGAAATCTGCTTCGATCACACCTACAACATTGTTAGGGCTAGGTACAGGCAAAATTTTGTGTCTTTCCAACCAAGGGTAAACCTTGAAAATGAATCGCTGCTCGCAATGTTAATCTTATGGGCGGCAAAAAATGCATCGTCAGGTTACGCGGACCCTTAAAAAGAGATATTTTAGATCAGCTTGCTCAGAGAGACGTCATTAGGAAACATAAACAAACAGCATTGCATTTCCTCTTTTCGTATTTGTTTACAACTGAGTCAGCGTGTAATGTACTGACCTATCTGTAAAGGGTCCCGCACAGCCTTGTTCCGGAAGAGATGGTCACCTCGGCTGAATTCTTCAGAGCTGCCGTTAGCTAAACATGAATAAAGTCGAATGTCTTCTTCGTTGTCGGGGAAACTCCAGAAGGCGATGCGTAGCTGCAGTTGCTCGGGTACTGGTGGATAGATCCGCTCCACTAGTTCGAAAGGAATCTGCGAGGCTACGCATCGCGCCGTCAGCTCTGTGAGGCTGGGTACTCCACCATCTGGGACAAAGAAAAAGAACCGTGTCAGGACCGAGTGGTGAGCAAAAAGACAAGTTTACGATACGTCATAGCAGAGATGGTAGCTACTTTCTCTGAAGGTAACAGATATTTTCATATCCTCAACAAGATTTATTATGCACTTTCTTTCTTTCTTTATCGGCGGGTGGGGGAGCCCCGTGGCACCCCTGAACACGTAGACATAAGCCCATTGTGCCACCCCGCTTTCCGCATACCTTATTACTGCAGGAGCCCGGCCAACTGCAAGAAGGCATGAATATTAACTAGCGGCTGCTGCATTATGTCAGCAGGCTCTAGTAGCGGATTATTATGCACTATGTATGACTAAGATATAAGATAATAGATGATCCAGTGCTTTCGAATCGAGCCCAACCTTTGTCTGATTCTTCTCTATTGAGAAGTGAGTTTTTAATATCTCTCGTTTTTAATATCTTACTTCTGGTGAGAAAGGACCCATTGTAATCGGGCAAAAATTCCAATATAAAGGGTGTGTTTTCACGATCTTGGGTTCCCCTGAGTTGAAAGGCGGCATTTTGAGTTTTACAATTTTTTCAAGATGGAAGCCTTAAAATGCCCAGGGTCCATGTCATTTCCAGGCCTAACGCTGCACTATAAGGAGTTACCAATCTACTGTACCTATACCTAACCTAACTACAAACGATAATGGACCAGTCGAAGAATTTTTTGGTTTTATAACTCCATCGTAGATTGACTTTATGATAGGCAATAAAAATGGTTAAATTGACGACAGGGACTGTAAAACGAACAATCAACAAGTAACCGGATTAGTTATAAAAGCACTATCATGCACGGGTATGTGATCTACTTCACGCGTGATCGAAACGCGTATGTTGAGCCTTCAACACAGCTCCGAATCACGTTTAGTGCGTGAGATAATTTCATGGGTTCTTGATAGAAGGGACGTGGGTCGGTGTACGATATTTATAGCTAGCTCGCACCATATGTTCGCAGCCCATGGCTCAGCTGTTCACTATTCCCCTCACCACGAGTTCGATGCCAATTAGGGCCATGATAATAGGAGCCGAATCGAAACTAAGCCGACAAAAAATAATTCGGAACCTGAAGCCAGCCATTTATTGACTCACCACATCAACGTCACACGAAAGCACCGAAGATAACAGATCACGTACGGGCGAATACAGGAAAGTCAATACTGTGAAGATAGGTTACGTAAATAAGTTTTTAAACAAAGAAAAGCTGTGCGCGAATTTCTGCAGCTGCCAATGAGTTCCCTGCGCTTTTTGTTCACCGTAGAAGTGCGCTCCACGAAACAAATCCTGAGTTTTTATTTACGTTCGGCAGTCCACCATACCCGTGCATTGCCTGTGCACATTGACTGTTTGTAAATAAACGTTATCAGTGTGCAGTGCACGTGTCTGGCGTCTCACTCACACGTGTCTTCATGTCGCATATTCATAATATCACTGCTATGGAAGTGCAGTATTTTAACGAGATGTATCAGGGAAGCTATACATTTATTCCATATCAAACCAACATGGTTTATCAGGTTATCACCTTTAGTTATCTTAGGGCCGAACTCCATGTAATGTCAGTACAGTAAAGAGTGGTAAAGTCCCCCAAGGCAAACGAAGGAGAGGTTTGGCTTATAATCGGTGCAGTCATACACAAGTTCCAACCATCTCTCGTAAAGCGCACTGATTGGAGGTCATTAGCCAAATAACACACGCCAGTGGACACTTCTCACTAATCTCGTGCAGCCCTGCATCAGTGTAGTAAATAAAAAGCTCTAAAAGTCATTGTACTCCTGTATAAACAAAGGACCCAAAGGTCATTGACACGCCACAGATGTTGCTCGTGCAAGAACTTGCCTTTTCTTTAATATCCCAAAATTTAGACTCACCCGATGGGTTCCTATTTCCCGATGGTCCAAAAGGGCTCGACTGAGCTCCAGGCTTCTTCCAGCCCCTCCAGTTGTTGAGAAGGGACTCAGGTTCGGAACTCCAGCTACACAGGGAGTCATCTTCAAACCGATCCGAATCGTCGAAGGTAAACCGATCTTCGTCAACCCAAACTTCGTCCGGGATGGGCCCCGGCCCTCCACCGTATTGAGCAGCCAGGTTAAACCGCAAAATTTAAAAATTTCGCCACAAACACCTTGACCCCAATGGCGGCCAAGAAACCCCCGAGTGACCCCGCAGTAGATTTAATTCCTGCAGATCAAGGCGCTAGTCTAAAAGTACAAAAATATGGCTTAGTACACGTGCTAATACAGACTTTACACATTGCTTACGTTTTAAAGGCCCAATTTAGAAAAGATATTAACGGAAAGGTGATTTTCAGGGGACCCAGTCAACAAAGAGACTGCGGCCCAGTAAGCTCTGGGGGAGAGAAACAACAACAGAAATGGCGCTTGCTGCGACCTGAAACATCCTAATTCGAGCCAAAAGTAGAGTAATTACCTTAACTTGACACTTTTTACATAATTTACAATAATTTAACTATATTCTACAACGGTATAATCCTGAAATTCTGACATTTTCTGTCAAAACAAAAGGAGAAAGTATTTTTTTACCTACCATCTGTTGGCCACAGAGTATAAGGCAGAAAAAATCTTCATTATAAATAAAAACTACTGATTAACATTTATTAAATTTAATTTGTATATTTTTATTACAAATAATTATAAAATATATTAAAATTTAAAGAAAAATAAAAAATTGTTAACAATTTTAAATTTATTTATCGTTGCTCAACTTGATGACAACAAATCTGTCGCCATCTTGTAAATTTTGGATGTAATCAAAGTATTTTATTTTGAAGGTAAACCCTGTCTTTTGATCTAATTTAGGGTAAAAAATGTATAAATCTGTAATTTACGTCCTTAAATATTTAGATATGAAAGTTTCGCTTGCTCTTTTCATAGGATGTGCGAAATCTATGTGGATAATATTTCTCCGTTGATCCAAGTTGGGTTATGTTGTGTGTTGGAACCACTTCTACAACATTGTTTCTTACAATATTTAGAGATAGTTTTTACTTCTGTAATTTAGAAACCATTCATTTCAAATAGGTAGATAGAACCTAGCTAGTTGGTTTCCTAAAATGTGAATGTGAGATGACGTATGCTAGTGACCAATAAAGAGTTCCCCACCAAGGGGCCTGTCACTTGGTTAGTCTGGTTGTCGGAACAGATATGACCTCTATACTGTCTCTAACACAAATTGTTCATATAATACTTCCCACAATTGAAAATTGGGTGAAACGTCATGGTAGAAACATTACACCCTCTTATACAGTAGGCCGCCTCCCCACTGTTTGCAAATGTCGCGTCGGGACGTTATATATTGTGGTTTGCTTCAGCCTTGACTTCCCTCTTTATATTTACAGATCAAGATGGCTCCCTCACGTAAAGGAAAGGTGCAGCAAGAGCAAGTACAGGTCTCGCTCGGTCCTCAAGTTCGGGAAGGCGAGAATGTGTTTGGTGTAGCTCACATATTTGCCAGCTTCAATGACACATTCGTCCACGTAACTGATCTGTCTGGCCGGGAAACTATTGCCCGCGTTACGGGTGGAATGAAAGTGAAGGCCGACCGTGATGAAGCTTCCCCGTACGCTGCCATGTTGGCAGGTGAGCATTTACGGAAACTAAGGTTAAGCAACAGCTGGTGATGCGGTCCTGCTGCTCGTAGTTAGAGAATTATGTTTATCCATGTTGGAATCAGCATTTCACATAGACGTAATCTCAGTAATGTCCAAGCGAGATAATTCACAGCTCTGACATTTCTAACATCCTTGGCACCTTGATGGTAAAACTAGAAATTGTTAGGCCATTTTTCAAGCGTGATTTTTTGAGGTTTCTTTGGAGCTGTGCCTTCCAGCCTTGCGGATTGAACAATCATTCCCAAGGACTCAGTGAGCAATATGTTAATTTACAGTGTTAAAGAGGTACCTGCATACTTTCAGAACAAAAGAATATCACAATCTCGTTGGAAAGATGTCGGGAGAAGTGATTCTGGCGCCGCTACTGGTGATATTCTCCGCCAACGGAGCTTTATGTATATTTTATATATATTTATTTTTTAGCACAAGACGTAGCAGAGAAATGCAAGACTCTTGGCATCACGGCTCTACACATCAAGCTCCGTGCTACTGGAGGTAACAAATCCAAAACGCCCGGGCCCGGAGCCCAGTCTGCCCTGCGCGCTCTCGCCCGCTCGTCCATGAAGATTGGACGTATTGAGGACGTTACGCCCATCCCGTCTGACTCAACACGAAGGAAGGGTGGTCGCCGAGGACGTCGTCTTTAAACATCTTGTGGTGGTTATTATAAGTACTGCCCTTTATTTTATTATTTTTATCTCGCTTTAGCAGGTTCAGCAGAATTTTGAGAACAGGAACTGATTCAAATTACCTTCAATATCTCAGGCTAATAGTAGTCAGCTTAGAGCCCCGCATACCCATGATTTTTTCTTTACTACTAGGAAACGTTCCACGATACCCCGAGAGCAGAACTATCTTGCTCTAAGTGTGCTATAGTGGTTGACTAAGAAATGATAATTTTATTTTTACCCGATAAAAGTGCCGAATGCTGAGTTTTCACCAAATATCTCACGCAATAGGTACTGAGGATCGTCAGAGACATCGAAGTAATTATTTTTTCATGAAGTTAGTATGCATGGATGAAATAGGGCAGTTAGTACTGGCCGGCTTAACAGTTCTCGCCTGTTGCTGTTCGTCAGTTTCTGCTTATGTTACGGAATGGTAGGATGCGCAGAAATAAGACAAAGACTTGGTGATACATTTTATAATTTCCCCACTTCTTCCATCAGTGTTTCCTTATTTTATCGACACATCTAGGGCGGTTAAATAGTAATAAATAACGGTATGGAAATGAAGCGTCCAAGACTAACTGTTGAGTTTTTAAGGTTGTGGCGGGCTCCGTTCATGGGTATTCATCCTTGGCAGTTATTGAGAATGTTGTAAGACATACGGAACCCCATACCATTTGGAAAATTACCCGAATTTTCTGCGCCATCTGTCTTTACCCCGACGTAAAGCGGTCCCGCTGCTGTGCCTGAAATTACCAGAAACCAAGTAAAGGGTCTCATTATTTTCATGGTCATTATCGCACTAAGGTACATACTGGAAGCGATATATCAGCAATTTCGCAGTGTTTTTTATGGTTCCATCCTTCAGAAGTAAGACTTGTGAACCAAGTCAAGTACATATATACGTCCTCTTGCAGTTTAGGAACTTGAGAATATTCAGTTCTGTGTCCCAGTTCAGCCGGCCGACATTAGGCAGCTTGAGTGCTTTCGGCAGACACCCTATTAAGTTAAAGTTTACCTACTTGTGACTGTGAGGCCGTCCAGTGAGATACCGCAGTAATAATCCCTTTGATTTTCGATAGTGACAGCGTTTCCTTCTGGAATGAGAAGCCAGTCTTCGTTTGGAGCTCGGCAGTCAGCTTCGACGTCGTTATTAGCCACGTTAAAAGTTATCCCCATGTGCCTGAAATTTGCAATTCCACCAATTTGACATCAGGTTATTTACAACATGTGCCTGCCACGGCTCTGGTGAGGTAGATCTGTAATAATAGGAAATATGGAAAAACTTACTGAATACCACAGTCTGCTGGTCCCCTCTTAAAACAGATGGCGTAGTTGGTGTTAGCAATCATAGGGCCTTGTCCATTGTTGTAGTTAAAACTTTCATACTGACCGCTAGGCATTGGAAAGTACTGTAGACAGCCAGGCGGTGCTGGAAATTAAAAATTGCATCATTCTCTCAGATGGAAAATTGCAGTTCCAAACAAATGCACAGAATTGCTTCTAGCATCTTCGCCTTACCTAAAAGATCCTCGTCGTTCCTCGCGCCATTATTCTTCTTGTTTTTATGCTTCTGGTACATGGCAGCTAGTGCGCTTTGCATGGACGTGAAGTCTCTTCTCGATGTGCCGCACTCGAGCTGTGTTATTTTGATTCTCCAGTTAGGATCCATCACGCTGAGCCCCATGCGATCGGCTTGTAGTTGAAACAGTAACATGATCGTGTTGCTGGTGGCTGCATTTACTGGGATGTAGACTACAACAAAACGAAAAGTCTAAACGTGGAACACAATCAACCAGCTGAAACATTCTGTAGGACATGGGTACGTGAATATTACTCAGTGCTTATATGTCGTCCTACTTTCAATTTTATTTTCTCGTTGTTTAAGAATAACAGGCACGATCAGAAACTTACTGTGTTGTCCTGCGTTGTTGCCACACAGTGCATCAAAGCCTAGGTTCGTGGTAGCACCGGTCACTATAAAGGTATCGTTGTCGCATGTTGTAGGTACGGGCCCTGCACTTAAGTCAGGTGGCCCCTGTATGGAGAACCGCTCGAAATCCAGCCTGTAAAGATCAGACATGGGATGCAGTGGCGTTTTCGGTAGAATGTACTGGGCGCATTTGTGTTTGTTTCTGGGGCCAACTTCTGTTCTTAATTAAATTATGTAGTCGTTCTGTTGAAATTTATTGAGTCAAGTAGGCGCGTGCACCTGACTGATGGCGACGTTAGCGGGGCCTTTAGGAGAGAACCAGGCTGTTAAGGGGGCAACAGAGGACAACTGTAAGCCAACACCTCATGGAAAAAAAAATAGAAATACTTGGCCCACCTTATCTGGCATACACTTGGACTGTAAAGCTGAATATTGAGACCACACGACGATTGAAATACTTGTGGAGACGAAAAGTAGGATACTTTGGAGCGGGTGGTATTACCGCAAGTGTTTCCCAAAATACAACAGACCCCCACCAAGGCACAGGTTCCGCTCCCGGTCCCTCCCTCTCTTCTGCACTCATTGTGGGGTTTACACACCCCCTCTGTACCTGCATTCGCCCCTGGTGTGCCAGTACATACCGAATTTTTCCCCTTGAGAATTCCTAGCATAACTGGAAAAAAAGGAGAATATCACACAAACGAAGTCCTGCAGTATTTGTTTTGGCCCGATCCCGCCACTGCTCCGGAATATCGGATTTCTTTTTTTCCGGTAAACGGAAGTCAATGAGTCTGTCCTCTTCTAAAACTAAAAGTTGGATAAGTTTTCTTATTGCCCGGGTTGTGAAACTAAAAGAATTCCACTATCTCGGAAACTATTTCGTCTTTTTAGTTTCTTAAGGGTGCGTCCCACCATGCCCAGTTAAAATTAAACTGGAGATTTTGCATGTTAAATTTAACTTTTAAGGGTGCGTCCCACCATGACCAGTTAAAATTAAACTGGAGATTTACCATGTTAAATTTAACTTAAAAGTTAAATTTAACATGGTAAACATAGGACAAAATCTCCAGTTAAATTTTAACTGGCATGGTGGGACGCACCCTTAGTTAAATTTAACATGGTAAACATAGGACAAAACCTCCAGTTTAATTTTAACTGGGCATGATGGGACACACCCTTAAAGGACCTGCTTCCTAACTCAATATGAAATAGCACAGGCTTCCAGATAAGTCCGCTATCGAGCATACGGTAAACTTCCTTACGGGAGTTTCTTTTGGCTCACATTTGGTGGGTCTATTCTTGAAGTTGTCTCGTTAGAATATGAATTTGGATGGTATAAGTACGTCAATCTATGCCAACAGTTTTCTAGCTCTTGTAGGAGAAGGGCGCTGATTGATCAGGGTAATTTGATGTCACATTTGAACTATTTTTCAAATATTTAAGGTAATACTTACATGTGTCCTTTATCCTGTTGTTGTTTCCCTGGAACAAAGGACTATTTCCCCTAATATTGAAATTCAAAATCCCCAGAACCGAATTCAAACCCCCAAGAACCAGCAACGCTTTGACCAACATGGTGCCACTAAAAAAACAGTCCTGGTCTACGTACCTGTGTTTTATACCTAATGAGATTCATACCTACCTACTTAAGCCTCCCATGAGGAGAGGGGTCGGAGCGACGGTAGCGGTAAAACGAAATGCGTGATAGTTTCTGAAAAGTTGTCAAACAAAGCTTGTTTGTCTTATTGAAAGGTTTTCGTGATGGGAGGCAGTTTGTCTTTAACGGGACGTTGCTCTATGGACGGTTACCTGCTCAGTTAGCTTGCAATCAATATCTCCCTGCGATTCACCTATCTGCCCTTGAACCTCACTCCTTCGTGTGCTTACTTGGGTATGGTTGTTGAGAAAATAAGGAAATTGAGTTTTGAGTTTTGTGTCCACTCGCAAAAGGTTTAGATAGAAATAGGAAATTCTTGGATTTCCTTTACGAAAAATCCCACCCAACTTTAAAATTAATTTTGAGCTTTATTTCAACGACTCCGAAAGCTTGTTGAGTGGCGATTCACTGGCAGACCAATTGGTTATCCGACCAAATCAACCGCCGCTCCGTGCTTCTGGGCCGAAACTGATACTTTATATTTCCATCTTAGATGTGACGTCCGACCGAAAATTGGCCAGTTGGTTTGGTTGATCTGGCGCGACAAACGCTACTTGGCAAAGTTATGTGCTTGCTCCCCTTAAGTACCCCGCTCACATAGTCGTGAGATAACTGAATGGAGCCAAGAAGGATACAGGAGGGTAGTCTAAAGGCGCAAGAAGACCGTGGCGTCAACCGATGGACGTACTATGGCAATGTAGAGTGGTTTGTTGAGAAATTCGAAGGAAGCTCAAGTGTATAAGGACGTAACATCATTCGAACATACCTGCGTGGACTCCTTTATCTTTATAGGTAATACTTACTCTACAAAGTTTTATATACCTAACTCTCTTCAGTTCTAAAATATTATGTTGGGATGGAGTTGAAAGCAAACGTCGCTATTATGTAGGTCACTGGTCACCTACCTATTGTACCTATAGTTTTTGATGTTGAAAAAAATTATCAAGAATAAAAAAATCAGTAGATTACATTGACAGGTATTAGTAAAACGTTCTATTATTTATATAAATAGTATCTTTATTTTAGTCAAAAGCTGTAAGCTTGGAAGAAGTTTTGAAACTTTGAGAAAGCGCGGGATCTGGTGCCACGGCAGCGGGCAGCCAGCTGACTGTGAGCGTGCGATCCGGCAACACCGCGTTGCAGTCTTATTATGGACGCTCCGTTCTCCAGCCGCAGATATTTCCTCAATTACTCATTTCTGGCCTTATAAAGTCAAAAATTAACATTTTAATACCATCCAGTATTACGTGTAACATCATTCAACAGTTATGTGCGCGAATTCTACAATGCTATAGTATTTTATTTATTTATTTTAGTGATCATTGTTCGGTCTGTCAAATCCCACCTCAAGTATTATTTTCTCAGTCAATTTATAGGCTTTAACCCAAAATTACAGCTCTGTGCTTCGGATTTTAGTGATTTGCTTCAGGTATGTGTGTTTCTTTGTAATAAATTACGTGTATTGATTGAATTCAATGGAATTGTAGCGGGGTTTTGGCCGATTTTCTGGCTTGCATGCAGAGGCCTTGAATCGGGATGCATCAGCTGATGGTAGGTAGTACCGGTTTGAAGTAATACGGTGATTATGTCATGCAACATCTATTACCTGGATGTTTATTATTGAAATTATAGTGGTTATAGGTTATTATCTTGGACATGTCGAAGCATCTCTCTACAAATCAACAGCTTGACTAAATATCTACAGGGAAAAGTTAAGATGCTGCACACTTTTGTTGCGCCAACGCTGGAATTTTACCACCTTCGTGGTTGGGACAAGTGACTAATTTGACGTCATCGGGAGGCCCCACTTCATTTAGAGACTGCCATTTACAGAATCTAGGGCATTTCAAAGCAACAATAGCTGACTAGTTATTGTTACTTACATACCCGTACCTGCCTACATTTATGAATGTGAATTTCACTAATGCTGTATTTTGGCTTTTTTGCAGTAATGAGTACCAGCGCCAACGGAAGTGACACAATGAACATTGACCTTATAAAAAGGTTTTCAACCCCTTTATGCTCGCGTGATCCAACGGTGCGAGAGGTCGCGCTGTGTGATATCGAGAAAACTGTCAACGAATGGCTGGAAAGGCTGCCCAATGGCGAAGCCACAGAGAGTATGGAGGTCGAAATGGAGGAAAGCGGGGACATCGTGCTAATCGAAAATAACGGTAGCGACAAGCTCGCGCTGCTTACTATTTACCTTCCTGCCATTCTCAGGCTCAGCGTCAACTGCCCTTTTCAAGATGTTCGAGATAAGTTCCTCAGTATGCTGCTTCATCTTAAGGTACGGTACAGCCTAAATCTGCCTGTTAGCCAGACATATCAGCAGGTGTATTCCCTTTCTCGAACGCCAGCAAACCCACCCAACTAACACCTCCAAAATTTATTGTAAGAAGATAAGGCACGCCATGATGCAATATACGGAGAACAGTTCTTCTTACAATAAATTTTGAAGGTGTTAGTTGGGTGGGTTTGCTGGCGTTTGAGAAAGGGAATACACCTGCAGGCACGGTTACATACCTTTTCTCGTACCTGTCCTACATGTTTGATGTCCTTTGTAGTTTTTATTGCTTATTATGTAATTAAACAACCTTAGTAATGGTTACAAATCAAGTAAAACACTATATTTCTTTGTTCATACCACTAGGAATGCGAACAGAGCTCTTTCTGTTACTTGGGATTTCGCCTAGTAGTATGCATAAATAAACTAATCTCCTACCTACCTTTCTACCAGGTCATTAATTTAATTTACCCTTCTAGGAAAAAGGATTGACGATACCGTACCAGTGTGCACATGGCCCAAGCGAGTTTATCCCGAGCGAAGAGGTAAGTGGTACTTATTTATATAACTGGTGGTTAAATGGAGTGTTAGGTTGTGCAGTAGCCTGAGGTAACGCTGAGTAGGTGGTAAGCAGAGCTTTGTTCTATAGAAAATGGATAATTTGGAAAATATCAGTCCGGATACTTTCGATTTCTCCATTGTAGGTATATTGCCCTTCACTTTGGTATCATCTATGTTACATGCAGGTAGATTGGGTAGTCAGGGGAGAGAATAATTATTGTGGATAATGGTTAACTCCCATAAGCCATGATGATGTCATTTGTATGACATCACTCATTGTTTCTGTCCTTAATTATCCCTACTATTGACTCCAATATTGTTTTGTATGAATCGGCTCCTTGCTGCATCTAGACTGTTTGAATCCTCCTCCTCTGTAGCCTAGTGGTCTTTTCGGTTCTCTGCGGTAAAATTTCGATCACTTTGACCCCAAAGATGCATAGAAATTCGAGTGATTGCGTCAGGTCCTGGTGGTAACTTTTGTATGGCAGCTTCCATACTACTGTGTGGAGCTTATTACTTCAATCTGTAGCTGTAGTTTTCTACAGTAGCTGCACATCTGTATTGTGAATGAGCCTTATGAGTCATATGTTATTTACCGCATGTTAGAGGTGACTTCATCTATAGTGTGGTTTGCCATTGTTGGCTCGGTATATCCCAGATAAAGCTTTACCGCTGGGATACTGACCTACACTTCCATTGCCCCATTTAGGTACTTAAAGGCCCAGCTTTCGTAACGGCTACAATCGAGGGGGTGATAGAATTTTTGGGTAAGCTGCTCTGTTCAGTAAATTGAACCTGAACACTCGATTGTTCCCTAACTGACCGATTCTAACTATTGTAGCTTCTGGTCTGGCGTAGGAACTTTCTAGAACGGAGCTCTTGTCTCGTTGTTAAGTATACACTTGACCTATCTTCCGTCCTTGATTGACATTCAAACTCTCACTCACTTAGAGAACTTAGAGCGTCGTAAATGCATCTACTTACTTACAGAGTAATAAAAAGATGTCATGGGTGTAGCTCGTGTAAGAAAGCCTTCAGAGGTTTTCAACAGTAACATGGTAAACAAGACTAAAATTTAAAATCTTTAATGCATATTGAGGTTAAAATAAATATTAGAACCATTGGGGCAACATTGACCTCGACCAGCGGAGCTGTATTGGAGCTGAGGCCTCCGTTGGGGGGGGGGGGGCTTGACAAATCATAATAAGTGTTTATGACATGAAAGTAACCCCTATATGTATGATGATGATAATTTAATAATACCTGTTAATGATATTGCAGTAATACTGTCGCCTAGCTTAACCTAACGGTACTCTTTCGCTATTCCAGCATTGACAAAAAAAAAAAACTTGCAATATAACCCATGTTCCAGGTAGTTACACTTGTAGGTTTCTAGCTGTGGGTCTGTAGATTCTTCTTGTTCTTGTTCTTTGTTCAGCTGTTCTGGTGTCCTGCAAGTTCACTTCTTCTTTTCTGAATTTATGCGCATCCACCATTACTGCATGTCACTTCCCTCATTTTGTCATATTCTGGTATTCTTCTCCCTTCATATACCATTTTCTGCTTCTGCTCTTCTTATTGCCACCCTCTCCGAATGTCCTCGCTCTCGCTTGTCGGCTCTTCAACATCGGAGGATGCTCTTCAGTTTTTCAGTTCTTTGGAATTGTTTGTCACTGGCCCCAAAAAGTGGCATTTTCCAATTTAAATGACTAGATTACTAGTAGCCACCACTTGTATGTGAGTGTGAATGCTATCACGGCCAAAGATGCTGCTAGAAGGAGTGCTCCTGAATCTTTGTCCCCTGTTCTGGAACAGAAATGAACTTTATTAGCCTCCCGAAAATTATTTTCTACCTGTGGCTGGCTGGAGATTTCACAAGTTGATAAGTTGTGAGTATACTGCAATTTTTGAGATCCTGGAAATTTTGGTTTAGCTGTGAGAAATTTCAAGGAAAGAACCTTTCTCAGTAAGGTGAAAAAATATAAATTGAGCTCATCCCTTCCTGAAGGTACATTCCTACCCCATAGTATGTGCGTACCTCGGTATCCTGTATGGTTCTCTAGTCCAGGTTTTGGGGGTGGCCCAGGCCTGGTTTTCTGGAGTTTCTTTGGCTGTCAGGTACTCCCTGACCTCTACATCACATCGGAATCGGACACTCTTCTGGAGAGGGCTACGGTCCAGGCGACTCCAGCACTGGAACCCTGTGTTTTCGTTCCTTTCCAGGCCCCACACTGGCTCCATCTGCCAAAAATAGAGAACCTTTGAATACAAAGTATACCTGGGGAAGTATTACGTGATGCCCCTACATTCTGTAGAGTTCTGAAAAAGTTTTTTTTGGGGGCGGGGGATATTATTATTTATTAATTCACAAGGCTGTCACAGATTATGTGCGAAAGCTCAAACAAGCCAGTGTGATATACTGTACCTATTTCTTACTGAGTGTAGGCAGGTATAGGATAGCACAGCAGTGCATGTTGCCCTTGACATACAGTAGAGGATTCCTCTCTTGTTTTGGTCAGTTGGTACCTAAATAGGTTTCGACTGTAGTTACTCCAGGGCGATTTAGTATTCCAGGCACACGGTAACCTACATCCTGTTTACGTTTCCATTCAATTCAGGTTCGCTTTTTGCCAGCTCTACTATTTGAATAACTGGTAGCTCGGTGCCCGTTTAGTAGAAACATACTGTTGCTTTCTATCAACCGAAAATTAGAGGAATTCTTCCGAGGGGTTAACCACTCGTTGGGAATTTCGTTGGGAATCATTGGAAATCTTTATGAAATGTCAGGGAATCTTGGAATTTTTTGGAGTGGTTATCCCTTCGGGGTTCATCTTTCTATGAAAATCGTTGGGAATCTTTGGAAATCTTTATGAAATCTCAAGGAATCTCTGGATTGGTTACCCCCTCGAATTATTTGCCGTTGAGGCACTGGTTATGTACGATTTTTAGCTGTTTTTTTTTAACTTAAAAAGTTGCGACTAAATTTCGAGTGATAACCAGATGACACTGTTTCTGGCACATTTTGGATGCTGTGTACACTTCTTGTACAATTCAGTTACTCGACTGGGTACGGTGCAATCGCAATGACGTTGCAAGACGAAGCATATTGACCTCCAATCTCTCCTCGAACGGTACTACTTAATTTTCTATGGTTTAGGTACGTTGTGCATCCTTTGGAAACCATAGGATATCTGCCTGAAAGTATTTATCTACCTGATTTGGTTTTTGTACTGTGGAAAGCCAGTACTCATGTAAGTACTTGGTTTACGCCAAGCGTAGGTAATGAGAATCGTTGGGGAGCCAGCTTATGTAAAGTAAGTGGAAAGTACTCCCAATCTTGTCGTGAAATTTAGGACAATGACACCAGTGACTGGTTGACACAACCTTGGTGCCGACTTTTCAAAACTTGCTGAAAACACTATTTTCACGAGTTCGGAGTGATATACGCGAATCCGAGGGGGAACCACTCCAGAGATTCCTTGAGATTCCATAAAGATTCCCAAAGATTCCCATCGATATTCATAGAAAGATGAACCTCGAAGGGGTAACCACTCCAAAATAAAATTCCAAGATTCCCTGAGATTTCATAAAGATTTCCAATGATTCCTAACGAGTGGTTAACCCCTCGTTGGGAATCTCTAGCATGCATGGTTGTGGTTGCGTATGAGGATCCCACTTCGCCTCCGAAACGAAAATACAACATGGGGGATAACGTGTTACATAACATCATAACAAGGGTACACAAACAACTCTCAAACAAGTTGTCAACAAATTTAATTTACGTGCGCCTCACCCCTCTCTCCCCCACTTTGGGTGCCAACAACCCCGCGTTCCCTTCCAACGACTTCATAATGCCCTCTCCGTGCTGACCACTGCCCCTCGTAGGACATTCAGGCTATACTCCACGCGCATCTTGGATGACACACTTTGTTTTCAAAAAAACAAAGGGTTCCCAAAATTATTTTTTGTTCAGAACCAGAAGTAGACTTGAGAAATAGGGTCACAATGACCTAAAAGAGTTTAACAACGACAATTCACATATCTGTAGCCTATCCACCCTTCGATAAGTCTGAATTTACTATCATCCAAGATGCTCGTGGAGTATACAAACAAATCTTAGCTGCTCTTGGCCCTTGATGGTGCAGCTGGATCTTACTCCGGGAGGCACTGTTCCATTGGTATCACGTGGCAACTGAGACTGGGGTTACTTTTTGAAAATTAATTGAAGACTTTTCGAGTGGAATCAGATCAAACATAACACTGAGAGATGGAACTCATTGCCCGCGTGGTTCAAGGAGTATTTACTTTTTTTTTTTTTTTTCAAAAGGTCACCGCTGAAATGCTGCTTTTGGGTGTGGAAATTCATCAGTCATTGGTACCTTCGTCCTTTTGAGACCGTTATCGTGGTGAAATTTGTCGAAAACTTTAAGAAGAGAGCCTACTCGTCTCTTGGTCTAAAAACATGCGAGGTGTTGTCACTACTCGGCAGACGATGGGATATTCGTCGGGGTGGAATTCAGACTTAACCGAGGGGTTAACCACTCGTTGGGAATCTCGTTGGAAATCATTGGAAATCTTTATGAAATCTCAGGGAATCTTGAAATTTTTTGGAGTGGTTACCCCTTCGGGGTTCAACTTTCTATGAATATCGTTGGGAATCTTTGGAAATCTTTATGGAATCTCTGGAGTGGGTACCCCCTCGGACTTAACCGACCCCTACCCGCGGTTCAATCCTGAACCCAAGATCGTAGGACATTCTTCATCCAAAAATGTCTTGAGTATTTGACCTAAATTAGCCTTTTCTGCAACGCAAGCCCTGGCTAAACATCTGGACTACCTTTGCCCCTACCGCATACGAGGGAGAACTAGAAATAAATGAATAATTTGAGCGTGTGTAGTGCCTACCTGTGAGTAGTGGCAGTGCACCGTGTTGCCACTAGCCGACCAGTCTGTAGCAGTGAGGGAATCCAACTGAAGGCCATCATCATCAACTACGTATGCCGAGACTGCCATCGTGATTGTCGTGAGGGGTCTTCCAAACGCACATTCCTACACTTGAGTCAGTTGGTGGTAAAGAAAGTAAATAAGAGGAATGAATGAATAGGGTGAAGAGCATGCAAACACGTGAGAAACATTCTGAAATAGCTTTTTGATTCGGTTTGTAAAGGGGGTCGTCTTTAAATGAGTTTGAGCTAGAAATTTCCATGGCTCCGGGCTTCCTTGCGACGGTAAAAAAATATATACTGGCAAATGAAAAATTACATTAAAAATTAAAATATAATTATTGAAGAAACAACCCCCTTCACCGGAGTTTTGACTGAACGAGGTGAAAATGCTGGAAGGCCTTCCAGTTGCTGTACGTTACAGAGGGGAATGAAATATGTTGAAACTAACAAAAGGATGAATGTTCCAACTGAGATCAGAAGAAAAGTACAATACAAAGGTTGCCAGCCTTTGAAACTTTCGAAAAGCTCCAAGGGCTTTACTGCTTTTGCCAGCAATTTTATATCCTCGTATTTTAAGAAAATCAGCAAAAACCTTACCTTGTTGAAAATGTTTCTTTCCCCATTAGGAACAAAATGTTGGTAAGACTTTTTTCTTCGTTCTCGTATTCCAGAGACTGCATATTTTGGGCAACTACCTATTTTTTCCGGTTATCTCTAATACGCTGACCTCCGGTAACTGTTAGATATTTACTATTGTCACAAAGGTGTCAATCTTACGAGCCGTATGCTAGTATTCGTTATCTGAAGCCGAATCCTTGATAAAAATTAAAAGTCTAACTGTCATCCTGTTCGAATAGAAGACGTGTTATTTGACACTAGAGTAGCCGATACTTTTTGACCATCCCACGTAGAAGTCAAGCAGGTTGCAGATATTTTAGGCGTTGAGGTATAGTGACGTACGTTCCAACCTCAGACCCTTTTATGACGTAGTACTGTGGTTTAACCAGCCATTACTATACTGGACAGGAGAGGAGAAAATTTTCCGCGGGTTTTGCGGCGAAGGGAGTTCCCGGGGCTCTTGCAGGGATCGAATTCTGTAACTGCTACTAGCGTATTCAATTAATTTCTTATTCAATTCTTAAAACTCAAAATAATCTGTTTGTTCTTTCTGCGTCAACCACTTTCTTTCATTCACGTTCCCATCATCAAGATACCCCTAGTTGCCGTAGGTACATACCTACAAATTAGGATTATTTTTTTTTTCTAGTATAGGGAGCATTTTTTGTTTTGTTTAATATTATGACTGGTAGGTCATTCGTTTGTTTATGATGAGACTTATCGTTATCAAGTCGGTGACTCATTCTGTGCTCGATGATGTTTAGTAGACTTCGTAAAATATTATTAACCCTATAGGTACAGATGTTTGACGACGTAGAAACAGTCAGCACGTGTACTGATATTATTGTATCCCTATCGCTTTGCACTTTTTGTCTAAAGTTGGTTCATATTTTTGACCAATTATTGTGGAATGGTTGAATAGTTTGACATGTCTCTATTTCTATCTATCTATTTGCTCTTTCGAATCCAAATTTAATATTTTATTATTTTTTGTCGGCATGAGTCAAAGCAATGATTTTTTTTCTCGTCAAGGAGTTAAGTTGTAACGGTATGACGTCAAAGACGGTCCATCGTCCACTGGTTACATCCACCAGGCCCTTGACCCGTTAGATAGCTCTGCTGTTTCTTTGCGTAACAGGCATAATGGATACTGAACTTATCATTTGTGGTAAAAACTCATAAATACCACTTGTGATACTTAAATAGTCCGAACACTATTCTCATGATCTGAGGACACTTAAGAGTACGCTATACCTGACGATGCATTTTTTGCCGCCCATAAGATTAACATTGCGAGCGGCGATTCATTTTCAAGGTTTACCTTTGGCTGGAAAGACACAAAATTTTGCCTGTACCTAGCCCTAACAATGTTCTAGGGAGTGTTCAAAGCAGATTTCCCAATTTCTCACTGGTTTCTTTTATTGCAACTATTTTGCAAATGCTAGCATCGCATACTTCAAGAAAAGTGCTGTATCTCGAAAACCAGTAAAAAAAAATGGGAAATCTGCTTCGAACACTCCCTAGAACATTGTTAGGGCTAGGTACAGGCAAAATTTTGTGTCTTTCCAGCCAAAGGTAAACCTTGAAAATGAATCGCCGCTCGCAATGTTAATCTTATGTGCGGCAAAAAATGCATCGTCAGGTATAGCGTCCTCTTAAGCCAGGGGGATGGGGTACTATTCTCGATCTTTCAACACCACACCAAGGTGTGCCCACATTGCATTTTGGAGATTCGCTGTGCTTTTTTGGCGACGGGGTAACCACTCCAGAGATTCCCTGAGATTTCATAAAGATTTCCAACGATTCTCAACTAGATTCCTGGAGTGGTTAACCCTTCGTTTTTTGGTGTAAAGCAAGGGTAAAGTAAAGGTGTTAAGAAAGGCCTCGATAGCCGAGTGGACTAAATGGTCGACTTATGAGGAGCAGTGAGAGCCGGGTCACACCGGTTCGATCCCGATCCTACCAAAAAGTTTTTCTACTCGGCATTCACCTCTGATATGTTCAGCATGTCAAGTGAAATGTATATCGAGGCTGTGGTGGTTCGGAACCCACCTAAAACTGTAGGTCCCCATCGTTTACTCGATGGCTGGGGAGCTGGTATTTGGTAGTGCTGCCAGCTGAGCACAATGGATAGTTCTTGAAAACGGTCTAGTTGCTGGGCTTGTCTCCCCCAACCCTCAGCTATTATTATTATAAAGGTGTTAAGAGAAAATGTTGGTGTCGTTCTTATATTGCCGTCGCAACAGCTCTACCCTTTCCCGCCAAGAGTGGGATCTGTAGAAAATCTAGGAGCACAGTAGCTTGCCAGCGTGCCCCATTGAAGACTTGCTTAGGTTCCATCGAACCTGTACAGGTTAAATAGAAATAGTTGCTTTTTTTTCTGGTTTAGCGGGCTACTGCTACTGCTGTCTTAGTTGTGGGGTTTTGTTGCCTTTCATTGGGATTGGAGGGCAGATCGAGATAGCATGCAATGCGAGGGAGGAGTGGGCAATGATCCCTATCAAAGGGAGTGAGCTCGAAAGCAAAAACTCATTTTTATTTTATCTGCCGGCCCCCTAACCGATAAAAACACGCTGTTCGCTGATTGAAGTTGCCAGAAATAGTTATTAGGGCAGTTTTTGTTTGAATTTACGATGATAACGAGTTACGTCTGACTCTGGCCTTATTAATTAAAAAAACGTGATAACATTTTTTTTAAGGGCCACCATACATTCGCTATTTTGTTACGTTCCGATTTCAAACTTGTGAGAAAACTATTGGATATATACTGAAATATAATATGTCTTTCTAACGTCGGTACTCATGAGGCTATGTTGTGATTTTACGATCGAGTGATTTTTGTCACTAAAAAAATTGTCCAAAATTAACCGATCGTGAAATCACAACATATAGCCTCATGAAGAATGACGTTAAAAAGACATATTATATTTCAGAATCCAATAGTTTTCTCACAAAGTTTGAAGTCCAAACGAAAAAAAATAGCGAATGTATATATATATATATATATATTTTTATTTGATTTTTCAGCTGGCAACACTTGGGGCTTGCAATGGAACCTACAGCGAACAGGTAAGTTTTTTTCAGTATTATTTGGACGCGGTACAGATTTTCTGTGTTCCCTGATATGGCAGGTAGAGGGAATACCTATGAGCTGACTCATTTATCACGAAAGTTGAAATCGATAGCTGGTGGTGAATTAATAATCAACAGCTGGAATTGAAGCCGAGCAACGAAGCTATTACAGCAAGGGCTACAATAGTTTGAGAAGGGCCGTGCGCCTGCAATTTCATGTTTATCCTATACTTGTGCATGACTGTTCCTATATTATCTTCTTCGAAGTAGAAACATTGTTAGGGGCACTATTCATCCATTGATCAATTTCTTTTGTTAGTTTCATTTGTATTTTTTTGCGACTAGTGTTATTGTACGAGTAGGTATATCGCGGTCAATATTTTAGGAAGTTGTGCGTTTCCTCCACAAATTTTCGTGGGATCCACAAGAATGAGTTCTTTAAGGCGCCCTAATCGATGACGATGCAACTCAGCGCGGCCGCAAGGAGCGACTATGAACCTATAATGAGCCTGAGCGCGTCAGCCTGACTTCTTATGGCTGAACTAACTAGCCAGGTGGATTCAGCTTACTGTGCACTTTCTTATCTCATCCCAGTCCCGTGTAAGCGACGCCACTTTTCAATACTCAATCTTTCATCGTCACCAGGTGCCAGGTACCAGGATGATTCTGGAGTTCATCTTTGCACCCACGTTTTTTTTCATGGGCGTAGTAGGACCGAAAACCTGGGGGGGGTATGCTCCACAGACCTTCTCCTCACCGGGGGGGGGGGGGGGGGAGGGGTAGGAATGGCTTTATGTGACGTAATGTGTAGTTTAGAAAAATCCTGGATGGGGGGGGGGGGGGGGGTTTAGGGTCACGGGGAGGGGAGGGGGGGTGTTTCGCCTATATTTTTTGGTTTCACATTGGCCTTACCATGTTAATTTTCCGGTCATGGGGGGGGGGGGGGTTTAACGCCCTAACCCCCACCCCCCTCCCGCGGATACAACTATGATGCCTCCTTCATGCCTACCAGCCCACACACGGCTATGGTTCCTAGATGACCATGAGAAGCAACCAAGAACGTATTCAGAAATACCTATACACACCTAGGACGTTCCCCCCTCCTCCTCCGAAATTTGAGAAAATGAGAAAAGGGTAAAAGGGGTGTAGGTACCTATATTAAAATATAGTTTTGAAGGAGCCGACGTAGAGCCGTTATGGGTCTTCCCACGATGGTTTTCAAAACAGGTGTCCATGACCAGACCCAAAACGGGAGGGTTTTAGCAAACCTGTGTTAGCAGTTTCTTATCACCTTTACCTAATGCCAGTTCTCAGTAATAGGTACTGATGCTCTGGAACTCTGCCAGGACCGCGCAACCTGTGGAGTACGTCCTACCGTTCATCGAGTAGCTCAAATTCGGTATGTAGGTACCTACCTAGTGCGACTGGAGATGTTTTTGCGTTTTGTGAAACCATTTGGAGGTGGACCAAAAACTTGGGCCAATCTTGGCCCTCAGTGCCCTCACACCCACAAAAAAAAAACCGAGTATAGGTAAGTAATATGAAAATGAGTGAAGAAAGCAAGAAATGAATTTTAGCTTTTCCTATATATTTTAGGAAATTTATCCTCACATTGTGACAGAATGGGTTTACTACTTCAGGTTGATAATAACAAAATATAGTGCCTCTCAGCGGCCGAGTGGTCAAGGGGTCCGCTTTGTGTCCTGAGAGGTCCGGGTTCGAATCCCGGCGGAACGGAAAAAATTTTCCGCTTCCGACATGGATGTATTGGCTTCGGCCCACTCCTAAACTGGCCTCGGCCCACTCATATTCGGCTTCGGCCACTTCGTCTTCGGCTTCGATAAAAAAAATATAAAAAAAAAAAAAAAAAAAATCTAACAAACCAACTCATTGGCGTATTTATGTTCCCTGAACGTCGCGCGTTAAAAAAAAAAAAAAAATGAACACCTCATTCTCCTCAGCAGCCGAGCGGAGACCACTAAGGTCCGAGTTCAAATCCAAGCGTAAGAAAAAAATTCCGGAATTTTTGAGTTATCAAAATTTATCACAAAATTTATCCAGATATTTACATAAGGTACCTAAATACCGAATTTGAGAAAAATCGGATGAATGGTGTGACGTACTGGCGCGCGACAGAGTGGCGTATGTACGTACGTCTGACGGACATCTTTTAAAAACCTTTTTTTTTGACTCGGGGAACCTCCAGGATCATATGCGACGATCATGACGTTTTGAAAATTCAACCCCCCATCCATGGGCGTTGCAGGATCCCCCCCCCCCCCCTACCCCTCTCCCGGGAATTCTCCTCATGCATGGCTTTATGTGACGTTATGTGTAGGCCAGAAAACACCTGGGGCCAGCTAAACGGTATCTGGGGGGCTAAGCCCCCTCCCCTGCCTAAACGGTGCGTCGGACGAAAAACTTTTCAGACAAAAGTTGTAGGTAATACTGAGGCAAATCTATATAAAAAAAGAACTCGATACCACCCCTAGGGCACAAGTTATGAATTTTTTTCGCCAACCCCTGTTTTTTCACCCTTATTCAATCATGAAGGGTGGGATCAAAAAACGTTACAAGAAAAGTGGTAGGTAGTATTTACTGTTCACAGCTTGTTCTCAAGAAAGTGAAATATATCATATATATAGGTACAATTAGGTAAACTTTTGAGCTGATGGTGGTTTTGGAATACAGCAGGGATCATGAAACGAAGACCTGCGAAGAAAGTTTTCAAAAGTGAGACTACTGGTAGGTACGACTACCTAACAATAGGTAGATTTCAAAGAAAAATCTAAAATCAAAATGCAAAAAAAAATAGTCTCTTTCTAAGAAATTGGAAGTAAAAACAACAATGGCATCTTGTTATCTTTCATTGGAAATAAACAACGTAGGTGAAGTCTTCAATAAGAAGGAGTGTGCGAAGTGCGGTAATTGTGGAGTACGGTGAACGCAATGTGTGCGTCTCCTAGGGCAGCTGGTCGGGTACTAATCGCATCAAGCCGTGCACTGGCTTTTTATGGCTGTTTTGCGATTTTTGCATGTTTTCAAACAGCCATATTTTTTGTTCCACAGGGAAATTGAAAAAACGGCTTCGATATAGTTCTACCTGCAACCTTCTTGTTTACAATTCCGATAATCTCAATGTCTTCAGTTTAGTCGTATTGAGGCACGGCGTTTTTTTGTGAACAGTGTTTTGCAGCTCTTCTTTTTGGAAAAAAAATTTTTGTTAGAAAACCAAAAGGAAATTCAAAAATCGGCTGCAATATAGTTCTAGATATTTATTCAATCTACCTTCGTGTGAAATTTCAAGAAGAAACGTTCAGTAGAAACCACGACAGACGTTTCGAAAGTCGCAATGTTAATTCAAATGAGGACAGTGCAACCTTAACCAGGTCGAATAAAGAACCAAACGTTCGTAAGTTTGTATACATGACATGTGATTCTACCGAAGGGGTAACTACTCTAGAGGTTTCCTGAAGATTTCCAAAGATTTTCTGAGATTCCCAACGAGATTCATGGTGATTTTAACCCCGTGGAGATAACCACTGCAGAAACTTCCAAGATTTCCTGAGATTCCCAATGAGATTCCTAGAATGGTTAATCCCTCAGATTCTAAAAATAAGATGTCACTCTGCAGATCGCCGAACCCATCAACCAAACACTTCTTTGTAAACTAATTTACGTTGGCTCGGGATTTAGATTGTACGAACTTCTTTTACTTTCTCGCTAGTTTTACATTTTTTTTAAGTATCGGTCTTTACCTTTACCTTCTCTTTTTGAACATTCTAGCGGTACCTACGTGCTCTGTAACGTAGATATGTATATCCTCTGCCAGTGGTATGGATGTTTTATGTGCGTAACATCTATCTGGAGTAAGAGCTTACATTTGTATGACCATACATACATATTTACATAATAATACGATCCATCCATCACGGGGTGTTTTCTTTTCCGGGTAGCCAAATTCGTTCGCTCTTCTTCTGCAAACAAATACCCCTCTCGACTCTAGGTATTAGGCTCTCCCAGCCTTTTGTCGGTTGTCATCCTTTGCCTTCTTTTTTGTGGGACGGGTTTTCCGATACCAGCAACCGAGCGGCCCGTGGCCCTGTGACCTAGAACATCTCTGTCGTACCGTCCCCACTCTCTGAAGTCGGTGTTTGTGATATACTTAATAGAATAGTGTTTTAAATGCGAGAAACACAGCGGTTACCATGGAAACCATTGAGTAAACCATCAGTAAACTTTCGTGTGTTGTGGCGACAATAAATTTTGTTATTGCATTTTCCGTATATATTTAGCCCCATACTGTTGTTGACATTTATTTATGTTATTCTATCGGCCAACTTACTGGCGGTATACAACGGTAATATGGTACTAGAAAGTATACGACATAAAGACTTGGTGAGTTATTTTGGCCACCCTTTGGATTGTGCTTTTGCAGACTGATTAAACATGGGTGACCTCAATTCCCTTTGCACATGCTGGCATATGGCGTATGCACAAGTCATAACAGCCTGTCTCTTATCTATGCAAACTGATCCATCTTTGGGCCCGACTGCTAAGGAATAATATTAAGCCCTGTCTTAGTCAAGGGTTTACAAAAACAATTTTCAATTTTCTTATTTACCGATTAGTGAGTGGATACCAAAAATCCACTTTAACAGTTACTTAAATTTGTTAATACATATATACCTACCTAGCTGAGCCATGTTATCGCCAATAAACCCTACCAATTAAAATGAGTTACAAATAGGTCTGTACCTACATTCTTCTCATGCATTTGTAACTGAGAGACATGTTGTAGACCTACTATTCTGTACCCTGAAATTGGCAACTTGTTTATTTTTCCCCCCCTGAGTTAGTTATTAATGGAGCTGCACATGACTATTGGGATTGCCAGACCAGAAGACGCCAGCCGTTCCTTTTTTGCAATTTAAATTATGGTGAACACAATTTATAATTTATATATCCCGTCCATTAGATTAACCAGTATTTTATGCACTATCCTTGACTATACTAAGTCTTCAAGGAGGCAGTGCAGGTAACCACAGAAGTATTTTTAAATTAGCTTTAGAGATGTGGGCGCGCATATTGGAATTATTCCTTGGGGGCACTATGGTGTCATCCATATCTTGGAGGGGGGGGGGGGGGGGGGGTTCAAAAGTTGGCGTAAAATCCATAATGTCGAAAGTTTATGCGACTAGTATCGTTATTTTATAAGTTTCGTCTTCAAAAACCAGGTACAGCATTTTTTTCTTGGGTCTGGTGAATTTTTATTTTATTCGGGATGAGACCCTGAGCCGGAGGTATGACCTGTACCTACCTTTTCATCTTCGAGTTTCCAAATTCTTTGGACTTTTTTCCCTGTTCTTATTTACCTTTTAATTATATGTCCCCAAAAGATCCCAGTTTTCGAAAAAGGTTAGGTTTAATGTCAATACCCGATCTTTTTGATTTTTAACCTTTCAAATGAATTGTTGGTTCAGTTTCCCACAATACTGCTCTTCCGAAGCCCACCTTGTACAGGTCACCTTTGGCCAAAAGATTTTGAAAATGTGAACTCCTTCTTGGTTGCTTTTACGCTTCGGACATCTTAACTGTATGCTATCGTTTTTGTTCGAGTACCCTAGTAACCGGACTAGCGACGTTATGATTGGCCTATCGAGTTCTCATTTATAAGGAAATATATAGCCTGGTAAAGTGCATAGGTATAAAGTTGGTTGCACGTGTCTACGATATAGATGATGCGATACGGTGATTGAGGACGGAGGCGTTATTATCATTATCATCACAAGTTATATTTGCCAAACGTCCTCGATATACGATACATATAGTTTTCTTTTTTAGGATTGTCAATAATATGATAACGTCAATCTCAAGTTATTTTTAATTTTTATTCATATTTTTAATGGTCGCTTAATAATCCATTAGGAACCTAGTTCAATAAATCGAGATTTAATAATCGAGTGATATTTTGAGTTTGCCAGAACAAGTCAGGTTTTAATCTGACGCCTCTATTTCTGACTGTATCAGTGAAAAACTAGTTGAATTAGTACTGGTAGACCATAATCATTCAGGAAGCGTTCCACCATACTGGGTTAACCTTAATCTCCAGTTAAATTCCAGTCACTATACTTAGGGTGCGTCCCACCATGCCCAGTTAAAATTAAACTGGAGATTTACCATGTTAAATTTAACTTAAAAGTTAAATTTAACATGGTAAACATAGGACAAAATCTCCAGTTTACTTTTAACTGGGCATGGTGGGACGCACCCTTAGTGCATGTTGATGATACAATTAGCGCCTGCGCTACCAAGAGTCAACAACAACAACAATAACAATCCTTAGCAGTCGTTATAGAAAAATCATGACAAGTTTGTGAAAATTAGCAGTGGGTAGAATAAAGAATGATGTACCGTGTTTCCTGTCGTTGTGTTCTGCGGGTCGTTTATGTTATCATAATGCTGTCGCCTGCAGCGCTCTACAAGGTCTGCCGCGTTAATAATCACTTTCCAAGGTCTTCCTTGCGTGTCACACAGTCACCTAATCCTCTCGAGCTATCGGTTCCTCTTGCGATACGTACAAGGTTACCAGATGGAACAATACTTCTTAACCATCACTTACTTATACTTCATCATAATGTACCTATAGTACAATAAAGTATCCCGTCTAGCTAGTCGCGCCTCGCCACCTTACGGAAAAGTGTGATTTCCGGATGCCGAGGGGGTAACCACTCCATGAGATTGCACAAAGATTTCCTGAGATTCTCCACCGAAGGTTTAACCACCCCAGAAATTTCCAAGATTCACTGAGATAAAGAGTCCCAACGAGATTCCAGCAGGTGTATTCCCTTTCTCGAACGCCAGCAAACCCACCCAACTAACACCTTCAAAATTTATTGTAAGAAGATAAGGCACGCCATGATGCAATATACGGAGAACAGTTCTTCTTACAATAAATTTTGAAGGTGTTAGTTGGGTGGGTTTGCTGGCGCTCGAGAAAGGGAATACACCTGCAGTGGTTGACCCCTCGCCGGATGCTTTAGTAGATGCCCCAGATTTGTTAGTCTTTTCCCATTAAAACTTCCTTTAGTGCCATGCTCACTGGTAAAACAGAAGAAAAAACTAAGTTTTATCACCATAGTCTTCATTAGACGAGCCTATATAGTGAACAGAAAAAAATTTCCAAATTATGTCATGCAATTTGGGGCACTTACTCTACATGTTTGTCGTGTAAAAAATAGAAATAGGGCAGTGAAGATGACAAACAGTTGGGTGTAGTGATATGTGCCTTATCTCCAGGCTAAGCAGCCTTTGCAGTCTGCTGACCTACTTGAAGGGGTTGATAACGGGAAAGGAGCAATCACCTTTATGAGCGTCAGCAAAACTTCATTGTTAAATTTAGATTTTATAGCTTTGCCTTTTGACTCTTGGACTCTACGACGAGGAATTTACTGCGATCGCAGGGAATTATGTATCCTACAAATGGCACCCAACTTGGGGGGTGGGTCCCATTTTTTGAAAATTCTCAAAATTTTATAGTTGTGGTTGTGGTTAGTAACGATCTTCTGTTTAAGGCTTTTCAGTTGGGCTTCTTTTTCATAAATTTCCCTTATATAAGTTGCACTGTTAGTTTTCTTCTTTAGGGAACTTAAATGGCTTTTCCGAGGGGTTGACCACTCCAGACATTGCTTATGATTGCATGAAGATTTCCAAACATTCTCAACAAGATTCGTGGAAAGATGCTCACAAAGGGTTAATTACTCCAGAAATTTCCAAG
This sequence comes from Mesopsocus fuscifrons, assembly GCA_950004255.1. Classification (NCBI taxonomy): domain Eukaryota; kingdom Metazoa; phylum Arthropoda; class Insecta; order Psocodea; family Mesopsocidae; genus Mesopsocus; species Mesopsocus fuscifrons. The sequence continues at coordinate 8,241,463 of OX465381.1, forward strand.
ATTCCCTGAGATTTCTTAAAGATTCTGAGATTCCCAACGAGATTTCTGGTGTGGTTAACCCCTCTTTTTTTCAAAAGTGATTTTTAGTATTTTCCTCGATCGTATTTTTTAATGCTCTTCCCCATGCCGGGGTACCGTACCTATAACGTATTGTTTTCTCTGTCGATGTGTGAGTTACCTAATGAAGACTGTTGATATAAAACACGTTTGTTCGTACGAACAAACAAAGTCATTATTTTGCCATGGAAAGCTTTACCGTATACACCGAATACAAAAACTAATGATAGCTCGTTAAAAATAGTTTCCTCTGAAGGACATGGAGAATGTTTTAATAAAAAGTTGTTTGTTACAGCAGATGTTTAATTTAGCCTGACAGTTTCCTCATGCGGATCCAACCGAGTCGAAAATACTTTTCGACCATTTGGCCCACTGTCAGCCCGTTTTTCTTTATTGTAGCAAAATCACTCAAGCCTCAGTGGTTTTAAAATGGCTTTTCACCTTTTTTTTGGCGGGCTGATGTGGCGATCCCCAAAAGTTCATAAGCTATGAGATCGCTGAATCGAGGTTTGACTTTTATTCAAAAGAATCAGACATTTCCTTTTCCTAAAATCTTGATCCATATTTTCTCACTCTGTGCAGCCAGTAAAAAAGCGGAACTACTCAGCCTCATTTTGAATTCTTTATACGAACTCTTCGTTGAGATATTTGTATTGCGATAAATGGGATCGTAAAAAGTAAGGGGCTGAAAGACGGCAGTAAGGCTGTCATCGCAAGTTGCCCAAATTCACGCCCCCGGATTTTTCCCGATTATAATTTTGGGCCATTGGGCTCCGTTCATTGGCAAGGTGCCTTCACACTTCATGTGGACGAACGTCACAAGTGTTGTTTACTATCTGACCCAGCAATGTTTCTCTAAAGAAAACGTGCGCCGCTCTGGCGCCTTCCCCCATCACGTTTTTATTTCGATTTTTTTGACCCCATGCTTTTGGCGCGAAAATTGTTTATGTCTTACTTCAGCTCGTTGGCAGATTTAAGTGAAAAAACCTAGTTCAAAGCTCTTTATTTTTTGTGTGTTGGTGACCCTTTAACTGGACCATCACTTTCCTCTGGTGACGCTCATTTAATTATAGAAGCTGAAAGCATGAATAATTTAAATTAATGGTGCCCCTTTCGGCTTTCGCGCGTTTGCATGGGACCCGCACAGAAACCACCAAAATTACATTGTGTCGTTTCATTTTCCCGTGCTTGGCGAATTCCCCCGTTGAGAAATACAAAGAAGACCTTCAGTGTTAAATTTTATGTTCAAATTTGTGGAAATGCTACAGTACAATAACGATTACATTCTTGTTCAGGTTAGCCCGGACAATAATTATTTTTACCTAGGAAATATCTGTTGAGAAATAAAGCTGGAACTAATATATTTTTGAAGGGATAGTTTCTTTGCCCTTCTTGGAAAACTGTAGAGAAAACATATTGAAAGGTTTTTCCTCGTTGAGTGTTACGTAAGCCCCTGACCATTTTCAATTTGTCCGAGGGGGCCGGTAACCACTCCAGAGATTCCACTGAGATTCCATACAGATTTCCAAAGATTCCCTACGATATTCATAGAAAGACGAACCCCGAAGGGGTAACCACTCCAAAAAAAATTCAAGATTCCCTGAGATTTCATAATGATTTCCAATGATTCCCAACGAGTGATTAACGCTCCTTGTTGTCGCTCCTTTCTGTTTCACTTCCTTGATTATCGGTCCACGTTGCAAGTGGATGATGCTTGTATTATCTGTAGTATGCATACGAGGAAGTTGGGTGGGTCAAAGATCACGTGGGGTGAGGGACGCTGCTCTTGATTCTTGGCTGCGATTCTCCTTGAATTTTTAACTGACTCACGAAATAATTGCTGACGCGAGCGGGCTTATTTACAAGCCCAAATCTTTTGGCAGCCCTATGCTAACCTACAAAAGCGAGAGCCTGTTTTAAGTACTATATACAAGAAGGACGGACGAAGAAAGTGTGGTTTGAATGCTGAATTTTGATTTTGAGATTTTGACTTCCTCTTGATCCTAAATGGGAAAAGTATCGGTTCGTCCTGACTCCTGACGTCCATGCCTATGTCGTTCGACCGATTTGGTTGAAATTTAGCATGGGTGAACACTTCTTTTGTCAGGGTATTGAGTCTTTGGATACTCGTCCTCGCGAGGGGTTAACCACTCCAGAGATTACTTGAGATTCCATAAAGATTTCCTGAGATTCTCAACGAGATTCCTGGAAAGATGCATCCCGAAGGGTAAACTACTCCAGAAATTTCCAAGATTCCCTGAGATTTCATAAAGATTTCCAATGAGATTCCCAACGAGATTCCTGGAGTGGTAAACCCCTTGCGTCCTCGTTATAGGTAATCAAATGATACATACACAGATATTTTTTTTTACTAGTTGTGATGTCCCGGAAGAGGTGTTAGCGATATAAGTTGCATATGGTTATGGCAAGTTGGAAAGTGGCGGAGGTCAGACTGGCTTTTGGCCATTTGACCTTGGAGTCATTAGAGCCCTGTTAAAACTGTTGGTCTGCAGTGTCATAGGTCATTGTCTCGCTGCTGTATTAAGGTTAGGCTGTGGCCGCCATCTTGGTTTTTATGAAAGTTCAGTATTCCTTCCCGGTTTAGGGATCGAAAGTGAAAAATGAAAATTGCAGTCGAGTTATTGATAAAACTTTACACCAATGGAATCAAAATATCTAATGTTATTTATTTTTTGTCAGTGACTGGGAGTTTCCTCCCATATTCCACATCCCCCCCCCCCCCCTAAAAATCCAGGTACGTACCTATTGACCGTTTAAAATCTTCATTGTCTTTTGACCATCCAAGAAAGGGTCTACCGGTCACATGGCCATACACACAACCAGTTAGAGAAAAACTATTTAATTCGATACTGTCGTTCATGATTCTGACCGTGCCTGCAAGCACCGCCGTAATTTCGCAATTATCAGGAATCGTACTGAACATTAATAAACCAGAAATACTCACCTATTATCTAGATTAAATCCTGAAAGGTCAAAGTTGAATGTAAAACATATTGGATTATGAGATCAGCAACGTCAATACTGCTGTTCTCTTCTAAGCTGTTTGGATTTTGACCGACGGCAGTAAATCCTCGCAGCTTTAAGGTCACTGTTATGTCCCGTTGCCGGATGAGCAGCCCGCCGTTGTTAAATCCCTGACGACTGATAAGGCTATTCTGTATTTTTTTTATTTTGGCTAAAACTGGAGAATATCCTTGATGCCAGGATAAATTCACAAACATTGGGGCTGACTGCTTCTGTGGCGGTAGAATATGAATATAAAGAGTGTTCGTTATATAGAGTGAGTTCGTTATAGAGAGATAGTTTTCGTTATAGAGAGAGGTAGTGTTCGTTATAGAGAGAGATAGTGTTTGTTATAGAGAGAGATAGTGTTTGTTATAGAGAGAGATAGTGTTTGTTATAGAGAGAGATAGTGTTCGTTATAGAGAGCTAGTGTTAGTTATAGAGAGATGGTGTTCGTTATAGAGAGATAGTGTTCGTTATTGAGAGAGATATTGTTTGTTATAGAGAGAGATAGTGTTTGTTATCAAAAGAGTGAATAGGTATAGAGAAAGAATGGTCGTTACAGAGAGAGTTCATTATGGAGAGGCAAAATGATCGTTTATACGTCGTCAGAGCATTCTTTTATTTTCTTCTTTTCTCCTAGTTGACCAGGTCTGTCACCTTGTGGTGCGTTCAGTAAACTCCCTGAAAGTTGTCATAACAACCTTGGTTAGCATACCCTTAGTGTTTACCACGAGAGGGGTATCCCTTCTTAATTGCATTAGAGTGATGTTTGCTTGAGGTGCCAACTTAATTTAACCTGACTTTTAAGCTAGCAATATTGACTTAAGACTTGTTGATAGTGCGTTCCTAACACCCATAAGATTACCATTGCAAGCAGCGAATTATTTTTAAATTTATTGGGATTTGTATGGAAAGCTCAATTCTGCTGAAATAGGAATGAGCGTTTATAATAAGAGTTTGAGCAGCTTTCCATTCTTGATGTAATAAGTATTCTTAAAACGTTTCCTAGAAAAAAATTAAGACAGATCGCGTTTCTGAACTTAACACGCTATATGAGAAATAAACTTTCTTGGAAAGTTGTTTCTAAACTTAGAGTTTGTTACGTCATAAAAAGTGCATATTACTAACCCTTGCATGCAGCCCATTCCCCTTGTAAGAAATGTAGCCGTATTTTATCAAGTGCACTTATAATGGACTTTAAGTGGGACCGTCCTATCCTATATACTGACATGTTTACCTCTTGCTGCGGCTGCTGCTCTTGCTGACGTCACTTCCCCTTTTAACCAAAATTGCTGTAAACATTTTGTGTTTGCATAAGAAATACGAGTAGGGATAATTCAGCTTCCCCATTGTTTACTGTTATATCCTGGAGTGAGCGGAAGAAATTTCAGCTTTCGGATTTTGAAGATTAAGAGGCTCATCTGGTGCTAGGAAAATCGAATAATCGGAGCTTCACCATCGGTGTTAGCACTGACTGTGCTACGGCCATTTTGCTGAACAAGCTAACAGTGAAAGGGCTATTCTGGCTCTCTCTTCCTTTAACGGCGGGTGGGGGAGACCCGAGGCACCCCTAGCTGAACACGTAGGCAGGTGCCCATTGTACCACCTCGCATTTCCTACCTTACTGCAGGAAGGCGTTAATTTTGACCAATTTTGTCCAAGTCAGGCTGGGAGCATACCGATTCTAGGGCTGATCAAAACTTTTTCTTGAGCAGGGAAATATCTGCTCAGGGTCGGATTGGCATTTTTAGCGTATGGTAGGATATGGACCCCAAAGCCGGATAAGCGTCCACTGAAAATCTTCAAGAAATTATGACTAATCAGTATGCTCCCAGCCTGACTTGGACTATGACTATACTGCATGATTTCAGCAGGCTGATATAGAAGGCCTTTAGTGCGTTAACTCCTAGTTATTTATAGGAAATTAAGGATCATTTTGGTACTTGCTGCGTGTTTTTTAATGCGTGGAGTTCAACGTTTCTTGGGTAAATAAATTTGGGTCAAGAGTCTTAGTCACCGTAATCCCCCAGCGAAAGCAGACATTTTTCTCGGTCTATTTTAAATGCTGCTAAGTGGCTGGTGATAGATTTGTTTGAATAGTGTGGATTATCCGGACTATGTTGTGTTGGTATCGGAGCGTTGAACGGCGATAAATCGTGGGTAAAGAATAGGTTTGTGTATTTGGGTTACATGCCGTTGCTTCACCATTCCTTGCCACTTTTCGGAATCGTTGTATTCTTGCAGGTCACTTTTTCAGAAATTCTTTATTCTCCCTGCTCCTTGCGTTTTTATTCATCAGGTGTTATGATTTGTTCGCGAACAGCCGGAAAACTTCCCTCTTAATTCAAACTTTCACTCTTATAAAACTCATTCGTGTTCAAATATACCTGTAGGCAAATTTGCTACCTCCCTTAGTTCGAACAGTCCTCCGATTTTAGGTGTTCGTCTATACAACGCTCTCCCAGCTGAAATCAAATCTGAAGAAAGTTTAAAATATTTAGGGTGCGTCCCACCATGCCCAGTTAAAACTGGAGATTTACCATGTTAAATTTAACTTTTCAGTTAAATTTAACATGGTAAACATAGGACAAAATCTCCAGTTTAATTTTAACTGGGCATGGTGGGACGCACCCTTAAAAAATTGTTAAAATCGTATTTACTCAAAAATGTTTTTTGTAGTTTTTAGAAAAATCCTCAGTTTGTAATTTTACTGGAAAACCTGTTCCGCATAGTTCAATTTTTCTGAAAATAAAGGTGTAGGTTAGTCCTTGTAGGAAAGCAGATGCAGCCTATAAATTTATGAGTAAAAAAAATTGTTAATATTTTATGGTGTTTACTTACATATTTTTAATATTTCTTAACAATTTTGCACAGTGCTTTGTTTAGCGTATGTCCTTGCCTTGGGATGTGCCGTTAAAGGCAGTGGCGATGTTTCGTCATTGAAATGTAAATTTCATTGAATGGCGTGTGAATCACGTGACAGAATTAATGTGTTGGGTCTGTTTAACATTGTGCATCGGAATGAGTTGTGCTGTGTTACTTCCGATTTGTTGCGTAATGAAACTCATAGCCAGGTCCAATTGATTAAAAAAATTGGATCTACCCGAAACGTCATTGGAGACAACCATAAAAATTTCAAACTGATTCAGCAGTGTTCGCTGTACTATCCACGGTACTCGATACTGAACTGATTACTGTGTGGTATGAGCGAGGTGGTAACCACTCCAGAGATTCCACTGAGATTCCATAGATATTTCCAAAGATTCCAAACGACGTTCATAGAAAGATGAACCCCGAAGGGGTAACCACTCCAAAAAAAATTGCAAGATTCCCTGAGATTTCATAAAGATTTCCAACGAGTGGTAAACCCCTCGGGTATGAGCCCCTAACTGAGGGGTTAACCACTCCAGGAATCTCGTTGGTGATCTCAGGCAATCATTGGAAATCTTTATGAAATCTCAGGGAATCTTGGAAATTTCTGGAGTAGTTAACTCTTCGGGGTGCATCTTTCCACGAATCTCGTTGAGAATCTCAGGAAATCCTTAGAAATGATCATGAAATCTCAGGCAATCTCTGGAGTGGTTACCCCCTCGACCCTAACATAAACAGAGGCGAACTATATACCTAGTTGGGCTTCTTGTGTGAAATGTACGTATAAGGAAATCAAATCAGAGTCAACCAAATAACTTTAGTTACCGTGTACAACGGAAACATTACATTGTGTACAGTTGCAATGCTTGTACTACTACATGTTGTTGCAGTATTTAGGCTGCATTTCGCAGGAATACATTAAGGTGGCTCGATACTCGCCACGACATTTTAACTGATTTTAACTTGCTGAGACCAAATTTTGGAATAAAAAATTAAGCTGAGTAAGAATCCTTTCTGAAACTGTACCTGCATAACTGTAAAATCCTGTATCACATCCAGTTAAGCTGGATAAGGTGACTGTCAGTGAAAAAAACACATTCGGACCAACCACCAATAGACCAGGGGTATTTTTATTTCTTTTCAAAAATCTAAAACCTCGGTCGTCGTTTTAACGATCTGTCTAGCCTACAATACCCATTTGAAATAACAGTGAAAGCAGCAAACAGCTTTTATTTGCCAAAGTAATAAAAGAAATGTCCCGAAAATTCAAAAGCTGAGAACAAGCCATTCGGCCATGGTATGCGCAGAACTGTTGCCGTAAAACTCGGTCCCAATGACCACTATGACCAGATACAAATGCTAACTGCGAAAATGTAAAGGCCGACATGGTGATTCGGATCTCAAAGTATTGTGGTGACCTAGATAGGGATGTCGTATGTATTGCTTCACATTGCAAGCACCACTCACACAAAACTGGTAAACACTTTCAATTTTTTTTTTTTTCGACCTCGGGATTCGACCCTAGGGATGGGCTACCCCCGGCGTTAGCTCCTAATAATATTGTTAGTTGAGATACGTTCGCTATTTGTTTACTTTTTTTCTGCACACTTTATGAGGCAACTACTGGATATTTAAATATTCTGGAATATAATAGTGATTTTTGTCAACAAAAAAAAAAAATTCTCCAAAATTTACCGAGTCGAACCTGACTTTCAGTATTCCGCCAAAGACAACCCAAGTCTGCTCAGCTATTAAAGCTGTTACATCCTTGCGGCTGCCTCAGCTTTCATCCCGAGTGGTTTGGTAAATCATGCAGGATGTCAAGAATTTCGTCAGATTGCAATAAATAACCATGGGGGAAAAATTGAAAGGAAGTCCCAGTCCCCCATCCCTACGTATGCTGGATATTCAGCGCTGTTTCGTGGCATGTTTCTCGGGAAACTATTGGATATTCGTTGTTCCAAAACCTAATAAGAGTATGTCAACTTCGAAAATTAGTCGACGTGACATTTAGGCTGGATTTCAGTACTTCCACCATGCACCCTTATCGTATCGTTAGCTTTCGAGTGGATTATCCGTGCGTTAGCGAAAACGATAATTTTCATACCTTCGACTCATTTGGTGTAGTCTAATGTAGTCTTATCAACAATTTAATTCTTTCTCCGAAAAAATAGGGTGTTTTTCACGTTTATTTTCCATTTTTAGCTTGAAATTGTTGAAATAAAGCAGACGAATTCTAGTGACACGACAACCTAATGATACGATAAGTTTTGCGGTTCCTTTAACGATTCGATAGCTACTCGATCGTTAGGAGGCACTATAGTGAGGTGGTGAAATTCAGCCTTAGTGATTTTTGGCTCCAAACAAAATAATAAAAATCACACAAAAATCACTCCTTTTTACTTTCTCGCTAGCCATATATGGCGAGAAAGTATTGTTTTCGTGCAAAATTTCGAAATTGAGATTTTGGGTTTCCCATGATCCTGGGGGTCCCCTGAGTCCAAAAAAGTGGTTTCTGGAAAAAGTCTGTCCGTCCGTCCGTCCGTCCGTCCGTCCGTCCGTCAGTCCGTCAGTCAGTCAGTCCGTGCAGTGCTCTAGCGCCTATACCGTTCATCCGATTTTGATGAAATTTGGTATGGACCTGTCTAAAATTACTGCCGAGACACATTTTCAAGGATTTTTTGATTGGTCAAAAATTGCGGCCGCTGTTGTCAAAAAACCGCCAAAATAATTCAAAAATCGTGTTTTTGGTTAGTTAGACAAGCGCCGACGGTACACTTTTCAATCTATAACACTGAAAATTGGTATGTGTGTTGACAAATAAATGCTTCGAGGTCATTTTCAGCTAAAATTGAATTGGTTAAAAATTACGGCCGTTCTGGACCAAAGTTCGATCGTTTCGGCGCCATTCACATTTATTGACCGATTGTCATGAAATTTGGTAAATTTGTGTAGAACCATGTAACTTAAACATCTGTCGAACAGAATTTTGTTATCTTCAAAATTACGGCCGTTTTTGTCAAAAAAGTGTCGAAAATGAGTTGAGAATGAGAAACCACGTTTTTGAATGGTCGGAACGCATTTGGGACTACAGTAATAAAATGAAAGACGTGAGATTTGGTATGAGTGATCTCAGATAGATGCTCGTGGGTCATTTTCACCCGATTTCCGATTGCTTAAAAATTACGCCCGCAAAAAAATCTCAAAAAACCCAAAAAAAAAAAAAATCATTCTGGGCGAGAAAGTTAAGTGCGACTGTTGTCGGACCCTTTATTTATCAAAGTTTCTGACAAAACAAATAAATGGCTACAAAAAAAAATCCTCAGAAACATGTCACGATGGAATGTAAACAAATATCATTGATATACAGCCGTAACTATAAACAGGAGCCCCAAAAAAGGGGGGCGACCAGCCCGGAGCCCCTTAGTTTGGGAACCATTGCCCCAGTGCATCAGGCCTCCCCCACAGTCTCTTCCCGCCTGTTGCTTTGAATTGTTGAGTTGTGTCGTTTCTCCACTAGGGTGGAGCGAGCACATGTTGATGTTGCCGGTTCCGAGCTCAAGTTGATTCGCCTTTCGCCTCGTTCAGTCGTTCATAGCGCGTCGTTAGGACGACTCGGGTTCAGTCTTATTTCATAGCTAGTCGTCAGTGAGTGTTGTAGACTTCCTAAAGTAGTTCACCTCTGTTATTAGCAATTTAAGGTAAATTTTTATTATTTTTAAATTTATTTATTTTTTGTTTTCTGAAAAAAAAAATTGACGTTAATTTTTTTTTTTTTTTTTTTTAAATATTGATGCCCGAGTTAAACAAATCTTAACTGAATCTATGGCTTGACTTTTAGAGAAAGCATCAAGTTTTTCTGACGCAAGCCTGCATCCATGCGATGGGTGAAAATGCAGGCCCGGTAAATTTCATGTCATATTATTACTTTATTACTATTATGTACCTAGTTCTTTCTTATTATCGGGGATAATTCCTAATCCCTATATTGTTAAGTGATAATAAGGTATAGAACTCCATGCATTCAATTTTTATTTATTTATTTATTTTTGGTAAAACACCTTGCAATGAAACACTTGGCTTATAGGGCTAAGCGAAGAACCCTAGGAACAACAATGAGCTTTTAGCTTGGCGAATTATTATCAAAATTTTCAATCAACATCTATTAAAAAATTAATATTAATAAATATCCTACCTTAATATACCCACGTAGGAAATGCATTGCTTTGAGCTGCCCCTCGCCATTGTTTGGATTTTTTCAATGCCCCGTAACCCTTCTTATCAACGAAGCAGTTGAACCTAGGTCAAAGAGATCATTTCCAATATAAAAATTATTGATTTTCCTGTCGGTGTAATCAGGAAGTGTTTGATCTTCTCCCGCTTTTGAGCAGTATTGTTTGATAAGTGACTCACGAAATGCAACTGCACTTGATTTCTATTGTTCGGAAAGTCACACAGTCTGTGTAGTTGTCCTTAGTAACAGGCGCTTATCAGTCTGGGAAGTCAAGGCTCCTCTGCCTTGATGCATGTCCTGTGATACTTTTTCACCGTTGTAGTTCTTATGTTTAACTTGAGGCAAAGACTCACTTATCACAAATTGATGTTATCACAAGGTTTTGGGTGCTTGAAATGGCTGACGACATACGATCTGTGTCTTGCGTAGGACTAGGAGTCTGTGACTTGTTGCATTTTAACCCTGATCCACTGCACCAACAGGTATTAAGGTACTGGTTCAAAGATGTCACCAGTATAATAGGACTGGTCAGGTTTATTTATTTATTTTTACTAACAGTGCCGGGTTCAGAATTTTGGAAAGTATTTTGGCCGGAGTAAGAGGGGGGAAGATAGCCGAGTGGACTAAATGGTTGACTTTTGAGGAGCAATGAGAGCCGGGTCACACCGGTTCGATCCCGATCCTACCAAAAAGTTTTTCTGCTCGTCATTCACCTCTGATATGTTCAGCATGTCAAGTGAAATGTATATCGAGGCTGTGGTGGTTCGGAACCCACCTAAAACTGTAGGTCCCCATCGTTTACTCGATGGCTGGGGAGCTGGTATTTGGTAGTGCTGCCAGCTGAGCACAATGGATAGTTCTTGAAAACGGTCTAGTTGCTGGGCTTGTCCGCCCCAACCCTCCGCTATTATTATAAGAGGGGGGAATCACAATACAAATTTTCACCTCATACTTTTCTGATGGCTTTCTCTTCATTTATCCAAAACAAGAAACAAACAGGAAGTAGTTAAAACCGGAAACGGGTTGATACGTTTGTTTTCCTTTAGTTGGGAATTTGAGTGGGTGGGTGAGTGACCGACATAACTGCTTATCAGCAGTGGCCGTTTTGGCGGGAGATTTGAAACGAAGTTGGCGCAAAGAGCCAGTGAGCATTTGGGTATGAAGGTCGCAGTAAGGGGTCGGGGACATTTGAAGGCCGCTGCTGACGTTTGCTGATGCAATATTGCTGACTGATTCCATACTGAATCAGCAGTCGTCGTGTTTTTCTTATATTGCCAACGGCTACAACTGATGCCTAAACTGATAGTCATTTTTTTGTCAGCTAATTGCGCAGTCTCGTGCAATGATGGTATCATGTTTCTAAATTTTTGATTGGTTTTTATTAACGATTGAGTTGATCCAGGTCATTGACAGTGATAGTTGCCGCGTTGTTAGGGTGCAGTGCCCCCATTGCTGTAGGCCGACAGTGAAGAATTTGTGGCCGAAGCCGGAAAGAGTGGGCCGAAGCTTGTGCTGCCAGAAAACCCAGTGATGGTTCGAGGTTATAAAAATGAAGTAATAAGTAAGAGAGGTTGCCGTTACTGTAGCGGTGACGTCATCGTGTTAATTTCGCATCTTCTCGATGAGAGTTCGTTGACCTCATATCTCAACAGCTTGTCCCATTTAGTTCAGTGCCAATTTAACATGAGCCCGTGTCACCCCTCAGGTCACCGTTTCACGAGTATATCAACCCAGTATATTACACCCGAGCTATTAAGAGGACGCTATACCTGACGATGCATTTTTTGCCGCCCATAAGATAAACATTGCGAGCGGCGATTCATTTTCAAGGTTTACCCTTGGTTGGAAAGACACAAAATTTTGCCTGTACCTAGCCCTAACAATGTTCTAGGGAGTGTTCGAAGCAGATTTCCCAATTTCTCACTGGTTTCTTTTATTGCAACTGTTTTGCAAATGGTAGCATCGCATACCTCAAGAAAAGTGATGTATCTCGAAAACCAGTAAAAAAAATGGGAAATCTGCTTCGAACACTCCCTAGAACATTGTTAGGGCTAGGTACGGGCAAAATTTTGTGTCTTTCCAACCAAGGGTAAACCTTGAAAATGAATCGCCGGTCGCAATGTTAATCTTATGGGCGGCAAAAAATGCATCGTCAGGTATTGCGTCCTCTTAATTTTTTGTTTGACCGAATAGTCATTTATGCCACCACACCAGTCCTCATCTCATCGTGACCAATCAAAAATTATGCTTCTATCTACAATACGAGATAGTATGATCTCCCCCCCCCCCTTGCTTTCCCCTATCTCTATATTCTTATATAGATGCCCAAACTTTTGATTACGTTAACCGTGATATATTGACGCACCTTCGAGGGTAATCAAAGCCCACAGGCGTAAAACCCCAAACCTCATTTGTATTATTACTGGACAAACTGCAATATGTATAATTTGTAACTTATATTTCCCCTGAGCCATATTCGTTACCGTTAAAGTCTATACCTTCATGAAGTTGTGTCGTTAGGAAGTGAAGTATAGGTTCTTCCGAGGACTGCGTGACCAGACAGAACAGAACTGTTTACCTACAGGCCTCAAGCACTCTGCTCAGCGCGATTTGACGTCATTGGGAGACCCTCTTTTGATCTCAAATTAGACAACCTCTAGAATGTGTCGATCTTGTATAACCTATGGGGTACTGTCGGAGGAGTTTCCAAATTAGTTTCTCGTAAATTTTATCTCGACTTTAAATGACTATAGTGGGCAGGGATTGGCGATAGTGCAATGGCCTGTAAATCTGTTACATATTTTTTTATATTTTTTCTTCTAATTTTGAGAAGTATTGTGATCTCCGTCAATTTTTGGATTTCATAAAACCTCTTGGAAGCTGATTTGAAATGGTATTCACCTAATCTGACGCCGGCATCATGGCCTTTTCAGGTTCTTAACCGTACCTGCTCCCAAAACAGAAAACTCCTGTAATGTAGCGAATTTAATATGATAGAATATGTAAATAGAGTCCATTCTGATAGCGTTGACTGTCATGTAAACTCGCTCGGGCGTGATTATGTGGGAGTATTAATCCATACCAGTTTCCGCACTGTATCGAATTTTCACAATTTGTATTGGTTATTTTATCCAATTTATCAAGTCACGCTGTAAATCAAAGGAAATCCTGAAGCACCTGTCGTTCTTTAATCATTCCCTTTCCCGAGTTACTCATGCGAATAAATCAGATTTGAAATTAAGGGGGTCGGGAAGTCACTGGGAAGCGACTCTTTGCTGCTCCTTTCACTGCCAAAGCAAACACTGTAAGAACCACTTATTACTTTTTTTTATTTTACGCGCGACGTTCAGTGAACATAATAGGAGCGGATGTTTTTGGCCGAAGCCGAAATATGTGTGAGCCGAAGCCAGTTTAAGGGTCCGCTATACCTGTCGGTGCATTTTTTGCCGCCCATAAGATTAACATTGCGATCGGCGATTCATTTTCAAGGTTTACCCTTGGTTGGAAAGACACAAAATTTTGCCTGTACCTAGCCCTAACAATGTTCTAGGGAGTGTTCGAAGCAGATTTCCCAATTTCTCACTGGTTTCTTTTATTGCAACTGTTTTGCAAATGCTAGCATCGTATACCTCAAGAAAAGTGCTGTATCTCGAAAACCAGTAAAAAAAATGGGAAATCTGCTTCGAACACTCCCTAGAACATTGTTAGGGCTAGGTACAGGCAAAATTTTGTGTCTTTCCAACCAAGGGTAAACCTTGAAAATGAATCGCCGATCGCAATGTTAATCTTATGGGCGGCAAAAAATGCACCGTCAGGTATAGCGGACCCTTAAGAGTGGGCCGAAGCTCGAATACATCCATGTCATACGCGGAAAATTTTCCCGTTACGCCGGGATTCGAACCTGGACCTCTCAGGACACAAAGCGGACCACTGAGAGCCACTTGTTCTTATTATATTTATATTATACAGCTGAAGTATATGACTGAGCTCAAGTTGCCTAAGAGTAGGCTGATCTCGTCATACTTACTAAGTGTGATGGGACCAGCCTTAGTATACCAAAAACTAATAAAATCTCGTTTACCCTGGTTTCGAGGCTTTCTAATTGGTGGACGGCAAGTGTACGAGTGGCAGCATAGAGAACTGTTGGTATAGAAGCTGTTGTGCATATTCACGTTGTTGTGTCTGTGTGATGACTAGCGGTTTCATAGTCTTCCACAACATTACCGTCAATCGGAAACTGAATGTGATAGACAACTGTGCGAAAACCAACAAGCTTTCCAAAATCGAGTGCCTCACGAAAAAGTTCCCCAAAATCCCGAACGGAATCGAAGCCCTGGTGCCCGCCATCAGGTGAAGACGTTGCGAAAGCAGATTGTCAAAATTCCGGTGGCAAGGTTCGAAGAATCGGCCCGACAGGCCGAGGGGCTGACCCCCGAGGGCATGGGCCCACAGCGAGAAATGAGTCGGGTAAGTTTACTCTTTTTTTCAGGTCTTCCGATTGACCTCGATGCCAATTCAGGCTGTCTTTCTGATCTCTCAACCGATACAAAACCGGGTACACTAACTATCAGCGTCATGTTCATATCCTTTATGACCGTGCTGGGTCACAGAAATAATTCACAATAAGACTGAAGCGAGGGGTAACCACTCCAGACATTGATAGAGATTCCTTGAAGATTTCCAAAGATTTCCTGAGATTCTCAACGAGATTCGTGTAAAGACGCACCCCGAAGGGTTAACTATGCTCCAGAAATTTCCAAGATTCCCTGAGATTTCATAAAGATTTCCAATGATTGCATGAGATTCCCAGCGAGATTCCTGGAGTGGTTAACCCCTCGGATTGAAGCATATTTCCGCACTAGTGTTTCGCCACATATTCCTTTATCTCTTAGATAAGGATTTTCCCAGACTTGCCAGAAATTATCAAAAGGTTTACCGAATTTTTTATACTCCACTTTATGTTTTTAGTGGTGGCAACCACTGATTGTAAGGACCACCTGAGGCGTTAGTATACATATACATAAGTACCTAGAATACATCTACATGAGTAGGTTTTGGACGGGCGCCTTGGAACTGGTATAGGCCGGACTGTTCCACTTCTGTTTACAATAGACACAACAGGCATTAGGCATATCAACAGCGGGACAGAAGCAAGAACTATGGTAGTGCCCTGTGTCCACAACTGATTAGTTTGGCCTTCAGCCGTCTCTGTCATCTCATCTCTAAATAGACAAACGTTGCGACAAAGTGTTTCACTCATCTGGGCAGTTAACCAACTATACTTTCGTTGAAATTTAATTAGCACAAAAATATTGTCAAATTTGCCCGTTGAGAGGTTTCAGAAATTTTGCGCTATATTTTTTTCTTCATTTTTCAGAAGAAATACGCTGTATAGATTTGGGTTCAGGAGTACAAATGATCCTTGTAGACGAGGGGTATCTAGGAATCTCGTTGAAAATCTCAGGAAATCATTCGAAATATTGGAACTTTCTGGAATGGTTAACCTCTTGGGGTGGTGGAATTATCCTGTAGATGTTGTGGGGGTGGTGGATGAGGGATAAACCCCAATTTTTTTTATACTTCCCATCGAATTTTTTCAGAAACATGGGGGGGGGGGCGTTTAAATGCCCCGTCTTGTATCAAATTTACAAAACGATATATCGTTATTCTGTCGTAGTCGTACTGAATAACTCGAATATCGGCCAGACACTCAATTCGATATCCGCTGCATCAAATGAAAGACAGGAAGAAAAATTTTACATAAATACGTGACCGTTTGACGGTTTCTAAATTTAACCCAGTCGGGCAAATAATGAGCCTGGTACGTGTGTGCAGGGCTATATCAAGTTAGGTATGGTGGGTATATTGTGGGTACCCGGGAAGACATAAATTTCGCGCGAGGCTGGCTGGGGCCGACTTGTCAGGCCCGAGGTCTTCAGGCGTCCACAATATCTTAACCGCAATGCGTTTTGAAACTTCCTCATGTTATGCTGTGTCCAGTGCCGTATTTACCATTCTAACAGCGCTGGGGTTCAAAAGAAACCAATCTTCGTTTTTTTTCTTTTCCCTTCCTTTCGCTCCAAGAAGTTTGTTTGAAGTGCGAGATCCTTTTAAGATTTTGCGTCTAATTTGGGATTTTGGGAATGATAACCACACTGTCATGAATCATGTCCTACTCAATAACCATTTGTTCGACCAAAAAAGAAGTTGTTGCCACGGTCGATTGAATTTTTTTAGAAAACCATTTTTTTGCGAAAACCAGAAAAAGATACGTCACGCAGTATACCCCACCTTAAGAAAGGTTTTCATCCCACATGAGCCTCAGGTTCCATTTTTGACAGTTGGATACCGCAACGATGATAAGTATTGCATCAGTACCTACTATTATCATATGATTTGTTGATGTCCGGCAGTAATACTATATCTCAGGGGTAGGAAGATTCCATATTTCTTGTTGACATATGGAAGTTTACATGTGACAAGAGTTGATAGAGTGATAAGCCTAACACTGATTTTGACGGAATTTTGGATGTTATGTTAAATGAAGCGATAGTGTGACGTGGTCGCATTTGACTCTGACAGATATATGTGTGTATGCAAACAGAAAGATATGCATGCATGTTCGGTATTTTCTTTGGTTAATGGTTCCTTCAGCTCGAGGGGTTAACCACTCCAAGAATCTCGTAGGGAATCTCGCTGAGAATCTTACGCAATCATTGGAAATCTTTATGAAATCTCAGGGAATCGTGGAAATTTCTGGAGTAATTAACCCTTCGGGGTGCATCTTTCCACGAATATCATTGAGAATCCCAGGGAATCTCAAGCAATCTCTGGAGTGGTTAACCCCTCGCTTCAGCTTTTCAGCTGTGTATTTGTGATTTTCACTAGGTTTTTGTACTTCAGACTCACCTTTGTTAGGAGGAACAAGGTCATCAAAACAAGGTCGAAAGTGCTTGATTATCGAAGGAGAATCACTGCATGGAAAATTTGTTTGTTATATCAAATTTTTTATGTATAAATGACCAAGTAATGTGTCATAGTTAAACGGACCAAAATAGCCGAGAAGTCAACTACCTCTGAGCACATTTGAACAGGTTATTAAGCAAGGAAATAAACAAACCTAAGAGAGAGCACGGTAGAGTTAAGCGATTGTGAAAGTTATCACAATGATGGAAATTTGTAATAGGGCGTGCCTATCAGTCGTACCAACTCTGCATTCTGTACTTTCATATTGGGTACAGTTTAATTGTTCATATTGACGGGACCTTAATTTCCCTTGGTTGTATTAGATCTACTACGGTGTCTATAAGTGGTCTTTTTCTGCTTAATTGAAATTTAATTTTTTTTTGCGCTCGTGACTCTTCCGGAAATCTCCAGTGGTTTCATCCATTATTGAGGATTTAATTATCTCGGAATTTTTTCAGCTGTAAGGTAAACATGGTTTCCACATCGGCTCCATGGGTTCCAGCTGGATAAGCAGTTGTGAACCGATTTTGCATAGATGAGTCCAGCGTCTCATTTATGTTACATTGTAGTTGTAAGATTTACACTACTAGTTTGGGGAATATCCGAGGGGGTAACCACTCTAGAGATTCCTTGAGATTCCACTGAGATTCCATAAAGATATTCATAGAAAGATGAACCCCGAAGGGGTAACCACTCCAAAAAAAATCCAAGATTCCCTGAGATTTCATAAAGATTCCCATTGATTCCCAACGAGTGGTTAACCCCTCGGGAATCTCAGAGGATTTTTAACAACTTTGCAGAACTGGTTACAGTCACAATAGCCGAAATGAGCCTCACCACCAATGCTCTCTTAAAATGTCCCCTTTAGTCTGTCTCTTGTGATAAGTATCACGATGACATCACCAGGTATAGATATCATAGAAAATTAACTGCATTCAAGATGTTGTTTACTTGCCAACTTAACAACTTACGGCCCACGGAGGGCCTTGGCCTCGTTGAACTTAAGTGGACACCTCCTACGTTCAGGAAGTTTGCCTTTGCTTTAGGGCTTTATGTATAGGTATAGGTACGTAGGTACATCTACAACTATATTTGATTATAATATACAGTTGTAACTATTTTTCCTTTTGGTTTTGGGATGTGCACGATCGCCGATGGCAGTGCTCTAAAAGCTAAAAATAAAACAGTTATGCCATCAGGTATATAGGTAAATAATTATGAAACTTTTGAACTTTCTGAAACATGAAACCTATAATAGGTCAAGATAGATATAAATATAGATAGATAGGTAGGTACATAGGTAGGTAGGTCCGGCTACATGTCCACCAGGATATTGCCGAAAAACAGTATTGTATAATATTCTGTGGGTTACTAGTGAATGAAAATGTAAACGAAAGAAGAGAATACAATACACATTTATTATTATTATTATATTATAATGAGTGCGAATAGCACAGCCGAGATTCATTGAGATTCCATAACGTTTTTCAAAGATTCCCAACGATATTCATGGAAAGATGACCCCCAAAGGGGTAACCACTCCAAAAAATTCCAAGATTCCCTGAGATTTCATAAAGATTTCCAATGATTCCCAACAAGATTCCCAACGAGTGGTTAACCCCTCGAGCACAACTACTATCCAACGATATAAATGGGGTTGCAATTGCCGGTCTCTATCAATATCGTGGTTCATTTACAGATTTCCCGAGATAAAATAGAAATAGGATCTTGATGAGGGTTTGATCACATACTTGTATGGTGGTAATAGGCGATGTACAATTTCTCCATTGGCTAGCGATACCGGAGTCCCCCCATGCAGAAATGGAATTTAGCATAGCAAATGAACCCTGGGAAAAGGGGGGTGATTCACTAAAACCAGTAGAAATTTGAAAAATCGAATCGTAATTTCAAACAATGCTCCGAACATATTGTGCCAATCAGGAAGAAACTTCTGCGTCCTTCACATCTCTTCTGGGCACAACTGTCACCAGCCACCTCTGGTGAAGTTGCCAATAGCTTGAATACCTTGAATGCAATTTGCAGTTTCCTGCTGCTGCTGACATTTTTGTTGGAAATGATAGCATTTTTTGTTGCATTGCAATAGAGTGGAGCTTCGGGTTCTGTAACGCTCGGAATGTGTAAGAGCCTTGCTTCGGTGCCAGAACTCACTATAAGCTATAATTGGAAGGCCGACTTTCGATTACGATAGAAATAAATTTGACAAGGCCGTAGGCTAACTTATACTGTAAATTATTATAGACCATATTTTTATCACACTCGGCCGTAAAGTCGTTAGAGAAGTACAGACAATAATATAAGTTCCGCGGAGGTTGTTTTAATATAGATCGAAGTAGGTAAAATTACTATTGGCCGACATAGGCATAGCAAGGGGGGAACCGTTTAGCCACCCCCAGGATTTTTCTGACCTACACATAAGGTCACATGCCTCCTTCGATCAAGTAACGCGGTTAAATCGTAAGTTAAGGCTGAATATACATTCGCTATTTTTTTACGTTCCGATTTCAAACTTTGTGAGAAAACTATTGGATATTTAAAAAATATTCTGAAATATAATATGTATTTTTAACGTCATTAGTCATTAGTCATTACTCATGCGGCTATGTTGTGATTTCACGATCGGTTAATTTTGGACAATTTTTTTTTGTGACAAAAATCACTCGATCGTAAAATCACAACATAGCCTCATGAGTAGTGACGTTGAAAATACATAGGTATTATATTTCAGAATATTAAAATATCCAATAGTTTTCTCACAAAGTTTGAAATCGGAACGTAAAAAAATAGCGAATGTATGGTGTCCCTTTATCGGATATTTTCTTGAGCTTTAGATTCGAACTCAGGACATTTCTCGTTCACGTTAATTGTTTTTACCACTTAACCACTGGGAGGCTGTTGTATAATTACTAATCGGTGACATTTGCACTTGATTTTTTATGAAAATGACCATACTGATGGGCTCAGCGCCATATTTCTGTTTTGCCTCCAAGTTCGAGGTGTTGGCCTTGATGAGTAAAATTGCCTCTGACGCATTCAAAGCATTTAAACAAATCTGATAAATCTGCCAAGTTATATAACGTCAGTCAACTGGATCAGCTTATAATCTCCTCTGCTTTGGGATCTTGCCATTACTAATGTATGTAGAGGGTTAAGAAAAATATGGTATCATTGTGAAATTTGTCGACAAAAATCACTCGATCGTAAAATCACAACATATCCTCTTAATTTCGGCCATTAAAAAGACATTATATTTCAGAAGATAAAAATATCCAATTGTTTCCCGCACGTCTGATGTTAAATTGGCGCTCCACTGTTGCTTTCAGTACGGGAATACATGCATGCACCCCCTGGAGGCAATGCTAATACATTCTGCTCTGGAACTTGAATAATTATTAATTAATGGTTTAGCAGTTATTGAGCAGTGTTGCGCGAAGGTCTTATGTACAATACAAAGCTTTTTGTAACAAAAGCACCTGAGAGGAAGTATCAACCGTAAATATCATATGGCCCTGTGAATTGCTAAATATGGTTTATGCAAATCAACAAACCGCCACTGTAAACCTCCCACGGGCCTAGCACATGCCACATGCCATTGGTCCTCAGGGTCTCTTTATTAAAGAGGTTGTCTATTTTCACTGTGGAAATATATCTCGAAGATGTCGTGTTATTATTTTTTGGCCAATGGTTCTCCTACTGGCCAAGTAAGAGAGAATTCCTTCAGCGGTCGCTGACGGAACCAGGAACCAGGCCGCTTGGCCGATGTGCCACCATCCCATTTGTAGGTAAACCCGAGGGGTTAACCACTTTGGAAATCATTATGGAATCTCGGTGGAATCTCAAGGAATCCTCTGGAGTGGTTTCCCCCTCGGGTAAACCTTTTCTAACAGTGCTCTGCAATCAGAATAAACAAATCTCTCCGTGGATTTTTAATTTTTGTCTTTATACTGGGAGAAACGGCGAAAGAGAATTTTGAAGGCTTGAGTCTCCTTCAGAGAAATGTAAATGTAACAACCTACAGAATATACAGACCTTTCTTAGTGATGGCCTCTGTTTACACTCGGCCAGTGGCGTGTGGGCGTTTTTAGACGACACAGACATCCATTGTACGCTGGTTGAATACTAAGCAGGTCTTTTGTAGGCTAGTCTAATATGCAGACGGCCCAAATTTTCACTTTGTTCACTTTTGGAAGGATGCCATTGCATTGTAAGGTCTTGTTTTCCGGCAATGTTATCTGTGGTCTCTAAATCAGGCGTAATGTGACTCCTCGTCAGGGTGGTTGGGGTCGTTATGGTTGAAGTTGCTTCATGTCCGATGTTACGAAAATCTCAGCAGTTGGCGTATTACTCCGACTAGATTCTCTGATCTATTTTCTTATTTTTATTAACTTTATTGTTTTTGGTAATTTCTTGGGAAAGTTTTTCAGCGATAAGAATCTGAATCTAGCTTCCATGGAAAAGTTTTATACAGGGTGAACACTGTTATATCTGTACCCTCACGTTCTAATTAAATATTTCTTATTCATTCCTTGGTCGGGGAAATAATTCCATTTTATTCCCATGCGGGCATGTGGGCCCAAACGGCAGGACAGAAACATCCTGTCATTCCTACTATTTAATAATATTTCTGATAAAAAAAACGCCAACTCATTGGCCTGTGTTACAGGAATGTGTATTGTTGTGGACTGAATCTCCACGGCGACATTATCTCAGTTTACTGACCGATATAATTTGATAACTCCAGTTAACAAACTGCATCTCCAGGCCTCATAAAGATAAGGCGGTATGGTCCGATACTCTGAATCACCACCTTAAGAGCCTAACTCCTAATGCTATTGGTTATCGAGTGAATAGTCGCACCAGGCAAGATTAAAAATGTAACTTTTTTTTCGGGGGTTAACTCCCTGCCTGCCTACTGCTCTGAGGCTCTTAGGCTGCACCCCACCATTTTACGAAAAATTATTTTTTGACTGTTTTGACTTGGAAAAATAAAATAATTTTAGCGCCTTGTTTGATGCTTCAGACCGGTTTCCGTAGACAACATATTCTTGTTAAAGTTTGATTTGAGTGAGCCCTTTTGAGACCCTCCTTCCCACACACTATCCATTTGGATCCAGCTCAGACTGATGAGAGGTTGACAGATTGCTACCGCAGGCACATGTAGGGCAGACAGGGCGGAAACCTGAAGGAAATATACAGTGTTGGTGATGACGATAGTGCCTCTAGGTCGGAAGCTTCCGTCCTTGTTACATCGAAGAGAAAAATTTCCTCGTGACTTACACCCATGCATTTACTATGCGGGATATGATCTATACTTATTACGAGGTAAAATTGCATTAAAATTACAATATAGGAAGTGAATTGAAAACAGATAGTAAACACATTTTGAAATTAATGGCGGTCTATTTATGCGACCTCATAATCTGTGATCCCACAAAGGTTTCTGTCTACTAGCGTGTTCACTGTCACAAGTTGTATCGATGTGATTTCAGAAAGGTATATCATACTTAAGAGGACGCTATACCTGACGATGCATTTTTTGCCGCCCATAAGATTAACATTGCGAGCGGCGATTCATTTTCAAGGTTTCCCCTTGGTTGGAAAGACACAAAATTTTGCCTGTACCTAGCCCTATAACAATGTTCTAGGGAGAGTTTGAAGCAGATTTCCCAATTTCTCACTGGTTTCTTTTATTGCAACTGTTTTGCAAATGCTAGCATCGCATACCTCAAGAAAATGCTATATCTCGAAAACCAGTAAAAAAATGGGAAATCTGCTTCAAACTCTCCCTAGAACATTGTTAGGGCTAGGTACAGGCAAAATTTTGTGTCTTTCCAACCAAGGGGAAACCTTGGAAATGAATCGCCGCTCGCAATGTTAATCTTATGGGCGGAAAAAAATGCACCGTCAGGTATAGTGGACCCTTAAGGGATCATTGTAAGTATTATGGATGGAGGCTGTACTTGGTGAAGAGGAGAAACTATTATTTATTTTATGGAAAATTTTTAACCTTGGAAGTTGGTGGCTGAGTATTTTTGGAAAAATATAGTGTGTATTTGCGTTTTACATTTACAAGGTTTTCCTGTGGAAAATTTCAAAAAGAGAAAACAACTCTTGTGGCCGTTATCACGTTTTGTTGATTGAAGTGATTTCTAAAAGGGATCACGTGCCTCGGTACCTGATTGGTACCTAAATGTTATGGTAAAGCTCTCCCTCCACAGCGAGTGCCCACGGCTTGTGATAATGCATTTAGTGCTGGATAGCCTGTTTGTGTTGGGCATCATGCCTATCCAGGTTCCAGGTGCCTATGTAACGCTGGAAGAGTTGTTCAAGGTCAGCTGGAACCTAAATCAAACTCAAGTCACGTGTTATTGTTGTTGATTCCACTAGGGACTAGGGTCTTCCATAAGCGTATTAAGTGGGGCAAAGTATGTTAGAGGTTGTCTTGCTTGAGTGTGAAGTAGGGTCTCCCAATGACGTCAAATCATCCTGACTGATCACTGGCCTTGGCTTCCAAGTGCTCCACCTTTCTGAGTAGTTCTCGTGATTAGAAGTTATCTGGAGACTTTTTATTCACACAGCACAAGATAACCTCTTGAATTTGCAGGCCTTCAGGGGGAAGGTCAGTGGGAAATAGTGTCCATGGAACTTTTATTATCCTTGTAGTCGCACTTCCTATTTTCATTTCATTAGTGTTCTTGTTCGGGAGAATGAAAAGTGAAATTGGAAATTACCTGTATTATGCCCGCTGTCCAAAATTTGAAAATTTATATTAATTGGTTACATTTTCCCTTTTCGGTACTGGTTCAAACCATAGGTACAGAATAAATGTTTCCTCCTGTCTATACGTTTGTGTGCTCTTTGCGTGGCCTCGTACCTAGATCTTTGTGCGATAGTGGATAGATCGATAATAATAGATAATAGGGAGCATTATGGATAATTCCTCTGTGATTATGGGTTCAAGTACCATTCAGTAAAAAGTAATGTTTTCTGCCTTTAATATTATTAGACCCGTAGAAAAGCATTTCGTCACTTTCTAGCCACTGTTAGTGGCTCCGCTCAAAACAACGATTATTTTCTCCACTTTGAGTTTTTTCTTCTGTGGAGAAACGAATAATTTTCACTTTTGTGTTTATCAAGGCCTTCCTTGAAGTTAACAATTTGTACCTCAAAAAGAATCCTTTGATGTTGCGGGTGCTTTTAAAATAAAAGAAGGGAGCTTTCAAGTTTGAAGGGCTTCTTTGTTCAGCCCTCCCACGGACACTTTTTACATCGCAACGTGCTGTTTTATTCAGCTTTCCGAACGGTCTGTAGTGTGGTCCAGGTTTTTATTCGTTGAGGATTGTTGTGGTAGGTATGTCCGGTACCTGTACCTAGTTTCCTATTATCAGGTTAGGCAGTAAGCGGCCGAGTGTGAGTAGACCTATCTTATAGGTATAATTTTTTAAAGTCACGAACCGCTCCTCTAGGGGTCTCCTCTCGTTGGAACCTTGGATAGCACAGAAATAGATTCCAAGCCTTCCGTGACAAACTGGAACTTAAGTTCGGTAGAGGCTGCTGAGAAGAAAAGTTATAGATTGAATTACCAGCAGTTTTCCTGTTGTTCTATATGTATGAGAGCTGTTCGTTAAGACGAAATATACATTTGCTATTTGTTTGCGGTTCTTCATAACAACCACACAACCAAAAACAAATCACAACATAGCCAGTTAATTTCGGATGTTATAAAAAGACGTATTATATTGCAGAATATATCCAACAGTGTCATCAGGAAATGATCCGAACAAAACAAACACTGTTGTGTGATCGCCCTTAAGTGTTTTGTATGACTCACATCAGGAAGTCTACTTACTGTCTGGGTGACTCACTTGCATCTTGTCGCAAGTACTTTGTGACCTAGTTTTATGGCAGTGTTGATAAAGATACTGAGTATTTAAAGAGTGAGATTACTCCTGCTTGGTTGCTGAATACTTCCTACCCGTTCCAAGGTTTAACGGCCACCTCCCCCTAACCGTAGTGTAACTAGAGTCAGGGCAGTTTTCACGAGGGGCATCCAGGGTTGGGGGTCAACTTTAAACACCTCCCTGTCACTGTGAGAACGACCCCTGCTGGGCGTTTACTCAGATGATCGTAGGGTCAAGTCTGCTCGTTACGACCTAATCCCTGTTAAATATTTTTTTAGTTCTGGTTTACGAAGAGCGTTAGAGTTAGTATAATGAAATGTATAGTGACCTGATTCTGATTGTGACCACCTGGCTCCACTATCTGACCTATCTCACGGGAACAAAACTACTTCCCGGTGCGTGGCTGATCGCTTCTGGTCTATTGTGTTGATACTATTCTAATGATTCAGTCTATTGTGCTGTGCCCTATTTAAATAAGCTACTGGTCATTCGTTCCATCATCAACTAACGGTGACTGGCTTAGTAATGAAGTGAACAAGACGATAAACACAGAACGCTTTCATGGTCTCGCCACACTGCCCTTAGGCCTGGAGACCATCCTGTGCCATGAACTCATGATGAACCATCAGTGCTGGGTAGACTCAGGCCCAGAGAACCTTCTCCAGGAAGAATCCAGATGATTTGGAACTAGATTAGTGCCCTGCCTTTGAGGTAATCCAGCCCACCCCTTTCTTTCACCACCAAAACAAAAATTAAAAATTTCTTCTGTGACATATATGTTTACCTTCTGACGTTTCACAATGATTTGTGGGTATTTCTCCATTTGAGGCTGCTGGAAGTTGCCCCTACTCTTCTCGTCTGTTTCTTTTCCAGTGAATTATCTTCCAACCTGCTGTGAAGGACGAATAATTGTCCAACGCCAAGAAGCAAATATTCAGTTTTGCGTTGTTGGTGAAAGGACGAGTGTGATTTTCCTTTCTCGATGACTTTTGTACTAGTGTCCTGAAACGTCTCATGGTTTC
This sequence comes from Mesopsocus fuscifrons, assembly GCA_950004255.1. NCBI lineage: Eukaryota > Metazoa > Arthropoda > Insecta > Psocodea > Mesopsocidae > Mesopsocus > Mesopsocus fuscifrons. The sequence goes on from OX465381.1 coordinate 8,267,559, forward strand.
TGAAGAACCATTCCAGCCGCAAAGTCACCACTTGTGTGCACTTTAATTAGGTGCGTCTCTGCCTTGAATCCTAAAAGACGTCCTCCTGAGCCTGTACTAGGTGCGGGCGTTCAAGGTCGTATGGTGAAGACCCAAAACGTGATGTTCATATCACAGCTCCCTCATTCCTCCCTACTCACTCTTCATCATACCCACGCCGTGCACATACTCGTCCCCATCCCACATGTCGTGTGGCGATAAAAAAAACTCGTAGGTATAGTTTGCTGCTCATCAGTAGGCTGTCCAAGACAGACCTTACAGTTGAGGGGTAACCACTCCAGGAATCTCGTCGGGAATCTCAGGCAGTCATTGGAAATCTTTATGAAATCTTGGAAATTTCTGGAGTAGTTAACCCTTCGGGTTGCATCTTTCCACGAATCTCGTTGAGAATCTCAGGAAATCTTTTGAAATTTTCATGCAATTTCAAGTAATCTCTTGAGTGGTTATACCCCCTCGCTTACAGTCTTGATAGCCCAGTAGTCATGATCGCTGTCGTTAGAGAAATACTGAGAGCAGAGTTGAGACTGTGGTGGTTTGAAACCCATCTAAAACTGTAGGTTTGTTTACTCCAGACAACATTTTTTTGGAACTTTTTATGATTCGTGGCGAAACGTTTCTTGCCTCGTTTGGCAGTCTACTTCGGAGTGTATGAGGATGAGTGAAAAAACTCCGGGTAAAGAAAGATGACGCAGAGTGTGAGTGCCTTGTTATCTACCTGCGCTTGTGTGACCTTGCATTGCGTTTTAGACGTCCGTTCTATATCTCCAGGACGCACGAGGCAGATAAAGGTTGCCCTTTGAACTAGTTATATTTTTATAAAGTGTGCGGACTGTCTTAGGTACGAACCTACTCTAATATAAACTTTTCTTTTGGTTTCAGACGCATTCTTTGTTCATCGATGCGTTCCTACAAAACAATCGGCTGGACCACGTGACACAAGTCATGGGCTACCATCCCAAATACCTAGACTGCTTTCTCAAGACACAGAATTTTATCCTGAGGGGCGATGGCCCGCTCCCCTACGACTATAGGCACTTCATCGCTATCATGGTAACTACACACTACAAAAAATTGTTCAACGAAACGTGAAGAATCAGATTACCTATATCAAAAGGTTTACTCAGTTTACGCATGGCTGGGCAAACCTTTTCGTTTGGTGAATAACCCTGGAGTTTTTGAAAGCCAGAGAGTGGTTAGGTTTGAATCAGTCAAAAGGCTCAGGGTTAAAACGTAAATTTTTGACAGAAACTTGTTTGAAAAAATCCTGTGCAAATTTAGATTGGTGGATCATTAAATACATTCAAACGCGGCCTTGGCTGATTTGATAAGAAGTTGTTAGAATGACCCGACATATCGCCGAAAATAACTGAAGGAATGCACGCATAGTACGCATTCTAGCAGTTACACCCCTTTTTAGTGTACCATGCCACTTTGATACGTTATCACAGACGTTGGCCGAAACCGAGAAATATTCGGCCAAAGCATACTTCTCGCTTCAAGCGCTTCTCACTCACATGTTTCCTTGTTTCAGGCGGCGGGTCGTCATCAATGCAGTTACCTTATCAATTTACAAAAGCAGGAATTTCTGCAGCAAGGCGGTGACCCGTCCTGGCTAAAAGGTCTTCAGGCAATCCCACAGAAACTCCGCGATCTCTACGAAATCAACAAAATACTCGCTCACAGGCCGTGGCTTATCAACCGATCACACATACAGGTATGTCAACTTTAGGTTTCATCCGTTGTTTGTTTACAGTTGCGAAATAGTTTCAAGCAAACAAAAATAGTAACAACTTGTAGAATTGTTGTCATTAGGCGCAACTTGAAAGCCGAAAACATATTTTACATTGTCAAATTTCCGAAGATAATACTTTAAATATAATAAAATACGAGGCGAATTGTTATTGTTATCGGGATTGAGCAGATTGTGAAAGTGACCGCTAGCATCTCGGGCCACTTGGCAATCTGGAATTGCAGCAGGGCGCAAAGAACACGTGTCTGAAAGTCACGTGATTCTCGAATGATATGGGGGATTTAGGTTAACCTTTGCACGTCTCGTGTCTCGCAAGTCCACGCTGACTTAATGATACATTGCTATCATCCATAAGCATAGCATGTGAGCTTCGAATCGTTTTTATATTTTTCCCTTGGTTGGAAAGACGACAGATTCTTCATTTTCCCAGTCATCTTCGAGATATTTCCTTTCTCCTTAAAAATAGCTTTATGCCATCTTACCACTGACAGAACTGTTCGAAAAAAGTGAATAATTAGGGTGTCTGCATCAGTAAAGATATGCATCTTCAGCGAAAGCCCAGCCTTAAATTCGATCTTGAGCACGGAAGAACAAAAGCAATGTAGAGCTGTGAGTTATTGTTACGCTTCTCGAGAAAGCACATGATTTTCCACGGCATACCGACTTCTCCGACACCAGAATGTGACTGATACCTACAAGGCTGTGTCTATTATTGTCACAGCTTGTGATATGGAAGTGTGTTTATCATAGCGCGGAATGAGAATGAGGCTATCGTACTCCCGGTGTGTGTGCTTTCATACAGACTCACCCGGCACCTATGGGCCCACTTTTACCTACACTGGTTCCTTGTCTAAATCACCTCCATACGGGATTAGATAAAGAGATTTCCCCTAATGGCTTTTTGTGGGTTTAGCAGATGGCGGGATTAGTTTCTTAAGGAGGTTGGAAGGTCATCGGTATAGGGAAGGTGGCATATTGTAGCTACTTTTTTGAAGTCATCTTCGACCACGATTCATTCACATTGATTGAAAAATAGACCCTCACTATCATCGTGAGTAAATGAAATAAAGTTGCAGCTGATTGTTTCACAGAAATGAGGAGTAAGACCTCTGGATGACGTCACTAGTCCGTGTGCCATCATGGTGAGACCCTACTAAAGAGAAGCATCTAAAATTACAGACCGTTGCAATATACCCCTATCTACCTACCTCCCTAATGTTAGGTACTTTATTATTCCAGAAACTGACGAAAGGGACGGAGTCCTGGTCCCTGGCGGAGGTGGTTCACGCGATAGTGATTCTGACTCATTTCCACGCGCTGTCCTCCTTCGTGTTTGGGTGCGGAGTCAATGAAGAGCTGGACCACGAAGCGGGGAGGAGGTTCAACGATGGTCTGGATAAGACGCAGCCCAGGCACAACATCTGGGCCACACCCACACTCGAGAAAGAAAGTAAGTCGAGTTTTTAGGCCTGCAAGGCCGGTGAGGCTAACACTGCAAGTGGCACCAGAATCATTTTTTCTTAACGTGGTATTTTCCCGGGGAATCGTTGGGTAATGTTTTCATTCTAAATTATTATAACGCTGGTAAGGGGGGATTTGGCAATAGAGCAATCTTAGTTACTGGCTCTTCGTCAAAAAACACATGATTGTTCAGTTCTGATGCTTGTAAGCTATTTTCATAATCCCTGCCTTTATTTGACGAAACACCAGCTTGTCTAGTTTGACAAGTACACCCACTCTACAATTACATAATCATGAATCTGCAGGCTAACAACTGTCAGAGTTCTTTGACGTGTACACCAACTCTGTAGTTAGATAATCGTGAATCTGCAGGCGAACACCTTGAACTGGACCCCCAATAATTTCTGCATCCAAGTTTTACATCCTGAGTGAATTCGAGCAAACGTGTTGAGGCTGTTAAACGAACAGTTTCTTCTGCATGTGACCTTTCATCAGTTAGCCTCCACATTTCAACGAACTATTTATTATTCTTCAAGCAATACTGTAATACTGTAAGAAATATTCGAAACATGAAAGATCCATCTTCTGGAAATCACTGAGGCTAGGTGTCCCTGCACTATCTTGCAGACACCTACATGCTTGCTTACCATTGTTGTTCCAGCGTCCTGGTCCGTATCACCGACTGATTCTGAGGTGGACCTTGAGACGCTGATGGAGCGGATGAAGAGTCTGTCTCAGAAGGCGGAGGAGTGCTCGCAAGAGGAGGCCGTCAAGCGGTTCGAGACGGTGGAGACTCAGAGTGCGGAGCTGAACGCTACCGAGGCCCGCCTCCCACCTCACGTCAAGGCGGATGTCGGCCACTTTGTGGAGGATCCATCCTTCCTCTATCAGGACTTCGCGAAACGAGGCATCCATGACATTGCTACGTTCCGGGTCCAGGTAAACTTACCGAGAAAGAAGCCCATTAGCCCTTAGGGCTAGCCAAATAGGATTCTTGGCGCCGTTATCTTTAACTTGGGCACGTGCGATGCGTTCTGGAGTGGCGGGGCTGGAGGGATGGAGGCTGCCCGCACAAAAACTGGATGGGGGATGCCAACTCCCCAGGACAGCCGTCCAAAACGCGTCGTTTGTGGCCATCATTACGACAGTTCGCATCTTTCCGAGCCCTTACCACTGCAGTCGCAACCATACTACTCTCAGGAAGCGTCTGTTTCCCTTACTTGCTCTTTCCATTAATGAAACTGAATGCATGCGTAAGAGTCGAAAAAATAACACACCATGTCGGAGACACAAATAAATGACATTCTTTTGGTTTTTCAGGACTATTCTTGGGACGATCAGGGGTACTCGCTAGTCAACTCTCTGTACAACGACGTGGGGAATCTTCTGGATGACAAGTTCAAGACGGCGTATAACCTGACTTATCATACCATGGGGGGTCGTAAGGGCGTCGACACGACTCGTTTCCGCATGGCTGTGTGGAACTACATACAGTGCATGTTCGGGATTAGGTAAGTGTAAGAGTCGCTATATGCAGTGCCTATTCAGGATTAGATATATGCGTAAGGGTCACTACATATAGTGCCTATTCAGGAGCGTAAGTCCCAATAAAGGGCTTTCGATTTTTCTTATTCACGGTATGTGTAATTCCGCACATGGACGCCAAGAAACGCTCCATGCTAGTGGTACCAACGCTCGGCAATACACTGGGCCAAGTTTTTATGAGCTGCTCAGACTGCGTGGCGTCCTAACTTCCAACTTAGCTGTAACCATTTTTTCAGGCATGATGACTACGATTACGGGGAGGTGAACCAACTTCTAGAGCGGACCCTGAAGGCGTTCATCAAGTCTACCTGCTGCTACCCAGAGTGCGTCACGAAGAAGGACTACGACCGCGTTCTCAGGGAGTTCCAGCATTCAGAAAAGGTTCACGTCAATCTCATGATCCTGGAGGCACGAATGCAGGCTGAGCTTCTCTACGCCTTACGCGCCGTCATGAGCTATATGACGTAATGCCGGACGTCGATCACGGCTTGGATGGTTGCAGCACTCTTGGAAGGTATGTCATTCATACGACGCACTTTACTCTATGTCAGTCTTGGATCGGAGCATTGTTTTCGAAAAATATTTGGGTGGATTTTTCGTTGAAAAAAACCGGATGATAATGTACTAATAGGATAGAACAGTACTGAGTGCTCTCTGTCGAACGTAAATCAACGTAGAAATACTGTAATAATTTTAAAAAGAAACAAAAATTGCATCTTCAGTCAATTTTTAAATTCCAAACGTAACTCCTGCAAGCAAGTGATGCCAACAAAAATGACGAAAGGGTTCTGTGGAGTATCATTATTCTGACCACCCTTGAATGATTAAAAGGGAATAAACTGCGATTGTTTACAAAAGATCCGAGCACGAAGGCACTTCTTTATTGGCTCGCGAGAAAGAAAAACTACCGTATTCAAGGTTCTGAACTCTTGTCGTATACACGTCCCGATCCAAGGCCGACTTGAGTTAATTCGTGCGCTCCATTTTGACTGTCACGTTCAAGAGAAATGACTCGTTTGATTTTGTGATTCGTACGGTAACATTCGGATCCGGTCGGCTTGTGATAGGGATTTTGCAACAAGTGAGTTGTCCGGTGGCTAAACTTTTCTGACTTCCACTTGGTTCAAAAAAATTTATTCGAAAATAACCCACCTATTTTTGTTAAGATTTTTTCCTTGATATCTCTTGCGGAGTCGTTTTTAATTATTTGACCGTCTTTCTGCACAGGAAAACTCATGAGAACATTATTGTTCTTGAATACAGTAAAATTATCCAACATCTCCACATAGCATGGAGATGTAAAAAATGGAGTTTTCAGCTTTCATCATAACCAAAAAAATAAAAATGTCCTCTATATAGAAAGGCACTTCCAGTTTATTTTGTATATTCAGCCTTACTATTTCTCTAGGAACGTTCCCTGTCGGACCGAAGACAGGGCAACATTTGATAAACATTTTTTCCTCACTCATTGTGGTATATTATGCAATTTCAGCTATTCCTGAACAAAGTTATACTGTTTAAATTTTTTGAACTAAAAAATGAGCGGAAATTGATTTGTTTAGTTGCGAGTCGGTGTTCGCAAAGGACAAATGACCCAGTACGTTCAATAAATATTGTCAATGTTATTATCAGGTGTGCAGTTTGTACATTATGATAAAATTTACTGGAAATGTGTGGTAATTGATTCACTTAATCGATCTTCTACTCCTACACTCGATTACTTGAGATAGTGACAGTATTTGTTGAGCGTAGCAATGATAGTGATTGGTGAGTAGTTTGGTTAAGATTGACTTGATTCGTGAGATCTCAATATCCCTCTGCTCACAAAGTGGCTTCGAAGTGAATTTTTTGTAAAGCAAAACTTATCGAAGCAACGGGATGATTTTGTATTAACTTTTACTACTAAAAGATGATAGTTGTAAGTCGTTGAACTTTTTATGTGATACCTACTGGTTCCCTTAGTTTTTAACAAATTTTGTCAAAAATGTCTATGTTCTCTTTTTCCCAACTTCTTCTGTTTGATTTTATTGTTGTCTCTATTTGTGTTTATTTAAGTGAAAAATAATGTTGAATGTTTTTTAAGAAACTCTAAAAACTGTTGATATGGATAATACCACTGGAGCTGGGGGCTGATAGATCTTCGTTTGTTTGCCGACAGATTCCCGACCTTTTTCTGACTAAGTTACGTTGTGTACCAAGCAAGTTACTTGTCATCGCGACCATCACCAAATGGGAAATAATAGTGCTGGGCTTCGTTATTACAATGGCAAACAATTTTTATTTCGTATAACATGACCCAGGATCCATAATGACGGTTCACTCACCTCGGTTCCAGTATAGCTTCATTCGTTATGTAACTGTTCCTATAGCTTATGGCTTACAGCCACCTGCCAGCCAGACGTCCAGCGGTATTATCCACGCCAATTGTAACCCTTTTATTGAAGCGTTGTTGTGTTTGCCTGATTATGGTTGAAGACGGGAGGTTGACTGCAGACTGACTGTATAGTTGTTCATTACCTGTATGCAAAAGAAAAAAAAAAACAATTTTTACGCATATCCTTAGTCGAGCCCTTAAAATAGCCAAAGCTTTGTGTGTTAAAGTAAAACTGAGGCTGCAAAGTTGGTTAGTCTAAATGCGGCTGGCGTTAAAAACGGAAAATTGTGAGGAACTAAAGTGAGTTTTTGTTTCACCTTCGTTCATTTTTATCATCCCACTGATAACCCACAGTTGAACCGATGTTCTAGCTGCGTGGTCAACTACAAGGTGCCTACATTGTTTTGTGTAACAAAACTCCGGCATTGGGGATGTGATTTTAGAGTTGTGTCGGCCCGGTTGACTGGTGAGTCAATCGCGATAAATGAAAAGATATTCGCCGTCAAGTATCGTTTGTTTTCTGTTTTTAACGCGGCAGCTTTAAAGAGTTGGCTTGTAAATGAAGCTCTGAGTGTTTACAAATTGTACCTAATTGTCGCCACAAGGGGTGTCGTGATATTCGTATTTTTTATTACTACTCAGTTGTGCTATTATGGGGAAAAATCAAAGTGCGGAATTTCTCACTGTAACTCTCCGCATTGATAAGTCACTCTTCTGGTTAGTGTTGTTGCTGCGTTATGGGTCAAACAAACCGTTAAAATGCCACGAACAAGCGGAGCGATACCTTAGTTGGCCCATTGGCCATAATCTGGTAATTGGTCCCTTCAGTTACAAATCCCAGTGGAAGACGGGACAATATACGGGCTAACAGCATGGCCAGATATTTTAACGGAATAGTCACATTTGAGAATGAACAGAGAATAGCCACCCTTGTGGCCGCAGTGATAACAATGATCTACAAAAATGTACGATAAAATATTTTAGTAACATTTTGTGTACCTACGCAAAACAATTTACCTACTCATGCTTGTCCTTGCGACCTATTGCGTACGCCATTAAAGTAACAAAATATAATAAGTACGGAATTTCTGGCATAGTTTTCACCTTGTCAAGCGTAGTATAACTTTAAAAAGGAAGTTCCAGCGTGTAAATTTGTAAATTCCCTTCACCACGTATTGTGTGACGCCTTAGTCGAAGAATTGCTGTTTTCTTTAAAATCTACATTACAGATAACCCCGGCATTTCTCAAAGTCAACAACAGATAATGAGAGATAAAACAGTCTTCAACGACTACAATGTTACCTTGCTAGGAGAGAAGAGGTTCCACTTTTTTGCGTCCAAACCATTTCTTTTTCCTCTGCTTTGGGTCACTGACTGGTGAAGACTTCTCCTTGGGATCCTTGTCCAGTTTCTCCTTATGCGTGGTGTTCATGACGAGGCTGGTCAAAGATGAGGTTATATTCTTAAAGAGAGGCTTCTTTGACGTCTCCAAGTCCGCTGATCGAGAGAAATTCTGCTTTGCTGTTTTACTGACAGGCTGGCTCTTCTGCTGCTGCTGCTGCTGCGAGTCTCCCGCTGCAACAACCAAATCCCAGTACTAGCAAACGTATATTCAGTCTTAATCACAGCTCTGTCCACAGCATTACCTCAACGCTATCAGCTTTAGCTAAAGGGGACGAGCAGTAAAAAACAACTAGTGTTCAGCTGATTGTAATACTACAGAGACTCTCAGTTACTATTTCATTTGTCCTGTTCCTGCCAGTTTCCATCATTTCCCTTACACATGAAATGAGGTGAATGACAAAATACTATACCATACGTGTCGTGTGAAAGCCGTACGTGCAATTGACCAGTAGTTCCTACTTTTAATAAACTTGCAAATAAACAGGGTGGGCTCAACGATTCTACTACTTTTACTTTTTCTTAGGGTAGATTTCGCCAGTTGCTAAAGTCTACTATAGCGTCCCCTAAAAGTTCACTTTAGCGTTATCCTTACGAGAACAATAGTTGTGTCCACCCTAAGGCTGGATTTCACCACTTCTTAACGTATACTATAGTGAGATTGCACTTGTCATAAGCTAAACATACGACAAGATCTGCTCTTTAGACACTATAGTATACTTTAGAGAAGTGGTGGAATCCAAGTAAAATAAACACGTAGTTACCCTTAAGAGGTAGAGGTGCGGTGTGCGTGACGTGGGTCCTGGTCATCCACGCTGACTGGCTGGCACTGGAGGTGGACGTGGCATCAGCGGTTTGGATTGAATCCCGAAGTTTGTCCCAGAAGTTCCAAAGCAGTCCGGCGCGGTTGTAGTCTAGTAAGAAGTAGTAACTCAGTTCCCGAGGCAGCTCACACCTCTCATACAGAATAGGAATTACTTTACGCTGCCTTTGATCTGAAACAAAACAAAATGGTTGAAGAAAAATACAATGAGGCCTCGATAGCCGAGTGGACTAAATGGTTGACTTTTGAGGAGCAGTGAGACCCGGGACACACCGGTTCGATCCCGATCCTACCAAAAAGTTTTTCTGCTCGGCATTCACCTCTGATATGTTCAGCATGTCAAGTGAAATGTATATCGAGGCTGTGGTGGTTCGGAACCCACCTAAAACTGTAGGTCCCCATCGTTTACTCGATGGCTGGGGAGCTGGTATTTGGTAGTGCTGCCAGCTGAGCACAATGGATAGTTCTTGAAAACGGTCTAGTTGCTGGGCTTGTCCCCCCCAACCCTCTGCTCCCCACCCATACGATGGGGACCTACAGCTTTAGGAGAATTTCGACCCACCACAGCCATGATATACCTAACTGAGATGCGGAACCAGGTTCGTATTTTTATTATTTTCAAGAGTTGTACACGTACAAGTAAGGACTGGGTCACCAAAACATTTAGCGATCCTGTATTAAATCCTGTCGTTGTGCGTAAAACGATAGATAGGATAAGCAGAAATAGCGCCCAGGGACAAGGTTTTTCAACCTGCCCAGCACCAATAGACATATTTTATATCTCAGGCTGTGCTCACCTATTCCTAAAGCCTGAGCGAAGGTGACGAAGAACTTGTTGGCAGGACTTCTGAGGAACGCGGGGGTGACCACCACCAGAAGCCGCCGGCATCGCTCCGCTATCAGCTTCATTATCGCGTCATGCTCAAAAGCTATTCCACCAACCAGGTCCCGATCTCGGATACATAGCTAAAAATAAAGAAAATGAAATGTATGGGTATGATACGTAAGAAAGAGAATGGATTCCATACTGGTGCAGCGGTAGAATACTTGATGGGAAATCAAAAAGAGTCGTGGGTTCGAAGCCCATTGTTCTTTTCTCTAAAGCTACAGTATTGAGAGATTATTAGGGAATTCCATAAATGAAAGAAGTTGTTAAACGCCTGCCTGTGAGTCCATTTGCCTTGGCACCAGCAGCATTAATAATTGTAACTACCAATTCCAGTTGTTTCCCTGAGATAAAGCATTAAAAAAATGAGAGTTCGGTATACCTTCATATTGTATTTTTGTTCCATAGTATCCACAATCTCCGAAGCAAAAGTAATATCCTCTTCCGCAAACAGGAGGTAAGCGTCGTACTGCTGCGGTTCCAGTCCTTGATCCAGTCTTACTACATCATCGACTGTTAGAATGGCTGAGTCTGACGCGCCAATGCAGTTTGTTGACGATAGTGATGAGGAGCTTGGTGTAGTTGCTTTGGTCATGAATACCTCCACGTCTTTCTCTGCAGGAAAAAAAACGAAGGAAATTAGATAGGTAGGACCAAAAACCTTCAGATCAAATCGAGTGTATTTCTCTCTCTAGGCACACTATATCTTAGAACCAAATGTTTTATCAGGCCGAAGTTACGCCACAATTGGCGCAGTAGCAGGGCATTGAGGTACGAATCGAGAGGCGCCAGCTTCTTGCTCCAACTTCCAATTTTTAGAGCGAATCGTCCTTGACATTTCACAAGCAGAGTAACTATTAGTAACACTTTTCATTCCCAAACTAATGGACCAGTACGAGCTACAAGGAAACTAATCTGATGAACTTCAGTAAGCATTAGACTAGGAAGTAGGTTTAGTATAAAGCCCACTTAACACATACTGCATATTTTAACTCGTCGAGATATCACACGGGTTAGCCTTGCATTCTTATCTTCGGGAGACATCACAAGTGGGTACTTGACTCTAAATTTAAATTGAGGACTAGTACCCAAGTCAACGTACACTCTTACTCTTACGGAATCTTCCTCCAATGAACTCTGAAATTTGTCTCATTTGAATGTGTACCAATAAATGGACAGGTACAGGCTAAAAAGAGGGAACTGAACTGTACGTGTACCTTGTACCAGCCATTAAGAACTCGGTTAGGATATCTTCTATTAAAGCTACGAATAAAGGGTCACTAGGTACACACTGTAGAAAAATCTTGGTACTTCTGTAGAAAGAGCCCACGTTCCCAGTTTAGATAATTACGTTTTCCTTCTATGTGATAATGAGGTTTGTTGTTGGATCTGCCCAAGTTAAATGAACATCTCCATTACCAGCTAAAAGTTGTTGGTAGCAGGGCCTCAGCTGTGCGAGTCGAGTGACTGACCAGTAGACCAAGGCAAGGCTGCACAAATACTGTCCTACTCTAATGAAACAAGCCAGATGTCTATCTTATGCCTTCTTCTTTGTTTAGAATTTCAAAACAAAAATCGTATACAAACCTATCAGAGCTTGTGAGTCGTCCAGCACATCAAATCGGTCAATCAGAGCCAGAAACTGATGCAATCGGTCCAAAGTGCCTTGCGGACCCCAAATCTTGATGAGCTCAGCCATGGGGTCATTAGATGCAGCTATTCGGGATGTTTCCACCCCATTTAAGCCAATAAGGTGCGCTAGACCTCTCCAGTCACGAGGAAGACCTTCGTCCGTTGGGATTACTTTGTGAGAGTTCAGTCCGCCAGACAGAAGTCCAACTGTTGTTTTCCGTAGAGCCAAGATTGGTATTTTACTGAGATCAACAGATTCAGCCATAGTAACCTGCAAAAAATAGGGAGCGCTCACATTATCACATTACAAGGCCGATCTCTAAGAACTACAGGTCTGTTTGCTTTAGGAGTTGGGATAACCACTGTACTGATACTATGAGGAGTAGGATACGAGCATAAGGACGGATGACAGGCAGTGAGATATAGATATATTACTTGCCTTGATCAATTCCGTCCTTCTTTACTAATTTAAAATAACAAGAAAACCTTTAAAACGGTTTAAAAGAAGAACTAATATATAAAAGAAGTGACATCAAAGTTATAAAACAACCCTAGCAGCCATCTTGTTTTGACTGGTTGGGACCACTTGAAAACGCAACTAAAATGTCAGTCACTAAAACAACAACAAAAATTTAAAGTATACCTAAAATTATTTTTCCGAAACGTAAACATTCACAAAAATGGGGATTAGACATCCTTATTTTATTGCTAGAACGGTTTTAGTGCAAAATAATAACGTTGAACAGGCTTGCGGGATTTTAAACAGAATCCTTGGAAAGGAAGGAATACTTGATTTGTTCAGAAGAACGCGGTATTACGAGAAACCCTACCAGGTAATATAACCTTACCATGTTAATTTTTTTCCTGTGATATTTACTTATTATTATTTATAAATTTCTTACTTCATAGTGCGGCGAGCCCACATTACCATTTATATCACAAGTCAAACTTTTTCAATTGTTATTTATCGCAAATTGGATTGGAGCGCATGATCAGTTACCTACTGTTGATACCTCTCCACATGAAACTGAAACAGTACCTACCCCAAAGGGGAAGAGAACGCCTTGGTAAATTAGCAAAGGTCAAGTAAAGTTAAACACTGTCAGTTTTCTTTTCTATAGAATTCTGTGTTTTCAGGTGAGGAAGAGGGTCAACTATGAAAAATGCAAAGCCATCTACAATGAAGATATGGACAGGAAGATCAAGTTTATCCTACGCAAGAACCGAACCGATCCCTTTCCCGGGTGTTCGTAATTTTGGCTTTTTTATTTATAAGTTGGTGAAGTAGTGAGCCACTAGTACCTATCCAAAAATCTGAATGAGATGAATGATATCAAATTGTATTGATCCAAGCGCAGAAGTGTGATTTTTCTATGCACTGAGAAACTCGTTATTCCCATTCAGATTTCAGTCCTTAGTCAAAGTGGACACCTGTCATTATTAGATGTAATTAGTAATTAAAGAACTTACTGTAAATGTCTGTTGAGTAATATCACAGAACCACTTCATTCACTTCACTTCAGCAAAGAAAAAAACAAGGGGACTATGAATGCCTAAAAGAAACTTGTACACAATATAAATTAAAAAGGCACAGACAAAGAAAAGGGTTATAGATACAACTAGCACGTCCGTCCCGAGTGGCCGCCGCCGGCACAATGAAGGCGGCTGGCGCGCGCGCGAGGGTTGACTCAGATTCACCCGCTAGGGGCGAGACGGAGACTGCGCATGCCAGCTCGCGCGCTGCGCGCCTTCCATGAGGAACCCCAACGTCTCCTTCTGTTATACAACGTCTTGCTTTCTCCTATTTGTGGGTCGAGGGAGTTTTCTCTATCGTTCCCTCCAGTGACAAGTGTCAGGTTCCGAAATTTTTCTGTAGATATTTTTATAAACAGCGATTCCGAACATGAATAAGCAGGTAACGTAGGGAACACCATGTACATTGGGTAAATGTCTGGTGGCATGAGTTTGCTGGTTCGAACCCTGACGGGCCGAAATTTTTCTCATAAATTTTCCATTTATCTAAGGTTGTGGATAATGGAGCATCACCTACATTAAATTCTAGGTCCTCATCAAAGTCTGCGTGGGACGTTTGATAACACATATGAGATACCAGAGATTACTGATTCCTCTCGGAAATGCTCCCCGTGGCTGTAGCACTCATACCAGGGACTGATCTGAATAAATTCTTCCGGAGAGCGAATGGATGGTTCAATAATTTCGGAATTTTTTCACCTGAAGTGTTTACTTGTAAATTAAACATGGCTTCCTATCTGAGTTGGAATTTTGTTGCCCTAGTAAAAGGTGGTACTCATGTTTAACTTACAGGTAAAAACTTTTGCGTGGAAAAAAATCCGAAGTAGCTAAAAAGCCACCGTGACCATGTACCTTCGCACCGAGTGCCTTATAGTTACCTCAATTCTAAATAAGAATAGGACGAAAATCCTGCAACACGAATAAACACAGGATGGTACAATTAATTTTTTTATTTGTTAACATATAAGACACGAACTTTCATCAAGTTATCGCTAAAACAATAAAAAATTAAAAAAAGAATGCAAAATATAATACAGAAGAAAGAGTTAAAGGGACGGTGTTACTAACAGCAGTTACAGATTAAGCTAGGTACAGTTTTAAACTTATTCCTCTACTATCTATTAGCTTAAGGTACCTACGCTCAAGGTAAACTTATATCGCCTACGTTTTAATTAATTAGTACGTGTACAAAATAGTCACACAGCTGCAAAAATTATGAGTGAATTCAGCAGCTAGGACATAATATCAGCAGACTAAATGCCTCTTTTGAATACAGCACATTTACACATATACGAAATTTCGCTGCTTATAAACCGAGAAGTGCGAAAAAAAAATTAAAGCAGAAGAGTCATGAATGGTAACAAAACTGGAAAACAGGTCTCAAAAAAAATTGCTTTAGAGATCGGTGCAATGTAAGTTTTAACTTTAATGGCACGGCATAAAATAGCGAAAAAGGAGTTCATCCTCCTCCATTCTTAACTTTTAACTAACAATGGTGAAAGCTGCACAAGACTTCAGACAAACTGCAAGAGAAATTATTCAATAATCAGATAAATTCAGCTTCATTCTAACCACCTCTTTGAGGGAAAGCCTTGTGCAGGTTTAAACACACCAACATCGAACAAGACGTCTACGCCACCAATTGACCAATTTATAGCTACATTAGTATTTAGTAACTCAAACAGTGATTTACATTACCTAGAAAACATCAAATTTATAATTACCTACAGCTTTACGCACGTTTACAACTAACCGTTAATACGAATTGAAAGGAAACATGAAATGCTGCACGTTTTTCTAAATAAAATACCAGCCCTTGAAACCGGTAAAAAGCAATGCGGGTGCTGCGTCTAAATTATTATTTTAAGGTCTCTTTTTGACATACTAAATAATTTTATTTCGTGGAATGTTGGAAGAATTTTTTTAAGTAGAAAGGCAGTTGAAAAAGCCACATCAGTCATAAACGGAAAAATCATGAGAAATCCTTCCTACTTTCAAAATTCTCCTTTACAACAATATAAATATTAGTCACATGTCAAAAATTAGACACTAATAAAAGCTTGCATCAACTACCTGGGAATTCAGGAATACGGCGTCAAAATTTTATTTCAGATATTCAAATGGCCTGTGTGTGATTTTTAAAATTTTCGCCTTAGGTACATCGCAGCATTCAAGACCAAGTGTAAATTTAAGTACAAAAAAAGTCAACAAAATCCACAGCACGTTTTAAGGAATGTATGGGTACTTACTCCAACAAAATGTAGCAGAGTGGAAAAGAAATAAAGTTTTTACCGAGCGAAGAAAATATTACGCACAACCTTCCAAAAAGCAATACAATACAAAATATGGCAAATACAAGAGATAAAAGAATGATAGCTCTTTTTATTTACCTTCACCTACAGTACAGCACTGCCAGCGCTGCAAACCCAATGCCACATTTGCAAATAGTGGGGCGGCACGGATAAACGCGGTATCAACAATAATTTAGCTCCACTCGTACAGTAAATAAAAAGCGCTATGAGAGCTTTTAAATAGTCTAAAATAATTACATTCCTCAGTCATTCGTAAGAAACAATGAAGTATTAACTAGAATATCAAAACTGCATTACAAATTCTAATCTATTGATCGTAATGCTGACCAACCAGCAGTTATCCTTTTAGAGAAAGATCGTTGTTTAACAAAACTGGAGGAAAAAAAAGTGGGTACTTTTTTTGAGAAGCTGGGAAACAAATTTTGACAATTTGTTTGCAGATTAAAGCAACTGATTTCGTCAAAAGAAACGAAGCCATCCTACAAGCAGTAAGCGACACCAGTTGGGCCACAATTTTTAAATGGAGTAGGTTATCTCCTCAAAGTATCTAGGTACCGACTCTCTTCAGTGTTTTTATCATAACCTGGTGTGATCTTGCATTATTCGAGCTAGATTTAAAATATACTTCAATCAAGGAACTCGTTTATCGATCCGTCCTTGGTTTTTAAACCAATCTTTCAGCGAAACCTAGCCCTACTCCTAACAAATATTGTAGCTCCATGGGAATGGGTTGTGGAGGTACTTTAGAAATCCAGAGGTTGGTCGGCGCTGCCTTCCAAGTCCGCGTCATCATCCTCATCCTCGTCATCGTCATCATCCGCGTTTTCATCGTTGGTTGGCTTCGTTTCCTCGCCTGTCTTGTCCTTCTGTTTCTCTACTACCGTCTCTGCAAAGTCATTTGATTAAAACACATTTCTGGAACTAACTGACCGTTGTCAAAGTAGACGGGTTCGTCCGACCAACGTTTTAATTTACCTAGAGTCAGTAATAGCGCACACTGCACGAGTGTAGCAGTGTTGCACTTACTATTAACTCCTACGTCACTACATGCTGTGGCTTCAATCCATAAGTTGAGTTTTCACTGGCCGGTGTAGATCAGGTAGCCATCAGGACTGGATAAGAAAAGTCTCAGTAAGATTGGTCTAGAACCTGGGTCTCTTTATTTACGGTAGTGAGAGGACCTTCATTGAGTTTCCCTTTCTCAGTGACTTTCGTACTGTAATTTTCACAATCGCACAAGAAATACTGACCACAGTTGGGGCGAGATCGGGAGCGGGTGTTGGGGAACTCGACGCCATGCTTGTCTACACACCAGCACATCCCCACCGCAGTGTGGCACTGTGTCGGATGATACCAGCCCTGACTGTCACACTCAGGAACATACGCTCCTAAAACAACAACACGTTAAAAGAGACTACTCAGTAACGCTGTACCTCGGCTGGAGGGGCAGTAGCTACAGTCATGGCCACTGAAATTTTCCTTACACTCGGCTTTGTACTGTATTAGTTAGGTAGATATATGGTTGGGAGGGGAGGGGGGGGGGGGGGGGGGGCAACTGCACAGCTCCCTCAGTTTTAGGGGGTTCTGAACCATCACAGTCACGATAGGTTTTTACAAAAAAATAATTGAAGGGTTACACAAGGCAACCTAAACCTATTTTCTTTTTAATCTCATCAGGTGTGATAAAGCTATCATTGTTGTTGTTGTTTTTGAACATACCTAGCAGGTAAGAAGCTTGTGCGCGTTTGGCGGCCGAGCAAGGCCTATCGGCCTTATCGAAGCACCGGCACCATTCCTTGTGCGACACCATGGTGTCCCGGTCTGCGTCACACCGGTCCACCCACCCTTTCACGCACTTCTCCTGGCCGTCACGCTCAATGCGGATCAGCTCAGGCAGGCTGAGCACGCCGTCTTGGTCCAGGTCCAGATGGGCGAACATCCAGCGAACTTCGGGTTTGCACCACAGCGGGTACTCTCCTGGAAGCACACAAACTCAACTTGCACCAGGAAAATATTAGGAAATTGGTTGCTTAGAAATATAATAAATGCTTTCAATATAAAAAGTCAGTTTGAGAAGGAACTAAGCAACGATTCCATCACAGAATGATTTTTCGAAATAGTTTTTGGACGTTAAAAAGACAAAATTATATTCCAGTATAAATCTCCTGTAGTACCCTCACAAAATAGTAAAAAAAAAAAAAAAAAAAAAACAGGACTGTGTGGTGATTTTTAATAACTTACCTTTAATGACAGTGCGTTGCCTGCGCCGGTTTGAGTCGGCCATGACGACAGAAAACCAGTCAAGCAGGCGGTTGCCCATGGACTGCAGGGCAGCTGGACTACATTCTTTCCCAGTTGCTGCGCTACTGTGGGTCACAGCGGGCTTCGGGTCCAACACTTCATTATGGGCCAACTCCTTGTCTTCCTGGAATACTGGCTAAAATACAAAAACAAAAAGTGAAGGCACCACCAAACACATTTATGGACCTAGTAAAGTTGTCTTTTTTTTTGAATTGAATAAGGCATTTGTACCGCAACACATTCGACAGTGTGAACCTTCAAAATTTAGCCCTCCTTTCAAAATAACAAGGGTGCGTCCCACCATACTCGGTTAACGTTAACCTCCAGTTAAATTCCAATTATTGCATCGTAAAAATATAATTTAACTGGAGTAACAGTTAACCAAGTATTGTGGGACGCACCATAGGTAAATAAATTGTCCAGTAAAATCAAAACTGAAACAGCGCAACAGTCGCCAACAGGCCCCTTTATGGAACAAGATCATAAATGATTACTATGAAAACGACATTAAGGTAGCTACGCATGGATTACTTGGTTATTTACCTTATTATACTTGTACTTGATGTACTTATAGTGCTGGTTGTCGTACTTGAACTCCTTAGGTACGAAAGAGTACTTGTCCTGTTGGTGTTTCTTCTTTTCCGCCATAATTTTCGCCATTTTGGACATTTTGCCGGGTTTCTTGTCAGGTTTGCTGGGGTCTGACTTGGTCGGCTTGTCTTGGTTTGACCTGTTGCTTTCGTTGTCTCGCTCCACCGTGTTCTTGTACTTGGCGATAAAGTTGCTCATGCGAGCCGTCTGCTTCTGTCGCTTAAGGTGTAGTTCCGCATCTAAAAATTAAACGAAGTGGTCTTAAGCTGGTGGTGTTATAAGAGTAATCAGTACGTTGAGGAAGACAGACCCTCAACCGGCAGGCAGACTGGACGACGTCTTGTCAGCCCAGCCTAAAAAATTTACTGGCCTAGGGTAGGTAATCCTAAAATCCAATAAGTGATCCCAAGTTGTTGGTAAGCCGCAAAGGAGATAATCTGGCACACCTCACATAAAATTTGGTGGTGCCCAGGTTCGAACTCCAAACCTCCGGAAGGAAGTGAATGGTTTGGGAGGCCCGAGGTATGTGCTCGATGGCACATTCAGATAGAGTGGTCCTCAAAGAGCAGGTAATGAATGAAAGGCGGACGTCACGTATGTTGCATTGGTATGTCAGATATGTGCCTGCCAAACTGCCCAATAATGCTCAATACATTAACAGCCCAACAGACCAAATGCCCCTTTCAAAAAGTCAAGTTAATAATTTATCGGAGTTTCAACCTAAAACTGACAAAGATCAAGTAATAATCAATCATACTGAATATATTTTGACCGCAGCACTGTTGAATGTTTACAGCCCTAAGATGCATATAGTAGCGCCACCCTGACCTGCCTGGCCCGAGAGCATTTTGCACTGTTCACTGATCACAGAATGCCCTCGGGCCAGGGAGGTCAGGGTGGCGCTACTATATCCATATTTGCCGAAAAAGTAGATAGGTTACTAATCAATGTTATCTTTGGAAACATTGCTGGTACCAGAATTGGAACCCTGGAGCTCCACTGCACCAGAGAAGGTCACGCAGTGGAACAGCCCGCATTAAAAGCTCGGGCAGTAAAGGGCGATTCCAATTTACGATACTCAAAGCCTAGAATACAAATAAGACGTAGAAGCGACATCAGATAGGGAATTTCGCAGCGTTTTTTGCGGTCCCTTTGGGGCTCCATCCCCCATAAGTCAGGCGACCCTCTTTTATTTTGTAAACCACGTCCATTACAGAATTACAGACGTAGTGGAGGGACCAAACTGCATACCAAATTACGCCAGAGAAGGGGAAATAGTAAGGGCATACAAGCTTTTTTTTTTTTTTAGTAAGAAATTAACTCAACAACACACAAGCATCTCAGTTTTCCCAAATATCTTATTTTCTAAGAACAATTTATTTCCATTTGTAAGTCCATATTAATCGGTTCAATGTATTTCTAAGCCACTGGCTTTCGAAACGTTAAAAAGAAAATCTCACAACAACTGGTAGAAAATAAACATAAAAGTTTAGTAGTGAGTGAGTGGGGCGATAAGATGCCTACAGCAGTATACAGGGGTTAACGATAGCGTAAACTTTGCGTTAACACCTTCTGTTACGTCATAACGGCCCAACCAAGACAGATTTTCAACGTTACATTCACATCTCGCTGAATGACCCAATTACTTACTCACTTAAGAAACTTAACGGGTTTTATATTAAGAACAGGACTTAAGCAGGACTACTGAAGCAGGATATTTCGATTTGAAACCCCCCAATGATTTTTATGTCGACATACGTCGCTACCTACAATCATTTCCTAAGATGATTTTTCCAATGGTAAAAAGTGAGTGGAAATATAACTTATTGTTCGTGGCTAGCTGATTAAATAAGGTTTTCAAGTGGGTACCTTTGCATGGGCAAAAGCCTTTGCAGGAGACCTTGATAGCAGAGCGGTGTATACAGTTGTGGTAGTCCAGCCTGCACAGGGAGCTGTAAGTCCGATTGTCCCCGCCGCATATGAAGGTAGGCTGCACAATGGGGCACGGCTTACAACGCCTAAAACAAAAACCAAAAACATAGTCAAACTTCAGAACCTAAGTTATTCCCTGAAGGGAAACAGCTACAGAACTTATGAAAGAACTTCTTCTCTCCATGGGAAAGTACATCAACAAATCTGTCGAACGTCTGACTCGCGATTTTGACTGAAGAAAAAATCATGATGACTAAAACTTGATTAAGGGTCCGCTATACCTGACGATGAATTTTTTGCCGCCCATAAGATTAACATTGCGAGCGGCGATTCATTTTCAAGGTTTACCCTTGGTTGGAAAGACACAAAATTTTGCCTGTACCTAGCCCTAACAATGTTCTAGGGAGTGTTCAAAGCAGATTTCCCAATTTCTCACTGGTTTCTTTTATTGCAACTGTTTTGCAAATGCTAGCATCGCATAACTCAAGAAAAGTGCTGTATCTCGAAAACCAGAAAAAAATGGGAAATCTGCTTCGAACACTCCCTAGAACATTGTTAGGGCTAGGTACAGGCAAAATTTTGTGTCTTTCCAACCAAGGGTAAACCTTGAAAATGAATCGCCGCTCGCAATGTTAATCTTATGGACGGCAAAAAATGCACCGTCAGGTATAGCGGACCCTTAAGGGCACGAATAAAATAAAGAAATTTAATTGAGAAAAAATTGGATTTAGATATTGCTAAAATATAATTACAATACCTTAATATCACTAGGATGAAATTTCATTTGATTTTTCATCTGCAGTGGAATAGGTACTTATTCGTCATAAATGGAAGAGTGAAGACTTGGAAGTTCGAAAGCTACCCCCCTCCCCTACTCCCGCCGCTATTAACTACATTGCAATGGATGTCAGACATAAACGAGGCTTTGAGTAAGTTGCAGTTACGTAAATTGGACTGACTGGAGCACTTAGCGTGGAAAAGGGAGGTAAATAAAAAGTGGAGCACCAGAGCGGAACTAAGATCGATAGCAGAGGTCACCCGAGCTGGCATAACCACGCCCGGCGTTGCTTATTCTCCATTTTACCTTCATGTACTCTGTCATATATGTAGTCAATGACAAGAGATGAAAACCTTCATGTACTCTGTCATATATGTAGTCAGTGAGAAGAGATGAAAATCGTAATCACGCGGAAACATTGACAGGGTAGTGAGGTCCCAAATAGCGTGTGCTAGTTAGGCCGAGAGCAGTGCTCCAAGCCTAGTTCACAAATTCTACAATACGAACCTGTAGGTACTTACTTTACTGTCTTACCTACCCGTAACAAGTGCAATTTTTACAGATTGCTGTCTAAAATATTTTACCTTCATAATATCGGAACGAACACGGCCTCGATAGCCGAGTGGACTAAATGGTCGACTTTTGAGGAGCAGTGAGAGCCGGGTCACACCGGTTCGATCCTGATCCTACCAAAAAGTTTTTCTGCTCGGCATTCACCTCTGATATGTTCAGCATGTCAAGTGAAATGTATATCGAGGCTGTGGTGGTTCGGAACCCACCTAAAACTGTAGGTCCCCATCGTTTACTCGATGGCTGGGGAGCTGGTATTTGGTAGTGCTGCCAGCTGAGCCTAATGGATAGTTCTTGAAAACAGTCTAGTTGCTGGGCTTGTTGTTGTCCCCCCCCCCCCCCCCCCTAACCCGCCGATATTGTTATTTTTAATATCGGAACTATTAACTTTATATTTTTACGCAGAAATGTGTAACAATTTCAACTTTTTGACATGATTAGAGTCCCCTACAAACCACCCTAAACAGCAAAAAATACTCTTTACTCTTTACTAATCTAAAAATAACGAGGAAGGCGAGCGCAACGCTTTTGAAAGAACGGAACGGACAGTTGAAACAGTCCAGGCACGATAAAAAACAATACTCCCAGCCAAAACACATCAAAAGGGTAAAAAAAAAGGTCAGAAAGAAGTAAAAAGGTCACCACTTACGTTGCGGTATCCGCTACGTCGTCCGCATCCTCATCGTCCTCTGAGTCATAGAAAACGTCGTCATCATCATCATCCATATCGTCATCCAGGTCATCTTCCGCTGGCGGGGCTTCGGTTGCCTTCGACTTGGGTATGATGACATCCCTGGGGGAACGCAAACATCCATCACTATCCATCATTTATTCCAAAATATCAATCAATAGTTCCTCAAGTTCGGCCCATATCCAAAGAAAGGTTTAGTTTTTCCCATATTTTGTTTTAAAAATCGCTTAGTGTCAGCTCTTTCGTTTGCACTGTGCAACTAAGTCTAACGCTTATTTTATAACAGAAAATGGAGAAAACCATGGCGAAAAAAAAACCTGTCAGGTCAGGATATGAACCTTCCCTTCGTCAGAAGTCCTGCAAGATCAGAACAATCGTTCACCTACAAATAGCTAGGTACACAACAGAATTCTGCGACTATATCATATTAGTAAAACCAGGATGAATCAAGCT
Source organism: Mesopsocus fuscifrons (assembly GCA_950004255.1). NCBI lineage: Eukaryota > Metazoa > Arthropoda > Insecta > Psocodea > Mesopsocidae > Mesopsocus > Mesopsocus fuscifrons. The sequence continues at coordinate 8,290,631 of OX465381.1, forward strand.
AAAAATAGGACCTATAGATACTTAGGTTTGATGACGCAGTCTGTGGAGCTGTTATTCAACTACAAGACGATATTTTCCCTTTATTTTGGTTGCCCCCATACTTGGCACGATACCCAAATACATAAACGTTTGAGATGCGATAAAATCAGAAGCCGTAAAAGAGGATCGACATAAAGCCCTAAGGGCTCAGCAGTCAACTTCTCCCCTAACCTCTCCCCCCCCACCCCCCCCCCCCACCCCATAGCTCCTCGCTCACTTAGTCTATTCACTTAACTCCTCACCACCAACACTTCATAGTTTGCCATTTCTCCGGTACAGTTAGTGGGGGGGGGGGGGGGGGGGGTAACCCCCACAACCTCCCATCAACACTTCGCTCAGATCTCAGCGATTCCAGACATAGACAAATACTGGGCAGACTGTAGACTAACAAGCCAGCTTTGCTAGAATCTACTACAGATTCTCTACTCAAAACAACAGCATCTATATATTTTTTCATGACTAGCCAAGGTTTTCTTATCTGACTAGTACCAAGAGACAAAAATATATAGTGGGAAATTTTCCAGTGACCGTGATTCGAACCAGACTTCTACGGCTTATAAAACTGTATGACACTGATGTTGTCAGTCATCTGAAAGTCGTCGTGACGGCAAGAAATCAAATGTCAAAAGTCCCCAAAAGCTCCAAAATAAATGCCGCTCACAGTCATAACCGGAAAATCTTGGCACTGACAATATATAAACCCGCTTTCAGCGACAGGGGCAGCGATATTGGCACAATGGACGGTAGTGGAGGCTACAAACGCTTACTCTAGAATTTACGGGGCGACCTACGATTCCACTGGCCAAATAATGCGATATTTAACGTCACCCCCACCCCTGTAGCCCATACTTTACACAATACAGTACACAAGCATCCGTTATTTCCCCCAAGTCAAGATAAATTGCACCCTCGCGCAATATTTATTTCTTATCGTGTAGCTATGTCGAGATCGATATCGAAATTTCCTATCGCCACCCTCCAGGATTTTCAAGCACGATATGAGATTAGTTTCTTTCAAGATTCTATTTTTTATTGCAGAATTTAACTTAACACTATAAACAGTGACAATCACGCAGAACTTAACCAATTTATTGGAGTTAGCGTTCAATGTTGCGTCTTCAAATACAAACAAAAAATATAAAATATACAGTAAAACGACTGTCACTTCAGGATCTTTGTAAAACCATACGTATACAAGCTACTATTTGTAGTTTGACATGAGTGAGTAAGGTTGTATGAGTTTAAATAAAATGAGGAATATTTACACTGTCATGTGCTTGTTGACAAACCTCACACTCCAGGTTTTGTAATGTTGTCGTCAGACGCGTTCATCCATCGGCACGCTTTTCAGCAGATTTTGGAGGCAGGCATTTTTCGAACTTTTCTTACGGTCGTAACTCCTGGTCAATGAGGAATTCCACACAAAACCTTTACTATTACTAGTCAAGACGGCCTCGATAGTCGATAGATAGTGGACTAAATGGTCGACTTTTGAGGAGCAGTGAGAGCCGGGTCACACCGGTTCGATCCCGATCCTACCAAAATGTTTTTCTGCTCGGCATTCACCTCTGATATGTTCAGCATGTCAAGTGAAATGTATATCGAAGCTGTGGTGGTTCGGAACCCACCTAAAACTGTAGGTCCCCATCGTTTACTCGATGGCTGGGGAGCTGGTATTTGGTAGTGCTGCCAGCTGAGCACAATGGATAGTTCTTGAAAACGGTCTAGTTGCTGGGCTTGTCTCCCCAACCCTCAACTATTATTATTATTATTATTACTATAGCCAAAAGTCCGTCCAACTTACGAGTCCTGTGATAACAGTGAGTCATACATAATTCTGGGTTGAAGGTGGAGCATCCTAAGAGTCAGGAATTAGTTAAACGGAGCCGCATATCCCTCGAGGTATGTAAACAAAATGTGTCTCATAAAACGGAATGGGTCAATTAAACGAGACTGAGTAGCCCCCGAAAATTATAAATTAATTATCCAAGACGAGTCTTTAGGAATAAAGCCGCAAAACCACCGCTGCCGGAGCCCAACGAAAAAGAACCCACGACAACATGTTGGTTGCAGGGAAAGAGCTGTCACCTTACGGTAACTGCATAGCAGCCTTGACGTCGCCTCCCGACAATCAATATCACCCCCTTCCCCCTCCCCAGCCCCCTTTACCGTGCCCGGGGGCTCTGAGGGTTACAGGGTGAAAAGAGCAACACTAGAAGTGAGCGTCTTCTTTATAAATCCTGCTCCTACTGTTTACAAAACAATTGTTGTTTTTTAAAAGACCGTTTTCATTGAAATCAGCAAGAGCAGGGTTCGCTCTGCTTCACTGACATTACACGTACAAAGCGCCCTGGAAATAATTACGTAGCTAGCAAGCTGACTGTTCGAGAAGCATTCGACGTCTGAACGCAGCACATCAACAGAAGGATAATTAACGACAGCTGCTTTGGAAAGTCAAAGGCTTTTCGAAGACTTCAGCCGGGACCGCTACATTGTTAATGCCATCAGAATCGCATTAAACAGAAATAAATATACTGCAGCTGAACTCTCTCAATCTCTTCGAGAAGCATACGACTTTTATGAAACTGTACTCACAATGAGCCTTCCAAAAACCTTTCAGATACTCTTCGAAACAATTAGTCAAATTCAGGTTCTTGTCCTGGATTCAGGAGTGGTTTTTGGTGCAGTTCCAGCAGCTAATGACAGCTTTAAAAATAAAAGTGAATAGAGGCTGTTGGTCAGCTAAAGTGAACTCGTGGGTAATAAAAGGGGTTATGCAACAGCAGCGCTCGTGCAAGAGATAAATCTAAACACAAATTGTCAGGCGGTGTCCGACATTATGAAACCTGATAAACCCCGATCAATGGGAATATTCGACTCACGGTCACTGAGTTTTCGATTCAGTTCAGAACAAAAAAGTGTCTAAATTTGCAATATTTTTTAATGGCAATCGCAAGAGCAAGAGTAAGACCAAGAACAGGACAGGCTTTGGTCTTGTTTTGTACACAGCACAACACGAAATGAACGAATGAATGAAGTCAAAAGCAGAGATGCACAACCAGTAGGGGGGATGGGGCAGCAGCCTTTTTTAATATAAAGTTTTTTATACTCTCAGCAGGATTGAAGTCCAGTTCCCTATAATGGAGAGTTGGGAGGTCCCGGACGAACCGCAATAAAATCAATACATTCTGAAGATCGACAAGCCGTGTCCGCGGGGCTCAACAGAACACCTGTATTAGTCATCTATGTTAGGGGCATTACAAACCTGTACAAGGGAAAATACACCTTATTCACACAAGTCTCCAACGAGGCACTCGATGCCTGTTCAAGGAGTTGAAAGAGAGAAGGAAAGTAGGTACCTAATGCAAGCCTGAATTTTCACTTCGCTTCCTCCCCTTTGCGAATCAACGATCGCAAAATAAGAATGGTCCGAGACACTTCACAGGCTTCTTCTTCACACCCTTTTTCCTTACTGTATAACCCTATAGTACCCACTAGAAGAAGCCTATAAGGGTAGAACGGAAGTGGTCAACCCCGAATTAATTTTCAAGGGCCCTCAATACTGGTTTCTGCCAAAAGGGAAATGGGGGCTTACTGCATAAATTTAGTACGAAAATTATATATCTGACTGAAGCTTTTACGAGTCTATTCAGTATCTCCATCCTAAGCACACAGAATTCGACATAATTTCGGGAGGAATCCCTTTTAATATGACTTGGAGGAATAACATATTCAAATTCACCATAAGCTCTAACATAAAGGGCCACAAAAGGTACGGCCAAGTTGGCGGCCCAGACAGGAGACGCCGACGCTTTGGCGAGACAGAGCACAAAGTAAACAACCTATCACGCCACTTAGGGACTACCCCCACCCCAACCCACTTCTTATCCACCAGCCGAACCCTTTGGAGAACCTTCCAAAAGCTAAAGGGCTGCTTCCTTAATTCTTGCGCCTGATGGTAGATGGCTATCTCTCCAGGGCACTAACGATTGAGAGCTAAGTAGGCTCTTCTACTCTATGCCATGCTATACGAATGCATTCATAGCATAACTTATGGAAGGATTAATCACCTTCTTCATGGGCAGGGTTAAAAAAACTCCAGGAGTGGTATTCCCGTTCTTTTAACACCTAACTTAACACCAGAAACACACAATGAACGAGTGAGATATATATTATTTTCCGCACCCCTTGGTGTTAGCTTAGGCCTTAGATGCTCCACTGGTGCCGAATTTTTCCATACTTAGCTGAAGGTCGGATGCCGGCAAACCACCAGAAGTCCAAAAGGAACTCTCCCGAACCTTAAGAGTGAATTTAAATCAGTACAAGGTAGAATATCGAGCGCTAATGCCTAAAAAGACAATGGATTTGCATGTAATCCACTCAACAGTACGAGGGGTGGCTCCTAAATTGGGGGAAACGGCGACAGCTTTGGTTCCGAACGCAGCCAAATTCTACCAAGAATTGTCATGTATTGATCTGGATCTTATACAGGGTTTCGAAACCTTCGGTGTAAAACCTAGGGCTGATCAAAACTTTTTCTTGAGCAGGGAAATATCTGCTCAGGGTCGGATTGGCATTTTTATAGTATGGTAGGATATGGAACCCAAATCCGGATCGGCGTCAACTGAAAATCTTCAAGAAATTATGACTAATCGGTACGCTCCCAGCCTGACTTGGACTATAGTTTGCGGCTAACTTCACGACAATACTGGAATCCATAACATGGTTAGTTTACAGACACCCACTATGTATGGGTGTTTTCCAGTCAAAAAATATTCGCTACACTCTCCCAGTCTTGTCAAATTACTGGCAATGCCTATAAAACTAGAGAGAGAAAAAATTCTTTAAAGATTTAACTTCGAAGGTGAACATTCCCGAGGTATAAAATCCACTATAGGACTTAAAACTTAGGCCGACTTTGCTTGGAATGCCTGAAGTGAGCGGAGGCATTTTCAAATAGTGATACATGTATAAGGACTAAGGACGATAAATGGCTTTTCTAGTTCTTTCTTGCACACTGACGCTTATCCTTGCACACTGACGCTTATCCTTGCACACTGACGCTTATCCTTGCACACTGACGCTTATCCTTTAGTCATCCTTACAATAACAAACCCTTTCTTTTTCTCGGTCTTGTAAGTACGTACCCATTCTTGTGGATATACTTCTTGTTGATGCAGAACGCCACCATACTCTCGTCCAGTAAGCACATTTCTTTCTTTTTGCAGTTTAGAGGTCTGCAGAGTTCGTTGTCTGGATCATGCAGCCAATGCTTCATACGGCCGCTCGGGTCCTTTAAGATCTTCGTCTGGTCATCCTAAAATAGAAAACAGTTTTAGAGCTAGAGTGGTTTGATCCACCGTCGGACTGTTGGAGCACAAAAACGAAAACTTCTAATTTCTGGCATCGCCTATGCTCTGCCCAAGATCCGACCAAATTTCCGTTCACACTATCACGGCAGGAAAATTTCGAAAAATCACAACCTTCCAGTCGTTCAGATAGACGCCAGAGGAATACAGGATAAAGTAATCAAGCCCGGATCACCCTTGTTCGATGGCAAAAGCTTCAGCATTGAAAAAAACTGCCAGTCTGCCAATGAAAGTGAATTGGGACATACACAACGGTCCAATAGTAATTTGGTTTATGGGGGGCAACATGATGCGGCTGGCTCAGCACTAGCGGGATGAAGGGGGGTATGAACCCTGCCAAGTAATCGCGCAGGGCGATAAGTAAGACTTGGCCCCATGCCCATTCCACATCAGACTACCTACCCCCAACCCCACTCTTCCAAATTCTAACCCTCCAGCTCTTGATACTTTTATCGCATGTCCCGCCATCCCGACATCAAACCTTTTTTGTGTTATATGACCTTCAGCAGTCAAAGCTTTTGTCCCGGGGGGTCACTTGCCCTGTATGGGGTTAAAACCCCGATGAGAAACTGAGTTGATTATTGATAACTGATACCTAATCATTTCTAGTACTCGCTATCATTCATTGCAATTATTATTATTATTATTTTTTTAACTCGCGACGTTCAGAGAACATATTGTTACATTTTTTTGGCCGAAGCCGAAGAAAAAGTGGCCGAAGCCGAATATGAGTGGGCCGAAGCCAATACATCCATGTCGGAAGCGGAAAATTTTTCCGTTCCGCCGGGATTCGAACCCGGACCTCTCAGGACACAAAGCGGACCCCTTGACCACTCGGCCACTGAGAGGCACTTTATTTTCTTTTAGTTAACGCAGTAAATCTCCACGAATAATTTCCAAAGAGCTCGTTAATATTTAGTAGTCACTGGGACTCAGCCGGGAGAGCGGCCATATCCATGCAATTACATTACGTTTGTAACGTTGGATTGCATTATGAGCTGAGAGAAGAAGCACGAGACGGAGCTGAACCAAGCGGGATCACAAGAATTTTTAATAAAAAAATAGAGAAGTAAGCAAATCAGCTTCTCAATTCTCATATCCCCCACATCGCTTTCTATTTACTTCTCAAATATTTAGATGACAAAAATTTCCATCTCTATAGGATCCTCTTTCGACTTTGGACAGCCCTGTATTGATACGGAGACATCGATCAGAGCAGAATAAAGATCCTATATACGCGTGACAGACAGTAATAGGTTTCTTGGGGGGTTGTGGCTCTGGTTTCTTTCACCATTTCTCTTGGAGACAAATCGCGGCTATTTTTTAAAGGACGCTCGCCCAGCCGTTTCTTCTCGTTTTTCTTGTAATGAGAAGATATTACGGTGATATAGTTCACGTAATTTTCAAGAAGACAACCACAGCGGTTCGCCCTCTCTCTGGCTCACTCTCTTACTTTATTTATTTCCAGTGGAAAGCGACTTCCAATAAGCACCAGAATTTGTTAAATTTTCTCGTCTTTTTCATTTTTAAATTCAGTTTCCTGGTAAAGAAGAGATGAAAGGACAGTTAAAGGACCAGATTATTACTATTTGAACAGTTTGAACTTAATACAAGCCACTTTGCAAGGCTCTCTTCAGGTTCCTATAGTCCAAGTCAGGTTAGGAGCGTACCGATTACTCATGATTTCTTGCAAATCTAGGGCTGATCAAAACTTCTTCTTGATCAGGGAAATATCTGCTCAGGGTCGGATTGGCATTTTAGCGTATGGTAGGATATGGAACCCAAATCCGGATCGGCGTCAACTGAAAATCTTCAAGAAATTATGACTAATCGGTACGCTCCTAGCCTGACTTGGACTATACCAACGAAGCTAATAAGCGATTTACAAATGGGGCACATAAAAGGATATTGGAAGTAACATAGCTTTCTGCATGTGCATGACATTAGACATGAACCAGCAGAGGGTGGGGGGGGGGGGGGGGGGACGAAGTGTGCAGTGTTAAATGGCTGACAGAAATAAATAGCGCAAGCGAGATAAAGTCACCTCCTGAACATAGTGACACTAACGAGGGTTGAACGACTCGAACGTGTACATAGCGAACGGAGGAAAAGCAAGCAAAATGACGCACTCGCCGTAAGAAGCAGAACCTTTTTAAGTGGAATATGGGAATTTTCAATACGGTTCCATGTGAGTTCGATTTGAATCTGATCGTTTATTTTATATACACGCTATAGAATACCAATTCCAAATTTCGAAATTCGAAGTATTTCCACTCTTTTCGTTTATACATATAAAACGAAAACCAGGTCACCTTTAGAAACAGGATGCTGTGAAACGTTCAGAAAAGATCTTTGAAAGCAGTTCTTTTCAATTATTTTACTTTCCCATATTATAAATGTATAGTAGCTACATAGCTACATACAGTGACCGTGCAAAACTGAAGAGTTCTTCATCGAAAAATACCTATTGATCAAATGGCGCAGACCCCAAAACACGGCGTCATTTCCGTCCTCCAAGCACCCGATTAGCGATTTAAAATCAGCTTCCAAAGGCATTACCTTCCACCACTGGTATGAGCATGTGGTGTTAACTGGATGCTGGGGAAACGGGAATAGGCCAGCTCAAAAATCGGATGCAGGGGGTAGAAATGGGGGGGGGGGGGGGGGGGGGTTCGAAAAATCGTGAGAGGACTCAAAAAATAACACTTTGTCTCTCCAGTCAAGCAGTAGGTAATCAAGCAGTAGGGAATCAGTATCACCACGATAACGGAGATCTCTATTATTTGCAGTAATTAAAGAAACGACCGCTGTAAACCGTTATTAGAGTGGAAAATCTCAGTTCTTGCAATAATTTTCCATTTTTAATACAAAAGCAAGGTTACGTGCGTTACGTCACAGGGTAAACTAACCTCTTAATACAGAAAACCACGCCCTAGTGCTCTGACCTCGCGGCTGCGGCTCAAATTCCCAATTAGATAAAGGAAGCTGTCAGGTGACTACAAAGTCAACAAAGGGTAAGCTGACTACTGACTAACGACTGCCAGACAGACTAAAAACAAGCTGTGGATAAAAAAAAAATATTAAAAGAAAGGTAGACGGGTTTGACAGCGGCCATTTTTAGCTTTCCCCTATATGGCTTTTACAGAGATAGTAAGGAACTGTGGCTACAACCATTAGCAGATAAGCGAAATATATTGATCAACTTATCTAACCTTCAAATCCACCCTTAGTCCTATTTAGTCCACACTACGGTATTGAATGAGACTGGTAATTGCATTACCGCCATTTGCCGTGGCTGCCCTAAAAGCTAAACATGTGTGCTATTCGAACGCAAAACAAATGACTGACAGTAGGACACTATGTTTAGCTTGCACGGGTGAAAACATACTATCGAACGAGAGGAATGGTGTTGCAATTACCGGTCTCTATCGAAAATCGATAGTTCACACCACCCAACAACAGAGACATGTTTTATTTTTGAAAAATAACTTCGCTGGAATTGGCGGATCTCTATAGGATCAGGATACACCCAAAATCTCCCAACCATTTCTGGTATAGGTAAGAACGTACCAACGTAAGCTATTCGACATGCGGGAAAGCTGAAAAGCCGAAGAGTAGCGAACAAACCGGAGGTAAAAAGCGAGAGAAACGTGAAACGAGGATAAAAATAAAGGTAAAAATGACGGGTGAAGAGTAATTGAGAAGACTGGAGACTACGGGAGTTATGAAAAACCTCCCCGGGATCCCCCTCATCCCCCCCGCAACCACGCAACAACTTATTACGATAGTTGGTGCATGAGATGAATTCTGGGAGTTGTCGGATGTCATAAAAATATCAACATTTTCTCACCAGTTTTTCTACCGCCCCGGCAACTTTCCAGCAACCATTTCGATCCATACAACGCTGCTCTTGAGTTCAGGATTTTTTACTTTCTCGCCCGTATTATCTACTTACTTTTAATATTTATTGATTTACAAAAATTATCTCCAATTATCTTTGGCATTAGAGGGTGGTGGAGTAGGGGTAAGAGGTCTGAATTGGTCACCTGACCCGGGCACGATATTTCGCCATTAAAAGAGTTCAAAGGTCAGCACACCACCAGCGAAGTGCAATCAGCTCCGGGGAAACCACATGTACCTCACGCAACAACCAGCTTACTCAGCAAATACCACAGCTATTTGTCCCTACAACCACCTTATGATAAGTTACCCTTCCGTGCCAAGATTAGCCAGTTAATTGAAAATATGAAACTGAGATTTTACTGCTTCAAAACCGTTTCAAAAGAAAATAAATGTGTTGAGAAAACCGAGGGGTTAACCACTCGTTGGGAATCACTGGAAATCTTTATGAAATCTCAGGGAGTCTTGGAATTTTTTGGAGTGGTTCTTCGGGGTTCATCTTTCTATGATTATCGTTGGGAATCTTTGGAAATCTTTATGGAATCTCTGGAGTGGTTACCCCCTCGGAGAAAACAGAGGACAGAAGCGTCGGCATCAAGTGCATGCGTCTATGAATAAATATCTGCTCGATGGCCGCGAAGCAATGTAAAATAGTATATAGTTAGACGTGCAGGCTGCACCTAAGTAATGGGTATCTTCACTCATTTAACTACGGGACGGCAGGCAGGTCACTCGATGGTACAACTATGGTACATAATATGAAAAGAACATCCTGGAAAAGTGCAGGAGTGTTTAAAAAGACAAGCAACACCATGCTGCTGTCCTATTGTGCCCGAAATGCTAATCAAACCAAAAATTCGTACACTGGGCTCCCCCTATTAACTTCCCCAAAGCCAGGTGAGTCTTATTACGGCCCTCCAGAGTAAAAACATGGAATTTTTTGTCTAGATAGCGTTCCAAGCACAATAAAAATCAACGTCACTGTGCAGAACTGTCTCAGATGTCCAGGAACCATTGCCCTGACCCGAAGTTGCATTACCGTTGATTGCCCGGGTTGCTGTTTCAAAAACGTCGATGGCACCACGGGCGTCTCTCCATATGTATAAGCCAATCCACGGGTGCAGGACATGCAGATACTGTCGGCTCTCTCTATAGTATTTTACAGCAATCCATATTTTCCAATGTTAAATTTTGCCGCAGTGTCATTTATTTTCCATAATAATTGTAATAGAGAACGGAGAAAACAAAGGGTGGCCCTGTACGTTTCAAATGAACAAAAGCTAAGCGTTTCAACTGGCGAGTCCAGCACAGCTCGGGCAGAGTCAGCTAATGAACCCTGGCGAGTGAACCTTTCCCTCCCTCCTCCTGCCCACTGCTACCTGACCTCTGCCTCAATTAACAGGACCACTGTGGCAATTCCTTTGTTCTACTCGAGATATTAATTTCGAGGGAGTAATATTCGAGGTGAGACATTACTTCCCTATTCTCTGTAATGGGCCATTTATTTATTTGAATAAGGTATCAGGTTCGTTTCATTAGGTCACTGTTAAATTGGGTAAATGGCTGGAAGGAACTTCAAAACTGGGTACGATATAGATAACGAGAAGGGATGACCAGGGGGGGGGGGCAATCGCTGACGAACACCTCTATCGATTGATGACTATTCTGAGCTGTTTTCCTGGAAGAGACTCATTTTTAATCGCAAAACATGACCACTAATAAAGTACAGAAGGTGGAACAAATTTTGCGATCAAAAAATGAGGTCATTTCCCACTACTCACTTTCTGTTCTACGAACTATAGCACTGAGAGGTAACTCAAATTTTTCGACGCAGGTCCGGAACGGATGAGGGGACCTGAAGGTCTACTCCGGTTCTGTTAAGGGTCCGCTATACCTGACGATGCATTTTCAAGGTTTACCCTTGGTTGGAAAGACACAAAATTTTGCCTGTACCTAGCCCTAACAATGTTCTAGGGAGTGTTCGAAGCAGATTTCCCAATTTCTCACTGGTTTCTTTTATTGCAACTGTTTTGCAAATGCTAGCATCGCATACGTCAAGAAAAGTGCTGTATCTCGAAAACCAGTAAAAAAAATGGGAAATCTGCTTCGAACACTCCCTAGTACATTGTTAGGGCTAGGTACAGGCAAAATTTTGTGTCTTTCCAACCAAGGGTAAACCTTGAAAATGAATCGCCGCTCGCAATGTTAATCTTAAGGGCGGCAAAAAATGCACCGTCAGGTATAGCGGACCCTTAACGCAAAGTTAAGATAACGACGAAGTGGTGTAGTTTTAGCGTTAGGAGCTTAACGCTTAATTGACGCCCAAAAACCCGGAATAGCTCTCTTGGTCCCTCAGAAAACCTAACTAGAAAGTGATCCTGCTTCCTGCCTAGTTTTGGTGCTGAAGCTACCTGGAATAAATAAAAGGCAGGAAAGCTAAAGAACAAAGCGAGCAGCATTTCTTCACGTTTTGTAAAAGGTTTTAATCGTATGGTATCTGTTATCTCCCCTCAAGTACACGCTACTTTGCCTTTGTGGTAAATAACTGCGGCTCCAGCCCTAAAGCATTCTTGAGCTGTTCTTTGTCTCAGTTCCCCACTTGCCCTCTAACGGCTTCCGTTACGAGCTCAAATTGGGTTGCTTGCTTTTACGGCGGGTGGAAAAAGCCATTACCCCCGCCACAATGTAAAACAAGAAAAAGCCACTTCTTTAAAAAAATACAACGCAGTGAATAGGAGGTAGAATGGGATGAAAATAAGCTTAGTGACTAAAATATTTGTTCTTTAATTTCCCAACGGTGACATTTTCAGGATGCCTCCATCAAGTTTTACGTTTTATCGGATTAATACAGAGCCATCATAATAATCGGCAACGTTTCAAACCAGCCTTTTTCCACCCTCATGTTTTCGAAGGAGAGTGATAATTTCACTAGGCACCTAAGTTTCAAATCTTGATTTCAAATTCCAACACTGCGCAGGTTAAACTGCCACTATAGAGGGGTATGCATAATTCGGGAAAAAAATGATATTACAAAAACTCCAAGAACACATTTTCCTGTGAAATACGCATCTTATTTATTTATTTTATTATCAAGCATGACAGCTGCTGGAACAATAACAGAAAGGAACCGCTTACCTCTTGCATTGCATTTGATTGTATACCTAAGGTTCGGGGTATAAGTACGTCTAGTATTTTACAAAACCCTACTGGTATTCAGAATTTTCCGCGGAGAGACACAAATGCAGAGCAAGTAAAAACAATTCATGGGGTATAAAAATCTTAGCAACTAAGCCCCAATTTACTCGAGTTTTCTTACCCCACCAGGGAGAGGTCCTTAAAAAGAAAAACAAATACCGAAAAAACGGTGAAAGGTTTCGAAGAAAGGATGCCAGGGCGGGAAGCAATTTCCCACGCCTCCCCATCCCCATACACCCTATCGCCCCAAGCCAATTGGCTGCTGACTAGTTGGGGTGTTGGGGGGGGGGGGGGGCTGAATGGAGTCGCTGATGCGAAACACTCTCTCACTACGCCCTAAACCGTGCTACGAGGCGAAATTGGGAAAAGTGGGGACTTCCCAACAAGTAGGCACTTTCTTTTTTTGCAGAAAATACAACGATATGGAACTACCCACATGTACCCTAACAGAGTTAATAGAAAAATGTCCTGAAATGGTCCGTTAATATTATTTCGGAAATCTGCCTTCGTGCAGGCCGACTGCTGACAAGGCCACAACCATTATGTTGACTGACCTGTCGGTACCAAAAGGGTTCCAAGACTACTCAGATGTCAGACGTGTTCACAGGTTGGGATGCTCTACAATCTCTACATTACATCACCGGTGGTAAGTGATGGGTATCTGGGCCAATTAACACAATCCCCACCACATAATAGGCATCGGTATTCAATTCATTTTATCAAAAAGGTCATGGTCCAAATAGTGAATAGGCAACGGACTCTCAAGGGTCTCGATTAGGGTGTAGGTACTACAAAGAACGCCGCTAATTCCACTAAAGTTAGGAAATTACCTATTCAGGGAAATTTTCGAGCACCTACCAAAAATGGGCTCGGACTGACTGTCGTCAGCTAAGTCAGGGAAGGGCAGCTTACCTGCGTGAGGCAAGACGTACCTACCTACCTGTCAGTACTTACTAGTTTATTACGTCAACAATTTTTTGGCATGGGTACTTAAATCATTCCTACATACATACCTAGTTAGCTGACAACCTAAATATTCGAACACCCACCATTTGCCCACGGTCAAGCGCTTACACTGGGCTTGTGACATGGTAGCTACATAAAAGACAAACATATAGACAGAAAAACAAACACTAATTAATCGAAAAAATAATAAATAAATCGCCTTGTTATTGATTTGGCCTATTTTTTGTTGTATTAAAAAATAAACCAAAATGGCGCCTGGATCCAAAATCCCCAGTTCCCGGAAAAAAATTTGATGGATTCTCTCCATATTTTGCTACCAGACAACGTTAACTTTGTCACACCTACTTATACTACTAAATTACTGCCTTCACTATATAATAGATAAAACAACTTTACCTCTTCTGCAAACTCAAAATCTCCTTCGAATTTTCGTTTCTTCTTTGCATCGCCACTGACAGCTAGAATGGCTACAATAGCCAAGGCGCACAAAAGCCTCATTTTGATATCTAAATTTTAGACACTGGGAGGTATTGTTTTCTGTTTTAATACATGTGTTCTGTAAAAAAGTAACAAATTCTCCGTTTGAAATACTGCAACACACTCCACCCACCACGCGCAATGAAACACTGCAGAAAAACTTTGGAAGCAGGAAATCCTCCCGTCAAGTGTCGTCTGCTAGAAGCGCAAAACCTTCACAATCTTTTTGGCGCGAACGAAAGTTTAAAAGTTTTGGAAACTTTATATTAAATTTGTTATCAGTCTACGAAGGCGGGAAGGCGAAAAGGTTTTTAGTACTTTTTATGTGAATTTATTGGTGAGTTTGTCCACTTGCTGCCTATACGTACGATATTTAAGTCTTATTACTGGGTGAAGGACTTCCTATAGGGTCTTGGAACTGAAGCTTAAAATGTAGGGTACCTACCTACCTACCTGCCTATCAATTATCTGAACATTATATTACCTAAGTTTCCACGGATCAAAATTAAAATAATAGAATAATAATAATTAATCAAAGTATGGGATTAGTGGATCATCCCTCGTGAGTTGAAAGAAGAATTGTTATTACCTAAATATTTTCTTTTCAGAATGGCTTCTACTCGAGCTTATCAAGCCAGAAAATACCTATGCTACCAACTTACCTAATCTGGGTAGGTAAGGAAGATACGTCGGAAGTCAAGGTGACAGGTTGTTCATCTTGGTAATACCAACCTTGGTAATAGTTAGTACTAACTAAGGTAAGGTAGGAGGTACCCAACATAACTTAGGAGTTGCGATGGTTAACTACGGATCTACCTATACCTTCCTACCAACACTTTAAATTACAATACCTAAGTGTAAACCAATTGCCTTTGGTACTAAGGCTTCGCTTCCACATAAATCTGATAAGTTCGCTGCGCATGAGGTGAAATATTTTCAAACAATTTTCCCAAATTTAAAGTCTTTCTACGAATGTCCAAGACTTTGTGTTTGGACCGTCCAAAGGCGTAGTCGACAGCATAGGCGACTCCGCACTTGGAAGCATAGACAGCATTGTTCTGTATGAAGACATCGGAGCGCACTAGAGTGTCTTTCTTGCGGTGCGTCCCGTTGGAGGTGCTCTTGCGTCTCACTGCCTTTTCCTCCAACCAGCAACTGAACCTGACCTCGTTTTCCAAACGCTTTTCTTGTTGTTCTTGCTGCTTTGATTGCTTCTCAACTTTTCTTTGCTGTCGTATCTCCGCATTTTTTCTGCAAGGAACCAAAAACCAGGTACAGAAATCTGCAGGCGGTATGGACAAGCGGCGTAGCAGGTACCTCATCCCGGTTGACATCGTATTGTAGTGTATGGCAACTTTGGGTTAAGCAGGGATCTACTCTCAGATGTAACATATCGTATGTATAGGTAACTTAACTGCTAGGTACCTCCTTCCTACCGGCGGGTTATGAGGCTAAGTTGCACAATTTTTAAAGCTACCAAATTTTTCCGATGTGATCAACCTGGAGATAGCGCCCTTTTCAAGTTTCTTTGAGGATAATATTAATTTTCCCACTTTTGGAGATAAAGCTCGAAAGTCAAATTTGAATAAACTATATCAATGAAAATTGAAACTAGGACACGAACGACAATTACAAATGAATGCAAATAAAGGAAACAACAAAATGATTCACTGTCATGTTGGCTTTAAATCAGAGGATGAGACAGACGGAAGAACATCCTGTATGTTTTACATGGGCGCTGTAAAAAAGACGCAATACTACGAGGGTGACTGTACGTGTTTGACTTATGGCAAGAATTCCATCCCCATTCCTCAACGTCACTGTCGACGAATCAAAAGGACGAACTCACACGGCATGTTTCGTGTTTCGCAGAAATGCCCCATGCCGTGAGCGGAGCGATCCTCTTTTATCTTCCAATTCAGAATATTCAGTCAAACCGCAAATACCGTTATGATTGCAGAACATCGAATTTGTGACTTTCTTTACAATTTCAGAAACTATGAAAATTTATCAGTCGAATATGGGTGACCTACAAACCTAGGGAACCGACTAACCAAGGTATAGTATCGCCACCCTGACCTGCCTGGCCCGAGGGCATTCTGCACTGTTCACTGTTCACAGAATGCCCTCGGGCCAGGCAGGTCAGGGTGGCGATACTATATCAAGAATAGGCAGGTTAGTATTAAAACGTGTCAAGTAACTTACAGTTTCCTTTCCTGCAGCTGTTGAGCGTTAAGTCCATACTCGGACCTTAGTCCATCATAGTGAGGTAAATCTGACCTGATGACGCAACAAGGCCTCTTGCTAGGCGCTGTTTTGGGTCTCAATACTGGCAAAATAATTCTGGGCCCACCCTCGTCAAATGAGCTGTTTGGTCTTGTTTTTTCACCATCTTTGAGTCCAATCTTTTTCGAGTTTTGTCCATCCCTTAATAAAGTCCTGACATTTTCAGAACCTTTTCCCCTTTTTCTGAGCTTCACGTTTTGGGACTCGTGCCAACCTTTGCTATCACCCTCAAAGGAACAATTCAAATCAGGGGAAATAGTCACCAGCTTGCATTGAATTTTTTCCGGTTGGCCTCTTTTGTTTTTTGAGCCTTTATTAGCAGATTTTGGCCTTATTTTTTGCTCCAGCTTTCCACCGTTAACTCCTTTTTGCTCCTCTAATTTTTGGTCCGATTCTTCTTCTTCTTCTTCGCCTATCAAGGACTCACAACTCGAGTTTTGTTCTCGAGGTAGCAGAACCAACAGTATTTTGGAGCTGCATTCTTTATCGTTTTCCAACCACTTTTCAGTTTCGTCAACTTTGTCTTCAGATTTCTCTTTTTCCTCTGGTACAATCACGTCTGCCTCATCTTGGCCAAAGTCTGCCTCATCTTCCACACTACCTGTCTCATCTTTCACAAACTCATCCTCTTCGTAGGACGTAGCAGGATCGGATTCTTCCAACACTTTCTTCAGTTCCTCTACAATAACTTCGCTCTCATCTGATTCTTTCTCAACCTCAATGAACTCTTCTTCAGAAGCATTTGAAGCTGAGTCCCCCTCTTCTGAAAAAACCCATAAGAATATAAAGATATTTTATCTGCCAATCACAACCCAGGCTAATGTGAAAATCCCCCCCATCGGTGGGTCGAAAATCGAGAAGTTGATTCTATGCTTACCAGTAGAGTACCCAGGATTTTCAGGTGCAAAGTCCACCAAATGTTCACAGAACTGGACCTTGCGTGGCCGGGCATCATCTTCAGCTAGATCTTCTGGGTCACTTTCAAAGAGTTGGCGGTTTGCCTCAGCCAGGCGCTCCCCGATGCTTATTGTACACGGCGATGGCTCCAAAACTTGAAACAAAAAAAAAACGCCAAATCACACTCATCATCCAGAATGCTTGAACAACTCGAGCCCAGTGGCTCCAATTGGTCAAAGTGATTTGACGACGTCGGGAGACCCTCTACTTCACGTATTTACGAGTCAACTTTAGAATAACAGCGTCAGCCAAACTTTTGGAAATGAAATTAACGACAGGAAAGACAGTAAATAACCTCAACCTTGACACAGTGAGATAGTTTGGTAATAATTTACCTCGGATATCGTGGAAAAGTTTCTGAAGATGAAAATATGGCAAGTCATTTAGGACAAAATGTTTACAAGTGAAATGAGCATGACGTGTATCACATTAGCATGTTTCACTATTTCTGAAACCTTTCGTGTTTCCGTGCTTTACGTAGGTAGACTTCCAGACCTTTCGAGATTACCGTGCCTGGTTTATTCGGTAGGTAGATGGGTTTGCTGTAAGAAATATTTAGGTGCACACACAGGTAATACCTATAGTCTGGTAGTACCAGCATGACGATAGGGTAAGTCCTCGTGCTTCTTAACTTGACGCCTGCCACAATCGTCAATAATTTTATGTTTATGTTTGATCATATTGTCAACCAGTTAAATCATCCCAGCCCTCGAGAACGGCTGTAGTGTCTGACATTGAAAATATTTCAGTAATTTTGATAAATAAATATACAACAGGGTCTAAAAAGCGCTAACAAATTGCTTTTAAAAGTTAGTCTTTATCCAAAAAGATTTGGAGTGAAATCAAATCAGAAGAAAGTTTAACAATATTTAAAAAATTACGTACCCTACGTACCTCATCCTCGTCACTGGAAGACCTATAAAATCCCTATTTATTAATCCCGAAAACTACGGAGAAGAAATGAAAAAAGAATGTTAACTTACAATAGCCTTCGCAATCGTTCTCCCCGTCGCTCTCAGCATCTTGCACAGAGTCGGATTCATCCATGTTGTACTTGGCAGCTGATATTACAAGCGTTCACTGGGAGAGAGAACCACCCTGTCGGGAGGCGTCTCTCCCGCCGACTAAGTAACAGGCATCAGCAACATCGACATCGTTGTCAAGGTAACGCGTCCCCCAGAGTAAAAAAAAGAGGGGGCTCAGCACAATTGCCGGCTACATAGCAACACAACTATAATCCAAGTCAGGCTAGGAGCGTACCGATTACTCATAATTTCTTGCAAATCTAGGGCTGATCAAAACTTCTTCTTGATCAGGGAAATATCTGCTCAGGGTCGGATTGGCATTTTTAGCGTATGGTAGGATATGAAACCCAAATCCGGATCGGCGTCAACTGAAAATCTTCAAGAAATTATGAATAATCGGTACGCTCCCAGCCTGACTTGGACTATAGCTCTAAACTCTACAGAGAGATGTTAATTTTCATACTCTACAAAACAGTTCTGACAACTAGAAATTAAACCGCCCCAACCTATAGACATACATTAGAAATACATTTTCTTAGCAAGATAATAAATCTTTCTATGCTTGGAGATACTCATACACATAATGTTTCTACCTTCTCATAAAAGATAGTTAAATAAATTGTTCACATTCACTTTCAAATTTCAACAGTTTATTGAAAAAAATTAACGAAATCATTCTGAGTTAATTTTGTTGACAATTAATTTAGGTATTAGTATAGCATAGGTGTATCCACTATGTTCCAAATGAAGCTAACCTAATTCACTGTTTTAGGTAGGTCGCTCTGTAAATATTTTTAGGGTTTTTCGTGCGAAAAGAAATTTTTTAAGTACTTACCAAGGTATAAAATCAACTATCCAAAAAGGTACCAAAATTTATAAGATTAGTCAAATAAAAAAACTGAAAACAAAACTGAGAGCGGTAGATACAACTTCGGGTCCTCGAAATGGATTCAATGGTAAAAATGGTATCTGTTATAGTTCTGCATATTGCTCTGAGTGCAGCACTGATACATTAAAACATTAGAGCAACTTTCCGGCTGTTACTGACTGGATCCAGTGTATCCATTCTGACCCGAAGTGTTGCCAGACTTTCCATCATTACTTTTTGCCTGTTGGTAACATCTACACTATAAAATAAAAAAGTAGGTAGTTATAGTTACTGTCACATGGTGCAACCCAGTTGTAGGCAGGTTTGTATCGTTGTAAAAAACTAGGAATGTCAAAACTACAGTACTAATTCATTAGGGACCTATCTGAATATAAATTTAAAACTCCTAGGTAAATTTTTCGATGTTACGCAGTGGGTGTGCTTCATGGTTCCATTTTAGGCCAAACGGAAACTTAACTAAAAATTTTAATGTAAGGAATAAATTACTTTCCTTTAAAGTACAAAATTGTACATGGGTAAATATAAGAAAATAGGTAAACAAACATTTACACTGATGTCACAACCCAAGGTTCTAAATTTTCACAATGAAAAATAAATAGGTTAGTAGCAACATATCGTTGTTGGTATTTTCTGCAGGTTGCCCAGTTTGAATGTGCCATGCCTCGATGCCATGAAATATGCAGACCAATCGGAGACAATCGTTCTACACTGCTTCCCATTCAAACGAGGCATAGCCTCCAGGGATGGTAAACACATCCAACAACAAAGTTATCGCTCTCACATTTCCCAAAATAATAGAAAATAAGTACAGGTTTCTTGTACAAAAAAACATACTTGAAAATAACAGAGGCCTATTAACAGGTTTAGGTACCCATTATTTCCGTGGATCCATGTTTGGAATGTATAAAGAGACAGAAGGGTTTTAGTGATATGTTTAAGTCTTTTTTTGCAGGATAAGACTAGAGCTAGGGAAGGGCACGGAAGAGCTAGGGAAGGGCACGGAAGGGAAAGCTCTCGATGGGCTGTCTGGGTTTCGCCGAGGACCCGAATCATTCGCCGAAGTCGCTAAAGAATTATTTAAAAAAGGATTCGTTGATTCTAGTTTCTCTAAGATTTGTCCCACCTTCTTCTTATCACAATTCGGGGGGGTGGGTTTCGTGGAAATACGGGTTTTGGGGCTAAGCAAAGGGACGGCGCGGAAAGTGGCCTGAGTGCTAGACATCGAGCTAGAACTGATTCCAGAATCACTAGACCGCTCACTGAAGCCTGCCGCGCCCCCATCCCCGTTCATGCCTAGCTCAGGGAATCCTCCCACCGCATACTTCACGCTAGCCAGTTTTGCGTTACTTTCCAGCTCTTTGGGGGACATATCATTGGTTTCGATGGCGCCGATGGCATTCGAAGTGCCTCTTTCTAAAATTTCCCGTGAATTATTCGCAATTTCTCGCGCTCTGTCCAAAACTTCTCGAGTCTGCTCCAAAAACTCTTTAGTCGTACTCTTTTTGTGATCAACAAATGGGATATTGGGATGATAATTGACTTTTGTTGAAGACAGGACTTCCATTTCGACGTTTTCCGGGCTGTCGGGGTGTTTTGCCTTCTGCTTAGTCTTGCTGGTACTCCCGAAGAAGAGGCTCTTGGTGTCGAGGTTGTTAGAAGGGCCGAGAGTTTTGGTGTTGGGGCTGGCTTTGGTCCGTCTTCGGTTCAGGGCATCCTCCTCGTAACAGCCCGAGTCGCGGAGGTTCTTGAGAGAGGAAGACTTCTTTGTGGTGCTTTTTGATGACCTTGAAGTACTGCCGAGCGACTCGTCGCTGCTGCTGGATCTCCCTGGACCTTCAGCTTCTTCTGAGGCTAGACAAGTTACACAGACATGTACAAATATCCGAAAAAACTGGATCTCTAGAATATTGGAGAATAACATTAGAGGGGAAGGATTACAAGTAACGGTTGTATACTTTCTTGCCATCCAGACAAAACCTAGTATTCTTCTACAGAAAGGATACTTAAGAACGGTCAAAACTTCACTCGTCGAACTAGAAACTGTCGTTGGGAAGTTTTATGATTTGATTACGGCTATAGTAGCTGGCAATAGGTACCTGCTGGCGTCCAATTTGCTCTTAATATGAAATACCTAATTTACCAGTAGTGATAATACCACATACTGTATATTTACATGTCAGCTGATAATTTCTCCCTCCAAACCAACCATATATTTCCATAATTTTAAGGATTGTGACGCCCAACGTGGGGCTTTACTCACAGTCGTAATCGTGGAGTAACTGGACGGCGGTGAGGATCTTGGCTCGGTGTTCAGGGTCTCGGATACCGAGAAAGTCCAGGTCCTGACTTTCCAGGTCTTGAAACAGGTCCACATCTTCGTAACCGTTTAGGACGAACACTGACGTGTGCTCCTGTAACCCAGAATACTTGCTATATAAGCAAAGTCATGCGAAATTTAAGAAGTAACTAGGAAACTATTTTTCTACAGAAAGCAATGGCCATTCCCGAACTGGAATTTACTGGGAGTGCAAGATTTCCTTTTCCTCTAATGGTTGGGTATAAAAACGAAACCTAAAGTACATTTTCGAAAATACAAAAACTGTATTACTACATATCTCACTATTAGACAGACGTTGTCTAGTTTTCACTTTTAATTGCAAAAACCTCACCACAAAGTTACGTGGTCTCACAGGACAGATTCTAGGCAGACACATTAAAAATTTCTTGTGTGCCTCTCAGTGGCCAAGTAGTCAAGGGGTCCATTTTGTGTCCTGAGAGGTCCGGGTTCGAATCCCGGCGGAACGGAAAAATTTTCCGCTTCCGACATGGATGTATTGGCTTCGGCCCACTCATATTCGGCTTCGGCCACTTCGTCTTCGGCTTCGGCCAAAAACATCTAACAAACCAACTCATTGGCGCATATGTTCTCTGAACGTCGCGCGTTTAAAAAAAAAATCTTGCACAAAATTTCGGTAAAATCTACAATAAATCTAGGATAGTCCACAGACTACATCCGCACCTCCATGCCGATGCGTTTGAGAAGCTCTTCAACAGTTCTGGGTTTGTTCCTCCGGTTCTTGGTTCCTACTCTGGGTTTGCGCGATGTCCTTTCCCCCAGAAGTTCAACATTGATGAATTTGAAGAGGCCAGTCCGGCCATGGGCACGGCCTTGCCACAGGCCACTGGCACTCATCTGTATCACTTCGATCACGTCTCCTTTCTGAAAACAAAACAAGAAACATCAGAATGGTAAAAAAAAAGTGACCCCACTCCCTTTGCCTTCTTTTCCTAGATGATATTCTATAAGTAATGGGAAATGAGCATTTGTTATGATTAAAATTTAAAATGGTCTATGGTTTATTTAGAATCTAATGACACAATACTGTGAAAACGATTTATACAAATGTCCAGGTCGTCCTATTTGGTTAAATCTCCTTTAAAACCGAAGTTCTTAAGTAGCTATAACCCTATTAAGCAAAATCCTGTTTAATTTAGTTTCTATATTATACCTAGGTGATACTTATGTAATTTATCGTTGTTTACTTTACGTCAGTGAAGCTCTCTACGCCTTATGGCATCATGAACGCCATAAACGGTTTCCAGGGACCGTAAGCGTTCCACATTTTCTATCGAAAGAACTCACAACATACCTGAAACCTGAGAGCTTCACGGTCGTAAGGATTAGGGGAGCAGTCGACCAGAGCTCGGGCCCTGGCAATGACAGGCCCCGCAGCTATGTGGGCCCCCTGTGGGGCGGGCCCTATTGGGCTGGGGC
Source organism: Mesopsocus fuscifrons (assembly GCA_950004255.1). Lineage (NCBI taxonomy): Eukaryota > Metazoa > Arthropoda > Insecta > Psocodea > Mesopsocidae > Mesopsocus > Mesopsocus fuscifrons. The sequence continues at coordinate 8,313,509 of OX465381.1, forward strand.
CGTCCAGATCCTCCCCCGTCGACAGGGAGCTGTGACCGCTCGTTTCCCGTACTAAAGCCTGCCAAATAAAATGTTAAGATAACCTGTAACTGTGCACCATAAATAAACTCTATTTTTCAGTAAACCTAATTACCCAATGCTGTTTTTGGACTAATCAGAATAAATAAATATCCAACATGTTCTTCAGAAAGCGGACAATAAAATAGGTCGACAAACTCAAGAATCCAATTAAAAATGTAAGTTAATATCTCGTACCTAGGTGCAACTGGTAAAATTTGTAACACTGGTAACAACTGTTTAGGTACCTGTGTACTTGATCCCGAACCACTTGGAAGACTCTCAGCAGATGAGGTGGACGGGAGGCCAGTGGATTTCCCGGCGCCATCTTGGTGTCTCGACCCGCCATCTTGGTGTCTTCTGCCTCTCCGCCGCTGCCCAGCGCTCCCCTCACCACCTTCAAATTGCCACTTCATTCAAATTACCAGTTAAGATTCAGATTTTGGGTTTTAAACTTCACTGGTGTAGGAAAAATAAAGCATATTTCGAAGTGACCTAAGTACCAACCTTAAGTTAAAACATTGTTGATAGATACCTACGTATAAATGGGAATCTCAAACTATGTTTAGATTTTGAGGGGAACTGAAATCAGGAGCCACATCAGAACTCTCAAAACTGGTGAAAATATCTTTGACAAATAAATAAATAAATAATAAATAAATTTCGTGCCTTCTTTGCGTGCCTGTTTACCTGGAGGGGAAGGAAGTTCATGGTCATCGTAGTCTGAGACTCCTCCCCGCGCCTCGCAGCGCGTCTGCGGGTCAGACCGCGCTGTGTCCACGCTGAACGACGATAGACGTGAACTCAGGCTCTGCACGTCCGAACCTAACCAATAACATCAAACACAGTTTTATAGGAGTCACGTTTTGGGGACCAGAACCTGGGAACGACCTAACATAACAACGATACCAAATAACGAGTGCTCTGGTATGGTCTCTTCACTTCGGGTCAAACCACTTGCTGGTCAAACCACTTGCTGAACTCATGATATTAAAGGTGCTTACATACTTCTAAAACTTTCTGTTCATTTGCACAAATTGTGATTGGGAACCTTCAGTGCTTTCAAATAGTTTTCCAAAGTCAGTCAGCCCTTCAATTGTACCTGAATCATACTAAAACATAGTACACAAACCGGCATAGTCACCACTTTCTCGGCAGGATCGCGCGTGTGTTAGAGGTATGATTGTCGGTGGATATGGTCCAGCTTGAGGTAAGATGAGACCCCTGCGAGGGGCCCTGCCCCCCCGGGCCCACGCCCCCTCCGGGCCAACATCTCGGGGCACGGATATGTCCCCAGCTGAAGGATGTGAGATTATCCCCTCACGGGTACGGTCTCCCCTCATGTTCAAGGTAAAACACACTCTGCAAAACCAAAACAATGTTGATACGTTGCTCTCCCTTAAGGTATAATTTCGTACGTACGAAATTAAAAATAAAATAAATACGAACCTTCCGTTGTGTATTGTGGCGGAGGGTTGAGCGTTGACGCCCATTAGGAAGTCTTCAGGATCGCTCTCGTAGGGAGGCTCATCGTACCAGTGATGGGGGTTCAGAGCGCGAATGTCCTCGTCGTACATGTACGTGTCGTCTAGAAGTAACAACTCACTTATGCCAGCTCTCATAGACTCTAATCGTATTTTGATTCGCCCGATCCCGTACCACGGGGGACTGGATCTGTTATATGTTATATCAGCGAGTCAAGATCCAGCAGCTCTTGTGTTTTCACACACGGCACTCTCATTTTGTTTCACTAGCCAACGTTAAATCTCCCATGATACAGGGTAGTGTAATTATCTTTTTGACTGAATGAGAGCGGTCCATCCGTGAAGTGCTTGTAAGTCTAACCTGATGGGGATCAGAGTCGTCGTGGGTTTTCCCAATTGATGACAGTTAGATACCTACTTTAGTTGCCCATCTAAGTAGTAGAAGTAGGTATAGGTACTCACCGGAACCGCCTGCAGTTCCTCTTCCGAGTTGCAGCAACCCTTGCCTGATGTCCCGAAGAATCTAGAAAAATAGAAAGGTACAGATGAAAGAGTCTAAAAGTCTACGACTAGGTATATGCAGGTAAGTTAGGTGGTCAAGTAAAATTCGGTTAGGCCACAAAGTTCCATAGCCGTAAACCGCACCCAAGCCGCACACGTCAAAAGAAGGCGCACGAGATAGAAATTAAATACACGTTTCACGTAAACTGTCTAAGTAGGTATCCCATCAGGGACGAAATTTAGCAGAAATTCTCGAAAACACGTCTCGGGAGAAATTCATCCATTTCCAACAGAACACCCTCTACAATATAATATTACAAATCAGCTTAACGAAGACTCACGAAATAAAGCCGAGGGAATTGATGACAAGTGAAAATATGACGTGCGAAATGATCTGTAAGAAGACCAGAAGGGAATGAACCGCAAACGGTATAACAGGACTTCTTAACGCTGCTGGAAACGCTGCAGATATTTATTAAGGATGTCAGCTAAAGGAAAGATGGAATTATTCTTACAAAGGAGGGTGAATAGTTTCTTCCAGATAAAATTATTTTACTTCAATTTTGCTCGATGGGCGAATTAAGGGCTTTCATAATTATTCGTGGTCTGCGGGTACAGAAAGAACCTCTTCGCACAACACTGCCAAAACGCAGGCTCGAACTAATAATAAACAACCCCAGCAACTAGACCGTTTTCAAGAACTATCCATTGTGCTCAGCTGGCAGCATACCAAATACCAGCTCCCCACCCATCGAGTAAACGATGGGGACCTACAGTTTTAGGTGGGTTCCGAACCACCTCAGCCTCGATATACATTTCACTTGACATGCCGAGCAGAAAGACTTTTTGGTGTGACCCGGCTCTCACTGCTCCTCAAAAGTCGACCATTTAGTCCACTCAGCTATCGAGGCCTAGGCTAAAATGCACAGTTAATAGCACACTAAAGTAATTATGTGTTTCGGGTAAGAAGTAGCAGGAGTTGCTATGAGAAACTCCCGGGAAATGTTCAGATTACGTGCGAAGAAAGTTGAAAAGTTTCAACTCCTTGGATTTATTTAAACATTAAAATCACTCTTGGCCAAGTTTTTATCCACTGAGGTTTGATATCTACGTGCTGGGTTACACTTTCATCCAACATCTACAGAGAGCCGCAATAAAAAACTTAACGATGAGAGCTAGGGGAAGAAGTTGGTAGAGTAGCGACTTTTTCGGGAGAAGGGGGGGGACAGTCTTTATGGGTTTATGGTCAGGGGCAAAGTTGTCGCAATTCCGTGGAAACTGCCGTACAGGGAGCCGTTACTCGCCGAAGGGCGGGAAAGTGTTTAAAAATGATTCACACCACCTTTTCGATTTTCTTCGATTGTAAACTGCGCCTTCTCTCAGATTCAGACATAAATTTCTAATCCCATTCGTTTTGTGAAGCGCACATGTCCCTAGATTTGTTACCTGTGCAATGTGTTTGAAATGACAAACAACCCGTCATTTTCAACGGACTATGGGTAATAAAAAGAAGGTATATATCTGGGCCAGTTTGTATTTGATAGCTCAACTCTGAAAACGGGACAAAATATACAATCGATACTGCTGAAACAGCAAAGAAGCCTCTTTCCATAAATCAGTCCAAAATTGCTATAGTTTTATCCTCAAGGGTAATGTGGTATTGTATTACTGATAACCTTGGTTCAACAGCGTTCTTTAAATCCACATATTGGCTAAGGGAGTTAACTGCAAAACGAGTCAAGTGACATGCATGCATACGTGTCGTGTACGTGACCTATAGTGACGCGGTAGTGACCTGCAATCCGTGTACGTTTCAAATATCATTTTTACCTCACCTGCTTTTGGGATTCTTGCTGTCAACAAAAACGAAAGCAGCAGTTAGAAAGCTTCGTTACATACGAAAAACCAGTGCTACGACCATCAGATACTTTGAACCTGAGGGAGCGGGGCGACGAGCAATAGCGAATTCCGTGCAAGTTGGAGAGCCGAAGATGCAATTGTGAGCGACTCACCGCCTGTTTACGGTTATTGCCCATTGGAGATTTACAAAGAAACCGGCTCCCTTTTCCCCTTCCCGTCCCTGCTTTGCAACAAAGAAAAATACTGGGAAAACAATCTCTAACATCCCCACAAAAAAACGGGTCGAAAAAATGGGGCCCAACGTAGGGCTTTTCCCCCCAATTACATGCAAGTAACAGAGGATGCACTTTTGAGCGACTCACGGTCTGTTTACGGTTATTGCCCATTGGAGATTTCGACTCAACTTCTTTACTCCCCCTCCAGCATCCCCATCCCTAGAAGGGCCTTTTTGTTCTGACTCCCCCCCCCCCCCTCTCCTTCACCATTCGCTTACTTTGCAACAAAGTCCAAGCACAATTACATTTTATCGAGGACTTGTGTTTTTACTTTGAAGCTTTCAAATGGCAATTTCTATAAATCTGCTTTCGGAAAACAGATTTGAGGAAATGGGTAGAAACTTACTTCCTCGTGCTCTCGATGGAACCTCTCCTTCTTCTTCAAAGCGTCTTGAATTTTTAACTGAAATTAAAAATATATATTAATTCCCCTCATTTGAGAGTTTACCATCAGCCTGTGTCTCAAAACCAGTCAAGAGGGAAAGGCGTGATTTTTTTCAGAAAAATTCTTCTAGTTCATTAAAAAATCTCTTTGACTGGGGGAAGGTTAACTCTCCCCTCCAAGCTATGGCTTACCTCACAAACAAACTGCACAAACATTTCTTAACCTACGCTATCGTTTTTCTCAGACAATGCCTGAAGTTTATTAATGTCAGAAATTAGTTTCATTCAAAACGCTGGAATCGAAGTCATTTTTTGTCAATTTTTTTGTTGTTAAATTTCAGCATTTCAGCTTCTTTGTTAAGACGATATTATTATATTTAGGCTGAATTTTACCACCTCACGATAGTGCCTTTTAACGTTCGAATAGCTATCGATTCGAAAAAGCAGACATCCTCTCGTTAGGTTTTGTTGTGTCAATAGAATTCGCCTGCTTTGTTTACGTCAAATTTATTTCAAAAATTTCAATCTAAAAGTGGAAATAAACGTGAAAAACCCCCTATTTTTTCGGAGAAAAAAGTTAAAATGTTGATTAGACTACATTAGACTACACCAAATGAGTCGCAGGTATGAAAATTATCGTTTTCGCTAACGCACGGAAAATCCACTCGAAAGCTAATGAAACGGTAACGGTGCATGGTGAAAGCCGTTAGCATTTTTTACCGATACGATAGCACTATCGTGTACACGATAGTCTTCACGGTAAAGTGGTGAAATCCAGCCTAAAAGGGTAAAACTGAACAGTATCGTTCGTGGGGTAAATTTGCAGGTACTATTACGTCAGCCAAAATGGTCCTGAAGTGTCTGTTACGGCATAATTTATACTACCTACAGTATATTTTGAAACCGCAAAGAGACAAACGTCACAGAGAAAATATTTAAAATTTGGTTTGATAGTGACAAAATTTTCAAAAGAGTGATTAGTTGTTGATTGTGGCGCTCAGCTTGATTCTCACCAAGGAAAAAGGAACTTGTACGCACCCTATGGATGGTCTCTTCGAAATTGTACTGGGAGCCGTTCATCTGGAGCACCCGCAACTGATCATAGTGGATCATCCGCGGGTCCATAGCCGGAAGAGGTAGCATAGGTCCGTCCAGAAGACTGTCCGGAGTTCCCACCTACAACCAAACAAATTCAAAAATGTTATATGCTGCTGACATGACATATTCACTATTTTATAGTGGGTACTTATAAGGGAAATTTAAGGAAATATAACGTAGGTTGAAATGAAGATAAAAATAATTAATTACTTGCAATGTTCATTTTATGTGAGGTAGGGTCCGATTACACCTTACAATAAATATATGATCCTATTTTTATATGATCCTATTTTTTTAGCATCATAAAAATTTTAGAAAAACTGTAATACACTTTACAATAAAAATAGGATCATGTTTAGCAGTGACGCCAACTTGACATGGTAAAAAAATAGAATTTTGAAGATTTTTAGGGTCCTTTTTTGAACCGTTTTAGGTTAAATAATTTCTGCTATATTCTTTCAATTCATCGTTATAAGAAATTCGTACTCCTCCACATTTTCTATTAAAATACGGGTCATTTCCATTCCACTTACCTCAGCCGCCATTTTCAACGGGCTAACCCAACAACAACAAACACATCGCAGCCTACAGGAAGGTAGTCGCAGCAGTTATGATACAATTTGTACCGGCCGATACAAATTGTATCATAATTGACTCAATTCACTTTACACCTTACAATTTTTCTTGATCATATTTTTTTATGATCCTATTTGGATTGGAAATTGTAAGGTGTAATCGGGGGCGTAGAACCATCTGCTGAACCAAAATCTTCAATGAATGGATAGGATCAGGGAAAAAAGGTCAGAAAATTTGAAAAATAGGGGCCAGAAATGAAAACATGTACAGTAATACTTCCTCCTCATTATCTGCCCAATTTTAACTGTACAACTTGGGTTGTGACGTGTCACAAAAAAAAACTTTCAAAGTTTTCCATAATCATTAGCAATCGGGCCTCAGTGATATCCCGTGTGCGTCACAGCAGGCACCCACGGAATCCGCAAGTGGAGAAAATCGTATACCTAGGTACATTTCGTTCTGTGGAAATTCAGACAAACTCCACCCCTAGTCCTATGATTATTAAACAATATCGGGGAAATTTATACTGCAGTATAAGCTCAAAATAACCCACCCAAACCCATTACTTCTCAAATAAAATCAACAATAAATAAGGAGGAAATGGAGCAATTTCAGGAAAAGTGTAAAACTAGGTGTCTAAACAAGAAAATTTCAATTTTTCAAACTTCCCCTGTTTGTTATTATGATTTCGCGAAACCTTGCTCGTATACATGGGAATCTCCCCCTCCCCCGTCTGACACGACGATTTATTGCCAATTATACCTATTCTCGCGGTATAGGAGGGGAGGAGGAGGAGGTGTTTATTTAGCTCCATCTCTTATCAAACAATAATGAATATTTATAGGTCGTACATCTGGATTATCTGGATACGAATATTAAGGCTCTTTTTGTACAACCGGGAATGCCGGACTAAAGGATCACTGTCCACGCCCACATCTGTACTGTTTGAGAATATCCTACATATTGATATTGACCCCTCATAAAAGCCAAAAAACCCCGGTGGTATAATAATAGCTGAGAGTTGGGGGGGACAAGCCAAGCAACTAGACCGTTTTCAAGAACTATCCATTGTGCTCAGCTGGCAGCACTACCAAATGCCAGCTCCCCAGCCATCGAGTAAACGATGGGGACCTACAGTTTTAGGTGGGTTCCGAACCACCACAGCCTCGATATACAATTCACTTGACATGCTGAACATATCAGAGGTGAATGCCGAGCAGAAAAACTTTTTGGTATAGGATCGGGATCGAACCGGCGTGACCCGGCTCTCACTGCTCCTCAAAAGTCGACCATTTAGTCCAGTCGGCTACCGAGGCTATCACCCAGGTGGTATACCCGGTTGACGTAAATATCTATGTTAATTTATATATTTTCCAAGGAACGGATTAGCTAGCGTACTTTGACGTCACAGCGCGGCCTTAATCACAATGGAGAGCTCAGCCATTTTGCTTTCTACTTGAAACTTTTACCCAGAATATGCAGGACAGGAAGGTATAATAAATAGGGCAGTGAAGTACAAAAAAATCATAGGAATAATTATTTTCTACATATGAACAGGCCAATACATGAAGATGTAGTAAACAGGTAAAAATCGACGCAAAAACTACAAAGGAAGAACTTCTCTAAAAAAAACTTCAACAACCTTTTTGTCGTTTTTTCAAAGAACGAACGGAAATAAGTTTACCTCTACGAACTGGGAGACACTCACAAGATTAAGACCACATCAAGGTCTATAAATTTAAAAGCTCCAAGACAGGCACTGCCGCGACTCACGGGACCGAAAAAGTAGCGAAATTTAGTGAGGAAGAAGTTACCCCCCTCCCCCCCCCCCCCCCCCCCTTTCCAACACGGACACAAAAGCAACTCAAGCTCGAGACTGTTAATTCTACGCATAGCGGGGCAAGCCAGTTCCCCAGTCCCCACCTGGGCCCCGTCCCCCAAAACTCAAGAGGCTTAGCTTGGAAAAGAATGGCGTTCAGTTCTCCTCCCGGGCAATTCATTGGGGAGACAATGCCTCACACCTGTTTACTCCTACAATTTCAGCAACTTTTACCCTTTCAACGAGGAATCGTAATCTCGAATCCCTCCCTCTTATGGGGGAACAATAAGAGGAATACGACTGTCAACGCAATGCAGACTTGATAAAAATTAAATTGAATTTTCAGCACAGCGAAGGAGTTGCCAGACAAAAAATTGACTAGTGAGGTATATTGATTTTCCACCCCGCACGATTCTTTGCCAATTTCCTTTCGGATTCTGCTAGCCTAAAAATTTTACTTGGATGCAGCCTCAGCAATGCCCAATAGTTGGCCATTTTGTTTTTTCCACTTTTGGGTTAGCCGACCATAGACCTACCAGTACATTAAGCTAGATATGTGAAAAGTAGCAGGCGTTTTTCCTAGTAATGTCAACGTCAATGGGACACATACTACTGAATTATGGAAACGATACCGAAACCACGAGCGTCACTCATTGGAGCAGTGAGAAAATAGGACTAACCATGTCGGCTACTTCGAGAACTTCCGAAGAATGAATCCAAAAACAGACCTAAAAACCGGTATGAAACGAGGGGGTAACCACTCCAGAGATTCCTTGAGATTCCACTGAGATTCCATAAAGATTTCCAAATATTCCCAACGATATTCATAGAAAGATGAACCCCGAAGGGAAAAAATTCCAAGATTCCCTGAGATATCATAAAGATTTCCAATGATTCCCAACGAGTGGTTAACCCCTCAGAACTATGCCCAAAAAACGGAACTCTTTACCAACTTCAAAGTCCATAAACAAAAATTATATTACAACAAATAGATATATAGCAATAATTAAAAACAAAAAAGCAATTCAGCTACCAGATAATAGAGAGAATGCCATTGGCAATTTGATGCTTTTAATCAACATTTATTAGAAGACTAATTTAATTAAGTAAATAATTCAACCATTTTCACTCAAACTTTTGAACCAATCAAATCAATGGAAAATAAGTTTCTGTTCCATTCATTATTTTCCTATCTATTTACGATAATGTTTTGTATATAATAGTATCATTACTGTAGGAAGTAATTTTTTATAGAAGAAATGAAACACACATAGCAAGGGACAAGGACTATCGTCACACTCACAAAGTTTGCAAAAATGAGTTATTAGGGTCGCAATGTGACGTCAAATCACGATGACCGATCTTTCAGCACCTGGAAGCGAACCCCATAAAATAAAATAACTCAAGAATCAAGTAGAGAGGTTCTTTCCTTGTCATGCAATCAGAGCTCTACCTAAATAAAAATTATTTATAGATTTGTATAAAATATTTTGTTTTCTTGAAAAAAAAAAAGGGGTGAAATTTTTCCGAATGCTATACAGGAGGTTGCAGAATCTCGACACGGTTTTTAAGCTGAACGAAATGCTTTCAACAAGGCGTAAGTCGGGGCTTAGGGAACGTGACATTGTCACTCCTCTATAGAATTTAATTTAATTTAAAATTTTAATCAGTGTTAATTTTATTTATTTAAAATTTAAACAGCCCTTTATTCACCATCCATTAGTAAACAAAATTCGAGTTTTGGTTCATTAACGAATCTGTAGGGACTTTCAATGACGCAGTGACTGACATTAAGGTCGACTACACGTACTTGGTTCGCAATGCTACGTACTTCAAGCCCTACTCCGAAGTTACAGGGCGAGTGAAAAGTGTTTATAGGGGGATGTAAACCTGAGACTCTTTGTCGTGAGGTAGTATTGTATTTTTGCATGAAATGGAGTAATAAGCCCACAGGAGCGATTTTAAACAGTCAACTACCAGTCCACATGTTTTTTTGACAGATCGCGAAAACACAACACTACCTCACGCGAAGTATTTTTTTGTAACGTTTCGGACTACAAAATGTATGATTTTATCGTCACATTTAGTAGAAAAGCTTGATAAATATTCGTAATATTTACCGCCGCCATGTTACATGTTGACAATTTTTATTTCACTTACGGAAGTGGGTAATTGCAACACCATTTCTCTACTTTTTTTCCTGTAAAAGCTAAACATAGTGTCCTACTTTCACTCATTCGTTTCGCGTTCAAATAGCACACTATGTTTAGCTTTTAGAGTAGACACAACCAATACGATATTGCAATTACCAGTCTCCGGCGGTACTAATATGTAAACATTAGTTTCGTCGAATATTTACTTTCGCACTGTGGTTTTGGTGGAGTTAAGGGGACATGACACTTTTACTTTCTATGCTAATAAAATGTATTGGCATTTCTTGACGATATCATAAATTTCGAACTATTTGAATGCTCAACTATCTTCAAGAAGACGAGAATGAACCGATTGACATTTTTTTTAATAAAAGATTTTCAAAATTATCCAGCTAATTCCATTATAAAATTCATCGGAAAAAATCATGAATAAAATTTAGGAAATAGTAAAATCGATCCTCCAGTACGCGGGATTGCCGTAATTTGCATTTATATGATGACAATGAATGACCGTGTCAGTACGTGATGAGATGATACAATATCATGACTTGCAGATCACTCCAAATTCAATTATCGAGATCCCATCATCAGCTGATCGATACATGAATAACATCAAGAGGATTGGGCATTATACATATGTACACAGCGACCTCGGTCAAAAGGCCACTTCTAAAACCTGTGGGGTTGAAAAGGGTAAACGAAGAACGACAGGGCTTGCCATAATCGGCACACAAGCTAACTGATGTGTGAAAATCGTTTAAAAATAATTTTTTAATGAGTTTGTTACGTTAAAAAAAACCGATTTGAAAAATTTAAAATATATTTTCATAAAAAGGAAACACATTTGACTTATTAATTAATGGCGCGGCCACGATAGCCGAGTGGACTAATGGTCGACTTTTGAGGAGCAGTGAGAGCCCGATCCAACCAAAAAAGGTTTTTCTGCTCGGCATTCACCTCTGATGTTCAGCATGTCAAGTGAAATGTATATCGAGGCTGTGGTGGTTCGGAACCCACCTAAAATTGTAGGTCCCATCGTTTACTCGATGGCTGGGGAGCTGGTATTTGGTAGTGCTGCCAGCTGAGCACAATGGATAGTTGTTGAAAACGGTCTAGTTGCTGGGCTTGTCCCCCCCAACCCTCAGCTATTATTATTATTATTAATGGCCCAGGTGATTTATTAAAAACTAATTAATACGATGGCGAATAGTGTGGAGAATTCGTTCAAACCCCTGGGGACCCAATATGTCTATTTTCATCGGTCATGATATGACTCATGAGTCCTGACCCATCCAAACTACACCTAATTGATATTCTGACTATTCTGAGGAGCCATAACACAAGAGGATATGAAAGTAAGTAAGAGTGAACGTCGCATAGGGATCACCCACTAACGACCTGCTCAACAGTGAAGGATATATATACACCTATCTCTAAGAATAAAAGAAACAGAAAAAACAAAAAAAAAAAGAGGCCGATGATGTAGCTCCTGGCAATGACGTACCGTGACCTATGGTGGTAATGGCCATAATGCCTTGTAGCTGAGGCCGAAAAAAAAAAAAAAAAAAAAAAAAAAACAGTGAAGGACGCATACAAAATAACGGATGCACTGATGCACTTTGCGAGGCTATATTATGCAGTCAATTCGGTTCATCGTTCATTTCGATGTTTCGTTTACAGTTCAAGAAAGGGTCTGAAGGCGGCAGGGAAATAGGGGGGTTAAGCATTAAAGGGATGAAAGTGAATTATTACTCAGGCAGTTATCAATTCCTCAGCACTTGGGGAACGAGGGGCATAAAATTCCGAAACTTCTCTCAATTTTCAACTGCTTTCCTTTCCTGCACAAAGGGACCGGAAATGCTGAACAATATTTCAGCAATAAACACGTATTGTTCCTTTAAATTGCATCATCCGAATAAGCGATGTCCCTATTAGCTTGTTTCATATAGGCAGATATATCTTCAAACCGCTGAAACGCCCCCGACTGTTTTCTTCGCGCATGCAAAAAAACTGACATGTTTTTACAAGGGGGCTCCAGAGATTCCTTGAGATTCCCTGAGATTCCATAATGATTTCCAAAGATTCCCAACGATATTCATAGAAAGATGAATCCCGAAGGGGTAACCACTCCAAAAAAATTCCAAGATTCTCTGAGATTTCATAAAGATTTCCAACGAGGTTCCCAACGAGATTCCTGGAGTGGTTAACCCCTCGTGTTTTTACTTTTGTCGGAAATAAATCGACAGTGTGCTGGGACAGACGAAGTCCCCAAAATGTGGTTTATAAAATACCTTCGATTACAGATGCGAAAAATGGAACAACCCTCTCTGGGGATGTCAAGCCCAACACGGGCAAGCTACGAGTGCCATGTCACATTGTACAGCCGTCCTTGGCATCTGCCTGACCTGATGTCCGGTTCACAGCTGTTTTCCATCTATGACGTCTCCCCAAGTTTAGTTGTAATTGCTACTGGGTTGAACACCGGTCACTAACAGACCCCATCCCAAAAGTTAAAAAAACAAAACAGCGAAAAGTTCAAGAAAAAACTGAAAAAGTTTTTTTTTGTCACAACGACATGGGTATTTACTGCCTGGACATTGAAAATTAAGTTCTTCTGGTGAGTAGTAACTAATTTTTAAGCAAGAGAGACCGAGACAAAACTTAAACCTTGCGTGTGTTTATTGGGAAACAAGAGCTGCATAAGGGGTTTGTAAATCCTGGAAAAGTGACTAGAGAGTGGTCAGTTGTTGTTTTTTATTGTAAGGTATCACTACTTCGACTAACCCAAGGCCGAGGTACAGTAAGCGTTACGGGAAAAAGTTTTACAAGTGAGCGGTGGGTCGACAGCTCCCAAAACGGCTCTCGCCGTGTCGTCGGCCATCCACAAAGCCACTGACCAGTTCCCGGATTTTCTTCTTTTCCAGAATGAGTCTCACTCAGGCACAGGGGGTTGCCCCCAGCCACGTCATCTCCGTCCCCATACTCATCTTCTCAGTGCTGGTTTCAGCAGGGCTCGGCTACTACCTGTATTACAGGATAAAGTACCGGAGGTTTTATGAACTGGCGGCCAAGCTCCCTGGACCACCAACCGTTCCCCTCATTGGAAATATCCAGTACGCCATGGGAGATGCCCACACCATCTTCACCAGGCTCATGGGGATTCGAGACGACTACGACACTATCGCCCGATTTTGGGGGGGCCCCAAAATGGTCGTTGTTATATCTCATCCGGGCGATATTGAGGTAAATTCTTCTGTTCTACCTGGGCATTGTCTATGCCAGTAAGGATGAAAGGTGAAAGACCAGAAAAAGTTTTTTGCTTTTCCTCCGGGCTTCCCTACCACCACTTTTTTCCTTCTTTCAAAAATATTACTGCAAGGAAATATTGGTCAAAACAGGGAAATAGGGAACGTTGAAAGTTTACCGAAACAATATTATATTGAAACCGTTAAGTTATCCAACCCTGGTAACTTACCGGTTTCTGAAGACCTCGATAGCCGAGTGGACTAAATGGTCGACTTTTGAGAAGCAGTGAGAGCCGGGTCACACCGGTTCGATCCCGATCCTACCAAAAAGTTTTTCCGCTCGGCATTCACCTCTGATATGTTCAGCATGTCAAGTGAAATGTATATCGAGGCTGTGGTGGTTCGGAACCCACCTAAAACTGTAGGTCCCCATCGTTTACTCGATGGCTGGGGAGCTGGTACTTGGTAGTGCTGCCAGCTGAGCACAATGGATAGTTCTTGAAAACGGTCTAGTTGCTGGGCTTGTCCCCCCAACCCTCAGCTATTATTATACCTGGGTGTAATAACTAATTTTTTCCATGTTTCTTCCTCAGACTATCCTCGGGAGTAATGTACACCTAGACAAATCTCCCGAGTACAGGTTCTTTAAGCCCTGGTTGGGAGAAGGCCTGCTGATTTCTTCTGGTCAGCACTGGCGTTCCCACCGGAAACTGATCGCGCCAACGTTCCACCTGCACATCCTCAAATCCTTCATTCCTCTTTTCAATAAAAATGCCCGCGAAACTTGTGCTAAGATGGCGGCACTCAGCGGCCAAGAGTTTGACTGCCATGACTACATGAGTGCCTGCACAGTCGAGATTCTACTGGGTGAGCAGACATCTTCTCATGGAGTTCTTAGTTTGAAGCGAGGGGTTAACCACTCGTTGGGAATCTCGTTGGGAATCATTGGAAATCTTTATGAAATCTCAGGGAATCTTGGAATTTTTTTGAGTGGTTACCCCTTTGGGGTTCATCTTTCTATGAATATCGTTCGGAATCTTTGAAAATCTTTATGGAATCTCAAGGAATCTCTGGAGTGGTTACCCCCTCGGTTTAAAGACAAAATGAAACCATATTAAACTAGCGTCTGACGTTAAAAAGGCGTACTTCAGAACTAATAAGTAAACATCCAACCGTTGCATGACCTCGAAAATAATGTCGTTACTAACCATTATTTTTTCTACGGTGAATTTTTTGTTTTAGAAACTGCAATGGGTGTCAATAAGAAAAACCAAAACCACAACGGATTGGAATATGCCAAGGCCGTTATGGAGTAAGTACCGCTAAAATTCTCGTCTCTAAAATTCACGACTATAAATAATTCTCAATGAGAAATCTATTGCCTGTCTAGCAATTCATTTTCGATGCGCTTTGATTAGACATTCCCGTTTACGAGCATGAATTAAATGAATAAAAGTAAGCGATTGGGAGTAATGAATCTATCCTTCCATCAAGGCTTAAAAAAATCTCTATCTACTTAGGTGGGAATACAATTTAATTAATTTTTTAACTCAGAATGTGTACCATTCTACATTTCCGCACCCTGCGTCCCTGGCTCTACCCTGATGTCTTCTACAACTTGACGAGCTATAAGAAAGTACAAGACAGCCTCCTCAATACTATCCACAGCCTCACAAAGAAGGTAAAGACAGGAGAAGGAGAAATAAAAGTAAAGACCTAACTACAGTCGATGCAATGAAGAGAGAAGTAGGCAAAGAACAGAGAATATAGTAGAGAATAGCGAGTAATATTCGGTAGATTTCAAAAAAATATAGATACCTTCTACCGATTGCAGTGGTACAGCTCCAGCAGGTGTATTCCCTTTCTCGAAAGCCAGCAAACCCACCCAACTAACACCATCAAAATTTATTGTAAGAAGAACTGTTCTCCGTATATTGCATCATGGCGTGCCTTATCTTCTTACAATAAATTTTGAAGGTGTTAGTTGGGTGGGTTTGCTGGCGTTCGAGAAAGGGAATAGACCTACTGGTGGGACAAGCCTTGGACAATGTTCCATGCTATACCTTCCACGAGAGTAACCAAGTATTTTCTCCCCCAAGGTTATCAGGCAAAGAAAGCAAGATTGGGCAACGGGAGTCAAGAAAAAATTAAATGCGGCGCTGGAAAGCCCAAAACCCGAAGAAGGGGTCAAGAAGTCAGAAGAAAGGGCATTTGGAGAGCAATATGGCCTCAAAGACGACCTAGACGTTGATGACAATGAGATTGGTAAGTAATCGGAAATACTTACCTATTGAGTATTGACTCCCAAGTCCATATTTTATTTTTTTAGAACCACAGAAAAATTCTTTATTTTACCACTTATTTACTTATTTTACTTCTATTTTCCAGGAGTAAAAAAACGTGTCGCGTTCCTGGACCTACTGATCGAGTCAGCAGAGAACGGAATAATTATGAACGACAATGACATCAAGGAGGAAGTTGACACTATCATGTTCGAGGTTGGTTTTAACATCGAACAATCGGACCTAAAAAAAAAAAAAAAAAAAAAAAAAAAATTGGAATCAGGGGACACCTACCACCAACCATTTCCTGCAAAATGTACTCATCTCTCACAAAAAGTAAAAAAGGAATTCTCTCTTAAAGGGTCATGACACCACGGCAGCAGGTAGCAGCTTCTTCCTCTCCATGATGGCAGCCCATCCTGAGGTGCAGGAGCGGGTTATACAAGAAATGGACGACATTTTCGGGGACTCAGACAGAGACGCCACGTTCCAGGACACTCTGGAGATGAAATACCTAGAACGATGTCTGATGGAGACTCTCCGACTCTACCCACCAGTTCCGGGAATTGCAAGACAAATCAAAGAAGAAGTCAAACTGGGTAAGGAACTGGGACACGCTGGAAGTTTCCAGTACGACGACCCCTTCTATTAAGTAAAGTAAATCAGAATGTGCACCGTCAGCAATAAGATGACACTTGGATGAGCACCTAGCCTGTCCAGTAGACAATATGAAAATAAAAGGGAAACAAAGGTGACATCATATTCTACAGCAGCACGATAGAACATTTTCAGCATCAATTTTCTCATCAATCGCAGCACCAGTAACACTCATCACGATTTGCAAATAAGGTTCACACTATTCATTCACGTTACATAATTTATGTATGTAAATGTCTAAGGTTTAGTACTTTTCAGAGGGCAGTAGGTACACTCTGCCGGCGGGCTCGACAGTAGCCATTGTACCTTACATCACTCACCGAGACCCCAGAAACTTCGCCAACCCAACCAAATTTGATCCAGACAACTTTCTACCAGAGAGAATGGCGGAGAGGCATTACTACTCCTTTATCCCATTCTCAGCAGGTCCACGCAGCTGTGTAGGTAAGTAACAGAAAATCTTCAAAAATCCGCATGCAAAGTGAAAATTGAAAACCAGATAATCTGCCCAACATCAGCTAAACTCTGATAGAAGCATTTTTTGGGGGTATTTTTTTAATTTTTTAATTTTAATTTATATCTCCTGATATGTTTCAGGTCGGAAGTACGCATTGCTAAAGCTCAAGATAATTCTGTCGACAATAATGCGTTCATTTCGAGTGTCATCGAACCTGCGAGAAGAGGACTTCAGACTTCAAGCCGATATCATCTTAAAGCGAGAAGAAGGATTTAGGATTCAGCTGCATCCTCGACCCGGCCGTGAGGGGCTACTCACACCTAATATAGACTGACAAACTTAAACTGCACAACGAATCTAGGCGCTATCAATTCTGTGCTATAGCGGCAGTGCAGGAATGGATGGTAAACGTGGGGGGACTGGGGGGTAATGGGGGGTAACCTCCCCTACCGTTGTGCTTAAAAATCTCTACAATATCTATGTTAGACAGAAAAATTGCAAGAGGTTCCTAGATGATGCCAGCAAATTTTCTCATGGCAGCAGAAACTGTTTCTTTGGCCACCGGAAAAACTTTGTTTGGTTACATCTATTGCCTCAAAAAATATTTTTACTGTTTCCAAACCACGAAAATGCAACCTCAATTCTCGCTGAAAGAAGAGTAAAGTTAGAATGACTGAATCTTCCCTCTCGAATACAATTCGGAGTTGGAGGGGTGGCGTAAAGAGAAGAGTAGCTTTCTGGAATGGGGGGGGGGGGGGGGGGGGGAGGGGGGTTAGGCCCCAAGGGGATTTACTGGCAAGCCATTTCGCGCTAAGGAGTTTTGTATTCCTAATGAAACAAATGAACTGAGGCGCTAAGTTGTTACAATTTCGTCCATAGAAAGACCGCTTAATTTGCTAAATTACTCATGGCCTGAAAGCTGAGAGACTATACTATGGTCGATCCGAGCGTCGTCGGTTTATTTAACTGGAGTTTAACTTAAGATCCTCAGTTAAGGCTGATAACTTGGTTGAGAGAAAAGTAATATTACGTAGTACTTAGCTAATGCTTCAAGTTCTGAAAAAATGACGACTCTTTGTCAATTAACAATAAATGGTTTTCATTAGAGATAGCAGTATAGCTGGAAAGCTTTTATAAATGGTCGTCTTTCCACCTTCCTGTGTCGTGCAGGTGGGATATAGATTAGCACTTACAAAGAACTATTCAATAAAATACATCTATCCAACTTTTCTTATTTCTTGCTGATTGTTTTACGATACCGAAATGTTTAAATAAACGTTTGTCAAAATTTCGAATCCTATATTATTGAAGTATACTGGAACAAGGATCCAACTTGAATGCATTTCTAACTGCCACCTTAAGGTACAAAGAACATAGTTCCAAAACCCGATATGACTCAGAAAAAGCAGTGCAAAATAAAAAACTTGTTTTACCTTTTTTCTCTTTCTGCAATCGTCATTTTGTCTTCGCTTTTAGAGGGAACACAATCATTTTGGGGGGGGGGGGGGGGGATGAGGGGGAGGGGGGGGCGCAATCATTTCAGCTTCCTTTGCCCCTTCTTTAGACAGACTACCCCCACCCTTCTACAAATCTTCTTCAGTGCACAGAGGCGGGTGCTAGACTGTCGTGCTTTGCATCATTCATGAGGGAATCACTTTGTTTTTGCGTCAGGTTGTAAGCTAGCATTTGACTCTTTCTGTCAGACGGCTTTGCCAAGTCAATAGAAGACGTGACACCATCGCTCAACCTGGTATAGTATCGCCACTCTGACCTGCCTGGCCCGAGGGCATTCTGCACTGTTCACTGTTCACAGAATGCCCTTGGGCCAGGCATGTCAGAGTGGCGATACTATGCGAGTCATGAGAGAAATGTAGAAATCAAAGGCAGTTCAACAGCTGGACAACTTTATAAGACTTATCAAAGGTGTATCGTCGTGACAGCTGAAGGTTAAAAATTTAATTCATTCATGATTCATGCATGACCTACTGAACTGTAATGAAGAACGTCCTTATCTCAGGCTCACTCAGTAGGTATAGATTAGTTAAGTCCTTGGATTGTACCGGTTGATTAAGAATACTGAGTATACTTTTTTGCGCCATTCCCAATTTTGAAAACAGATGTTCAGAAAAACTTCGCCTGCAGACTAGGAAAAACCATAGGGCATAACATTTTTTAATTTCTTCTCAAATCATTTTGTCACGACAGTCAGTTGGAAAAAATTGACCTTCGCGACGCAGCAAGAAATGAGCACATACTTCACCCGCTCTTCCGTCATGTTCATGCTGGTGACAGGAAAGTGAAAAGTGGGGAAAGAGCTGAAAAGACGGACAGAGGGATTAATCAGGGAGACAAGCTGCAGAGCAGATAGTGAATAAGCGGAGCTCACTGCTGAATCTTTTATGCAACAATTCATTTATGAAATGAATCAGACTCGTCTGAGGCAATGAATATTCTCGAGAAGATGACTACTGAGTCAGCAATTCATCTTTGACTAACAGGCATTGTTAAGTAATTGTCTCCATTTGCCTAATAGAACAGCGCCTCAAATCTTTTCCATTTATGTAGATAGGGGTGGGTCCAACCTATTCGTCATCATTACCGATTACTTGCCATGCACGCACAGCCCAACATCAAGAATTGTTCTGAAAAAACTGAGAACTGAAATGGCACTCAGCCAATCTGAAATATCCACTGTGAATGACTATACTAAAGTACTTAATGTCCTACTACTCGTTCAATTTTGGAATAAAATAAAAACAAAACATATTTGCCAATAGACTTGAATGACAAGGCGAGGCAAAATTTCTAATAGTCGCCCGCTTACAAATTTGCCAAGCGAGAAAGAAGCAGAACGATAATTAACAAGACTCCAAAAACTAATTTTGAATCAGTTGAAAGTGGTTCCAATTCATTTATTATCAACATTTCATAATCCAGTTTCAAGCAGATGGTGAGAACGAAAATAAAAGAAACGTAAATATGGTAGAAAGGAAGGATTGCCTTAAAACAGGCTATATAAAGCATCCTCAGCGTCTTCTTTCCAAGCAAGAAAATAAAAATCCTTTAGAATTCATTGTTTTTAGAAGAGAGAAAATTCTTTTATTTGTACCCTTCTCCCGCTATTTCCCCTTGAAGAAAGTTGAAGCAGATTTTGTTAATCAACTTTGGCTTTTTAAAAAAGATTTAAAGTAATAAATACCGTAATAATTTGGAAATTTTAAAGAAACATTCTTCTTCAACTTTTAATAAAAACTTTTAACAATCTAATTGGAAAACATAGACCGGAATACTAACTAGGTGTACCTCATACCTGGCAAGGTCGGCCTACCTGAATTCCGTACGTACGCCCCAGTACAACCCTTACGAAGCCGCCATAGGTTCTTCAAGTTTGCTAAGGTTCCCCAGTTGTCTAGAAACCTGAATATCCGGAATGGACACTAAGGATGCGTCCCACCATTCCCAGTTAAGAGATTCTCCCTTTTACCATGTTAAATTCCCGAGAAAATCGGCGTTTTTCTCTTAATCGAGCATGGTGGGACGCACCCTAACAAAATGAAACTACAGAAGTCACAGTTTGAGAGAGACAAGAAAGATTCCGAATTGCTGAACCCAATCTGACTTTGGGAGGAACCTGGATTAGGAAGGAATACAAACTAGGTGTATAATTTTCCGGATAGTGCCTCTCAGTGGCCGAGTGGTCAAGGGGTCCGCTTTGTGTCCTGAGAGGTCCGGGTTCGAATCCCGGCGGAACGAAAAAAAAATTCCGCTTCCGACATGGATGTACTGGTTTCGGCCACTTCGTTTTCGGCTTCGGCCAAAAACATCTAACAAACCAACTCATCAGCGCATATGTTCTCTGAACGTCGCGCGTAAAAAAAAAAAAAAAAAAAAATCCGGATAGTATATCGAGAATATGAATAATATGGCAGACGAGGGGATAGGTAGGATAAAGTTGTTCGAAACTAACCGACAGACGACCCACTTCACAATTGCAATGAAACCACTAAAATGTCTAGATCTTCGGGAATTGCGGGAGACTGGTGGAGATGCAGTGAACTTCCTAATGCTGACTTCGTATCGTGCGTTCTCTACGACTTCACTGTTGACTGAGTTTCAACAAAACACGCCAGCCAGACAGTCAGACACGAATCAGAAACTTACTTGTCAGCGAAAGCTTTAACCCCTGGCGTGACGAAGCCGCCAGCGGATGAATCAAGAATTCAAAATGAGGGTAAGTAATTTATTAAAAAATGGAGAGGCAATGTGCATAGTAGTTTACTTTTTACTGTGTCGATATGTTCGTAAGATACTAAATGCTATTAATTAATTTTTTAGGAGAAAGTTCTCCACCAGGGATACCCCATGAAGAAAGATTACATCTCGAATAAAGTTAAATACATCATTTAATCGATTTATTGCGATCATATTATAGTCTTAAATCCGATCAGTTAGTAATAATAATAGCTGAGGGTTGGGGGGGAGGGGGGGGGACAAGCTCAGCAACTAGACCGTTTTCAAGAACTATCCATTGTGTTCAGCTGGTAGCACTACCAAATACCAGCTCCCCAGCCATCGAGTAAACAATGGGGACCTACAGTTTTAGGTGGGTTCCGAACCACCACAGCCTCGATATACATTTCACTTGACATGCTGAACATATCAGAGCTGAATGCCGAGCAGAAAAACGTTTTGGTAGGATCGGGATCGAACCGGTGTGAACCGGCTCTCACTGCTCCTCAAAAGTCGACCATTTAGTCCACTCGGCTATCGAGGCCTTATCCGATCAATTAAATAATATAATTATTTTACAAAGAAGACAACAGCGACAAGATCGCAAAAGTGACCTCCAATCAGGCATTTACCCATTTCGCAGTTGAAAAAATCGGAAAACAAGCAGGGTACTATAAATAGAAGGGAACAAAACCCATAAACAGACAAACAGCCCTGCCGCCTAACAATACACACCCCCTAAATTCCTACTAAATGATATTCTAATTAGGAGTCCCGTAATATTCAGCAGGCGGTGCTCAAATGGAACGGGGGTGTACCGGGTGGCAAGTGAACCGAATTTAATCAGAGCTTGTTTTTAGACTGACTCCGAATCTCACACTAACCTCTTGGATTCTCACATTTTGCCAAGTTCTCAACACTTGGGCCCCCACCACCCCTAGGGGTTGATGACAGTTCGTACTTCGTAGCTGTCGAGGAAGGGGTGCGAGGGTCGGCCATGACGGTTTCCCAAACGTTACAAGTGACATTTTGAGTCAAAATTTCGGTCGATCGATAACCCTTCTCTCAAACCCCAGGACCTAATGAGGGAGCCCTGGACCAAATTTATAAATTATATCAATGAGATTGGGCTCATGGCGCCCCAGTGAATTACACTAGAAATAAGGGGTGGTACAATGGCCTCATATGGGCTACGTACCCGTCTGGCTAGCAGACCCCACAATGAAGAAGAAGAAGAAGAAGAACCCTTCTCTCAGCCCAATTATCTCACCGTCACATTTTATAGCCAATAAAGAACCACACATGTTGCACTTGGATTGTAGTATTTCTGAACGTTCATCCCAATGTCCACAGGTAAGGGTAATTTGACTCAAACTCGGAGTCTGCTAGGCCAAGAAATTCACCAAAGGTACCGCATATAAAAAAGATACGGTAAACATTTCTTGCTTTCAGAAACAGAATGAATTAAAAATTTCAACCTACCTCAAAACATGAAACAATTTTTGCAAAATTATTGTAGCGCAAAATTCTGAAACTGTTGAAAAAAACCTGAGACCCTCGTTATACGAGCAAAGCGAAGGGGTGAATATAAATTATTTTGAAAGAAAACCCCCGTCAGCTTGCAATTTCACTACGTGGACAACAAGGTATAGAAAGAGGGGGAACCGTCTCAGCAGAGTACCTAAAGCGAGCATTGCCCCAGAAAACGGCTTCAAAAAAACCTTGGGTAAAGGATCCGAGCCTCTCAAGTTCTGCTTAGCATTTCTTAGGTTCACTCCCCCTTAAGCATCCTTAAGTTCCCCGTCTAGGTAGGTACTCTCAATCGCATGCCCGCTTTCAAGTCAGTAGGTTTCTCTGTAAATTGCACTGAAGAGGGCGGGCTTCATAATCGGCACTCAACCACAGAGCACAGAGCAACCTTCATTAGAAATGTTATGCACCGGTGCTCGTGTGTTACCGTTTGGAGAGGCCATTTTGAGTTGGAGTTCCATCATAAGGTCGAGTGTTTCGTCTTTGATCTCGAATTTAGCATTTACTTGGCAAAGCGCTGCGACGCTCAAGAAGTAGGTTACATTTTCCTTCAGCAACTTTTATTTCAGTCGCTTTTCCTTGTCTCCTGGTTTTGAGCCATCGCGAAAGTTGCCGATAAAAAATAATAATAGGATCCAGAATCTTCACGAAACCTCACAAAAGAAACCAGCCAATCACAGCCTTTCCCTTCAAGTGCTCAAACATTCTAGCAAGAGTGGTACTCGTGATCTGACGTCACTGGGAGGCTCCATTTTCAAAAGGGGTGACCTTTATAAAATTTGGAATCTTCGCGCATCTCTACCCGCCATGTTTAGCTTCGCAATAAGTGGAAGAAAAGCGTTTATGAGCTGAAAGAGGAAAATTTATCATATTGGAAAAATGGCGAGCAGTAACGTATTAGTTCACGGAACATGTTTTCCCTCTATATTAAAATCCCCATAAGCTTCCATCATATGTTCCGTGATACCTTCCATCATATGTGCTTTTTCCATCCTGTGACCGCCTATCCACAACCTGTTGAACACTTTATATTTCTCATTTTCAACTAAACCTTGCGAGAAAAGAGTTTCATAAAATAAATTCTACAAGCCGACCAAGTTTTGTTTTCTTCCTCACAAAGCGACTTTTTGCTGTTTACTTTTTCTTCTCTTTCTTCTTTCCCCTCCCATAAAGTATTTTGAAGGTTTGCCATGTTAGGTCCAAGGCCGTCCTGGTTATTTCCATGCACGAACCGAAAAAATGTGAGCTGTAAATTTTAACCAGGGCACAATAAGCCTATAGGTTTCAGTGCACTTATCCCCCCAACAAAAAAAAAAAAAAAAAAAAAAAAAATGACCAGAAATTATAATTCTGGGAAAAAAGGTTTCAACCTTCTACGTCGCGACATTCCAAACGTAGCGGTTTTTAGGTTTACTCACTGATACGTCCCCAAGACAAGCCGAACGTTGGTGGTGCCTTGAGATCAAGAATAATTTATTTGTTTATTGTACCTATATTCCTATACTCCTATGAACCAAAACTCCTATAAACTCTCGAAACGTGGAAGAAGGAAAAACTGACGTGGAAGAACACCCCAAGGCTGTATAGCTCAGTAAGTATAGCGACAGAGATCGGACTTGTTTTTTTAACCCCCTCCCCCCCTCTCCCCCGCGGGGAGACTGCCCCCTGGGATCTAACGGTCCGCCGGCCACAGCCTCCCCAAGATAGTCATTATTTTCCGATTTGGACCCCTGCTTCCCGCCCGTCGCCTTTAACGGCAAATGGAGGGGGAAGGGGGGGGGGGGGGGGGGTTGAAACAAGAGACGTCTGGATGTGTTATTGTCCTTTATTAGAGGGAACTTTCAACACGATGTCGTGGTTTTAAGGAATAACCTAAAAAGGTAAATAAGGCTCTTTCCCTCCAGGATCGTGGAAAATTCCAAACCTTACTACCATTTTCCGGACGTACAAAAGTATCCAAAGCCGAGGTAAAAATGAAACCTAGTATCCAGTTTTCTGTGCCATGTCATTTCACTTGTCGAGGGCTAACAAGGTCTCACAGTGACGTTTCATCACAATGACCTATGCAGGGGTTGAAGGCTTTTACTGGTCAACGAGGTTTGACGTCATCGTGAAACCAGACGTAACCTTTAGAGTACACAGTCCTTGGGTAGCAGCAGGTTATACGAATCACTATTTCCGGGAGAACAATGTTCATACCGGAAGTAATGGATACCGAACAGGGATCAATAGAAAGTCGGCATTTTGTGGGGGAAGGGAACGGGGGTTACTTTGCCCCCTGCCCTAATCTAAATTGATGGGTTCTTGCGTGCAGTTTTCCGAATCAATGGGTTCTAAAATTGGTTCAACATTGGTGTCATTACCGCCATTGGGAAACTATGTACTGACTAATACAGCCACAGTTATTCCCATGCTAACTCCACGAACTAGAATGCGACTATGGTCTAGACTCAAATAATGCTATAGTCCAAGTCAGGCTGGGAGCGTACCAATTATTCATAATTTTTTGAAGATTTTCAGTTGACGCCGATCCAGATTTGGGTTCCATATCCTACCATAGGCTAAAAATGCCAACCCGACCATGAAAAGATATTTCCCTGATCAAGAAGAAGTTTTGATCAGCCCTAGATTTGCAAGAAATTATGAGTAATCGGTACGCTCCTAGCCTGACTTGGACTATAGTTCTATGTTCAAAGAGATATTCCCAATATTACCTATGTAAGGTATTTCATGATAAAAATAATCAAGTATAACTAGTTATGGAGGTAAACAGCCACTTTTATACAAATAAACTATAACCTTCTGTTGAAAATATACATATTATTGTCGAAGGAACAAATTAATGGCCAGTTTGAAGGGAGGCATTCCGAGAAAAGTTTCATTTCCAGGTAGCAGTTCCAGTTGCCAATGACGAAAAAACCCCAACCCCGAGCTCTTCCGAAGGTGGTGGTAACCACCCGGCGGCCATTGTGGCCATTAATTCGTTCCTTCGACATTATTTGGTTAGTCTGTATGGCGAGAGAAACTGGAACGTACACAGTGAGACTATAAATACGTTTACAATAGTTTGTTCCCTTACGACGTGATCTCATTACGTTTCTATTGCCATTCCCAAGTGACCCATTTCCATCCAAACACAATCTGCCACCATGCCCCATTTTTATAGTCTTCAACTTAATTAAAAATGGTGACAATTACTTGAAAATGAACGTCTGAATGGTCGTGATGAGCCGAGACATTATGACGCACGTGACTCACTGTCTCAGCACCCCAACTCTCCAAGAGATACGAGAAAGGGGCTTTTGGCCTTCTGGAAGTTTCAGTAAGTGAAAATAAGCAATCACTTTTCTGAGATCATTTTAGTGGTGACAGGTATGTCAACACGTCACACGAAATGTATCAGCAACTAAGAGGTCCGGACTTATCACCTCAGAAAGTCAGTCAAGAGGTGTTTTTCGAAAAATATGTCTCTTGCAGACTACTTTTTGGGGTCGGGGGCTCAGAAACGCCTTTCCAATGAAAAACCGATGAGAAAGCAAAGCTGTTGCAGCGGGTTCGTTTATGATGATGAAATAATACCTACTTTATAACATCGGTTTTCAATAGAAATCGGTAATTGCAACACCATTTCTCTCGTTCGATAATATTTTTTCTTCCGTGAAAGCTAAACATAGTGTTCTACTGTCAGTCAGCACTCTATGTTTAGCTTTTAGAGCAGCCATGGCAAATGGCGCTTTTATACTACACAAAATAATAACCTAGTGTTCGTTATACTGGTAATGAAGGGGAAGGCTTTCCTTTCAATTTTTAGGTTACGTCACTTTGAAGCCTTACCCAAAGCTGTTTTAAAATGTAGCAGAAAAATATGAAGGTAATGGTTTCGAGGCAGAAGCACTGAAAAAATCACGAAACAAATAAGTTGTATAAAAAAAAATCCTCAACGTTTTATGATAAAATATGTCGCACAAAAACCTGTACCACGATTTTAACGAGCTGGGTTGTTTCTGGAGCGCATAATTTTTCCGCAAAAAACAACCAGAATGAATGAATAAGTAACGGAACCCGATTTTGAAAGAGGGGGAAAGGGTGGGGGAGGCGAAGTGATTATAGTGATGAGAGCTAATGGGGACTTACGGATATACAGTGCCTGCTGGGAACTCTGAGAGACAAAAGACTGCAGAAGGGCTCTACCCCCCACCACCCCACCCCCCACCCCATTGCGTTCTCAAAAATCTTGAAGCACAAGCACCTTTCCAGAGGTGCGCCCCAGACGAGGTCGTCGCCATTTCGAGAGTGACGACGGGGTTTTTTGTTTAGATTTTTTGAGAGGGAAGTTTTTATATCTTTCAGGGAAGAGGGCTCAGGCAGGGAATATCTGGTTTTTGGAAAGGTGGGGATGAAAGGACTCAGGCAGGCAATATCTGGTTTTTGGAAAGGGTCACACAAAAGAATGCAGACGGCCCCTTGGGTACACGTGCTACTCTACTGTGACATTTTCAAGCTAGATGTCACTTTATTATTTCTGACAGTTTTCTCTGAGGGGGTAACTACTCCAGAGATTCCTTGAGATTTCCTGAGATTCCATGAAGATTTCCAGAGATTCCCAACGACATTCATAGAAAGATAAACCCCGAAGGGGTAACCACTCCAAAAAATTCCAAGATTCCCTGAGATTTCATAAAGATTTCCAATGATTCCCAACGAGATTCACAACGAGTGGTTAACCCCTCGGTTTTCTCTGTACTGGGATATACCGAAGTTAAAGAAAACGAGAATACGTCCACAGAAATAAAATTTACTAGCAATACACAAATCAGACCTTTCTACCGCATCTGACAATTGAGGAAGTAAAAATATCTCGGGATACAATTACAAACACAAGTTTTCTCAAGATATGAAAAATGATTGTTTGCCAAAGCCAAAAAAAATTGCTGGTCTAAGGACTCGAACCCAGGACCTCTGGTATGACCACTAGAACACGGGAAGCCTGCTTATGTAAATTCAACCTCAATGACAGTATCAATGAGTCAATGACCTCCAGCAAGCTATTGCAATAGAGTGGGGGTAAAAGCAATAATAATAACTGACCAAAGCATTACCTATAACCGTTATTACTATTAACTATGAGTTGCCATTTTGCAGACCTAACGGCCGGTGGTTTTAATCCGATAAAAGTTGAAACTGGGTCTCCGGACAAACAATTTTCCGCCTTTTTGTTTGAGTTTTTGCAGGAAAAATAATCAAAGGTCAAAAACGTCTGGCCAAAACCGACTTACGATTATCAACTGACAAGGAATTTCATGGCCAAATTTACCAAATATCTTCAGGAAAAAAGAAAACAAAACCTTCTGACCTGTGTAGGTACGTATGCACCGCACCGCCGAACCTGCATGAGAACCTCCTAGAACACACTTGTGGCCCGTCGGCCATTTAGGGATGATTCTGGATCCAAATTGTGTGTACTTATGATATAACCGATATAACTTACCCTGGTGTTGGGAGGCCCTCCAGCACGAGCATCCCTCCCATGTTTGGGAGAGCTTGCCCCGTGCTTTTCCTTACGATGAACCGTCTTCAGTCCGCGCAGGAACTTGGCGAAGCTTGTCTTTTTCTTGCTCGTATCTGCTCCAAGATTCTCCCCTTCAAAAATAAAGTATAAGTATAAAGTATAAGCTGCTCTTCTTATCTTAAGCATAGGCACTTCCTTTCTGTGCAGTTTTACTCTTCTCGCTAACATATACTCCGAGTGAATACTGTTTCCGCGTTCGGTACGTTATAATTTCTCTCATAACCTAAAAACAATTTATGAAAAGACAAGTTTGTGGGAACTAAAGAAAAACACGACAAGTTGCGCTGATCGCACTGGCAATTATTACTGAGGCGACAAGGTCGAATATGGTCTATCTCTTCGATACCAAAAAATAAACAAACACGATGAAAGTTTCACTGACAATTTTCCGTAACAACTCCCACGTAACACTCCTACAAATTTCATATTACCCGTTAAGAAAGGGGAAAACAAAAACTAATAAAAAGCAGAGTTACAACAGAACAATACTTGATTATTGAAAAACGAAATCAAATGACAGGGTCTTCATTAGGCGAGAAATAGTTTATTAAAATCTGTAAGGACCGTTTGTGACAATTAATTAAAGAACTCTTCAAAGGAACTTTGAATGGTTACCAAAGAATGGGGGAGGGGGCTAAGAAAGGGCTTTACCCCCTACCAGGAAAGGCGTAATTAGGAGTCACTAACGGGAAAACACTGCAAAGCTTTTAAATCAACAAAGTTTTCTTTGAGGAGAGAAAAGCGTGTAGCCCACCCTTCAACCCCCATAACTCGCTCTTATTGAAATTTTCGAGTTACTTCGGAGGCGGAAGCCTTTCTCAGTACATGACAGTAGGTACTGGTGTACCGAAGCTCAGTTCGCAACCTGTGAAATTGAAATCGTCTGCTATGTTTCATATTAGAAACAGGTGTCAATATTACAAAATCAGAAGCAAAAAGACTTTTTTAAATAATTCTTCTTTTTATTCTAGAAAGTATTAATACTTCTTTCAGTATTCTACTGTTTTTACTATTCAAGGCAATCTCGAGAAATATTCGGTTGTCGGCTGAACTGATATCTTGGACACGATCGGCAGCCGCGTCAGCACTCGGCGGAGAAATATTGTAACTAACGAATTGACCCATAATAGGTGAATTTATTGGTATGGTTATAGAATATGAAGGTAGGTTAGGTACTAGAAGAGCCTCCACGATATCGTCAACGCTGTATGCAGTTTCAAATCGAAATGACAAAATAGAATGTGACACACACGCCAAAAAAATAGATGGGATTAAAAAAAGCTGTCGACAGGTTCGTTTGATTGCCCCTTTCCCTCACTTCACTTAAAAAAGGTGGACACTCGACATACATGTTCGTGTAACACGACAGGGGCTCCCTAGGGGAGCAGGGGGCGAAATTCACACCCCAACACCCCATTTTCACACACCCCTTTTCAATCAGACTGCTGACATCCATGTCCAATAAAACCCCGGACGCCGCTCCGGACCAGATGCGGGGAAGCGGTAAGCGCTTCATTGTTTCCGTAAACGTGAAAAAACAACCCAAACAACCGAGTCGAAGCAATTAGGGGGAAACAGCGCGAACGGCTGCCAAACTTTCACGACTTTTTTGTGCCTAAACCTGAACTTCTTTTGTTTGTACTTAAAAATTAATTATTTGGCAAGGTACCGTTATTTTATTGCATTTGGAAGAGGAAAGGTATCTATCATTTTAACTGTAAAATTCCCAGAGAATCCCTATACATCACGTTAAGTAATTAGTCGAAGAATAATGACTATGGACGCACCTGTCGGGGGGAACTCGTAGAAAAAGGCGGACCGTGGGCTGAGGCAGGATTGGTAGTTGAGAGCAGCTTGCTGATTGGCTAACAGAATGCGCTGCTGCTGCTGCTGTCGCTGACGCATTTGCTTACCGTAGACTCCATACCCTGCAAAACCATAGATCTCGTCCTCTTCCTTGTCGCTTAGGCACGAAGACGGCTAGAAAAGACAAGGCAATAATTCACAATTCATTCCCAAATTAACAAAACTGATGGGTCGCTTAACTACACCATATCAGCTGTCGGGGGAACTTGAATACGAAAGAACTTGCGTAACCCGTGGTTATTCATAACAGCAGTGTTGCGGGTTTCTATAGTTGCTATTAATTTTTTGATAAAAATACTTGTCACATTTTTCTCTTTTTAATCACTACTTCGGGTTTTTAATTTGTTGGAAAACCAAGGTCTGCACATTAAACAGGTTCTCTTGGTATACTGTATATGAGGTAGTGGGTTCCCGCGGACCATTCTTCTGACTTTGTTTATAGGTGGAAATATTTTAGTGTCAATTTATTTATTTTTGAAATATTTTGAAATTTTTGAAAATTCTTTGTTTCTACTTACAGAATATTTGCCGGGTACGTAGATGGGTTGGCTATGGGAAGACGAAAGGGGGTGGAGGTCCACCCCAGGAGAGGGTGGGGTCTGGGGGTTGCTGCATTTGGCTTTGGCAGGGGTCTCCTCCCATTCTTTCCGCCGAAGATCCTCCAGGTGCTCAAGGACGTCGCCGTAGTGTGTGCTGAAGCGATCCGCGTAACGAGAAGCCAGCCCTTCCAGGTATCCTCGCTCCCCAGTCTGCAAGGAGAGAGTTGCTGTTGTTATCTTATTTTTGTTGCGGATACAGACGAAGGACCATGCAGATTTGGTCGAAGCTAGCGTACATTGTCAACGCCAGCGGTATTGTAAGTTGCGGAGAGTTTTCCGACCGGTCATCAAACACAGACAAATATCATTGGAGCCTAAAGCAGTAAAAGGTAACCCGCAAGGTCACTGGACGACCTATTGTACCACTGACTGGAACTTGTACTACTTTTGTCACATAATAAATGTGTCGCTGAATCAGCAATTTTTCTGACTCACTGATTACCGGTGTAGTTCATCCACAGTCGATGTCCTAAAAGAACTGCCCTTCATTGGAGCCACCACCAGTTTGAACAGAATTTTATAAATGGAAATTCATTCCCACTCGAAATGAGTTAAACGGTAAATTAACTCCCAATTTACAAAACTTGTACATAAAACAGTGCAATGCAATGCACTCCAACAGTTTGCACAATAATATGAAACATTGAAATGTCGCTCGGAGAACAAACAAGCGGCACTAGTTTCCACCCAAACCGATGTAACGCTCGAACAATCGGATAGTATTTTGTATGGAAATGGCCTCGATTCATAATCATAACGTGCGATCGGATCAATACAAAATCCCGTTAGTTAGCTGCTGATTGTGTTCGTTCAGGAGGAATTGTACATAAAATTAAAAAATAAAAAAAACGCTCGGTAAACCTCCCCCCTTTTTAGTCCATTCGCAGCCCCCGGAGACCGGGAGTAAAAGGACACCATACCTAATTCAGAGAATCAAATTTCCATTTATCGTATTTTTTGCTTTTTATCAGCCTCCCTTTTGACCCCGATATATACCTGCGCGAAAATGGTCACAAGGTTACTCGTTCAAAAGGAATTTCTATTTAAATTTTCCACCGATTTGTTTTTAAGTTCGGCTTTTAATTTTTTCCCTTTTTGGAAAAACACCAAATTTCCATCATGACGTAGCCTCAGTAATTTTCTAGCAAAGTTACATGGATGCAGATTTTCCGGTTTCCCATGATGTTCCCAATTTCACCAAATTTGCCAAAGCTAACATAGCGTAACTCAGCTCAAAATACTGGCACTTAATATTGAATTACTAGATAAAATGCAGAGTGAAGAGCAAGTCAACTTTATGGAAAACCTAGAAACCACAAGAGACTCTTCATCAAGATAATTAACCAAGAACAGAGGCAAAGGCGAGGAAATAATGCGGGCATGCATAGAACAGTAATGAATGAGTATAGGAATATGTAGAACAAGAACAGAACTCTGCATGCTAGGTATAGTGATCCAGATAACCAACTTCCCTTCGTCGGGCCATGGAAGCAGACGAAGCTTCCGGAAGTTATTTTGGAAGATATTTCAAATTTGAAAGATACGAAGGTACTACTACAATATTGTATACGCTGAATCCAAGCTAAATAAGTCCTCATGATTTTTGAGATTTTGATGCCAATTTTAATCTTACGGAAGGCGAAATACATCAGCTCAACAGCTAACTGAGTCAAAACTGCAGATTTTCAGGTATCACCACACGACTTTTTAAAAATATGTAACTCGACACCCCTAACCATAAATTTAAAGATCAAGTGGGTGAATCGTACCTATATACAGGTGTTACTGAAAAGTTCCTACCCAGTAGAGACCTTGGTACCTACACTATTTTTAGTTGTTAAGCCAGTTTCCACATCGCAGTGTTTGGCATAATATGAAGCACGAAAAGTTAGCGCAACTTGTAGAGAAGTAGAACTGCTTTCCCGAGGGGTCAAGTCCCTGCGACACATGAGACTATGACTATCGAGCCAGCTAATGGTAACGAAATTTCAGTTTCCAAGGTTGACAGTTCTGTTAGATCACTTTCATAGCCTGCAGCTCCTTATACGACTCGGTTCAGCAAATCATATTTCCAAAAAGTTTCCCGAATCGAAACTTTCCAATGAAACTAAGGACTGGTTGCAACCTTAAGGGGGATGCGAAGTAAGTTTCAAACTGTAGGGTTAACTTCAGTGAAGGGACAAAATTCGTTAGTAAAAACCGTTATAACGACAAAAAAGAAGTTTATCACGGTAAATTCAACATCGGTAACGGTGAGTTCGATCCTAGAAGTACATAAGTAAGTACCTTCATCTTCGTACTTTTTTCACATTTTGCATAGGTACAATCTTTTTACTTTTTCCTAGAGAATTTCGGTTTTAACATTTTCCGTTTCCCACGACAAGGTATATAGTAAATGTATAATAAAATTTCTTATTCCATGGTGGTGAAGTATAACATTAGCGTACCTGAAGCAAGACAAGCGACTTTCCATTTCAGAAGAGAATATTCCATACATGAAAAATTCACCTTGTTAGCCAAGATTTTATTCACGGTATCAAAAGAAATGAGCTAGTGAAAAGCTTTCGTTCCCGGGACTATGCGAACCTATACATACATACAGAGAAAGGCTGAGTGTTATTTCAAAAGAAGACAAGAATGAGCACAGAGCCCACTTATTCAAATAAGGTTAATTCTGCCCTGAAGGAAACAGAAGAAGAAAGCCCGGGGAAGATAGAAGGGATTTCTGGAGAATGTGGGGGGGGGGGGGGGGGGAATTTGAAAGGCAGAGGGGAGAATGAAGGGGGAAGAAAGCGGGTAAAAAGAAAGGAAACAGAACCTATTTGATTGTAATCTTAAGGATACACTGAGCTATTGAGGATAATTATTTCGGAAAGAAACAGTTTCCGGCGGATTCCTGAACTGGAACTGCTCCGGACGGAACCGAATCCAGCGTGATTCTGACCATTATCCCACTAGGCCTCCCTTTATCTGTATCAGGGCCGAAAATAGCTTATGACATATATTATTTTAGCAACAACGAGAAAAGCAAGCCATCTGTTACCTGCAGCAGCAATCTTCCGAACTAAACAGCCAAGGAGAAAATGAAACTGTACATAAAAACATACCTCCTACGCTTCTTCTACATTTCGTAACCTAATAAAAATGCAGAAGTAACCGAGCAAATAAGAACAGGGATATGCAGATAGCAGAAGTACTGGAGCTTAAACCGAACCGCTGGAGACGAAATGAAAGATACAGAACGTGCACTGTTTTAAATTCAGCATAGAAAATGTCAACGAAAAATAAAGTAGGTCAATAGGTAGCACGTCGCGATTTCAGGTCGTTCCTTCATTGATTTGGAAACGTGACTAGTACAAGCTGCAATTACAAATGCTACACTGAAAAATCCCTATAGAACTACGTGGTGTATTTTTAAGAATTACCGAGGGGGTAACCACTCCAGAGATTCCTTGAGATTCCACTGAGCTTCCATAAAGATTTCCAAAGATGAACCCCGATGACGTAACCACTACAAAAAAATTCCAAGATTCCCTGAGATTTCATAAAGATTTCCAATGATTCCCAACGAGTGATAACCCCTCGGAACTATCGTACGTGGTGTATTTTTAAGAAACACAAAGTGTTTTGGAGAGCCTTAAATAAGAGGGTTAACTTCTGTTACTAAATTTACTTAAAACAGTAGAATAAACCCTGTATTTCATTGCGGTTTGGATAATACCTTGGTTTCTCAGTGTTATTTCTTCATACCCACGACCCTATACGTTCGGGTCTGTGGTTCGGGATTCACCCCTTGAAAGTAAATCAGTAAGCTGGAAAATCCGTGTTCCATTCATGATTTAACGTCATCCAGGATTAGCTCAACTCAGTTTCATAGGAGAGGTAGCACCTTCCCTACACTGGAGGGGCTTGGCGTGCCCCAGGGACCCAAAATGCCCCCCACACCTTCCAATATCATTTTGTTAATATATTCCTGCAGGGTCGTCGGAACCGATTTCCCAGGAGAAGTTCATCCTCCCGCAACTTCTCTCTTTCGCGCTTCTACACCAAGCGTAGGGGGACCTATTTGACTTTTAGACCCGGAGAAATTGTCCCTTACGCCTAAAGACGGTTAAGCATAGCTGTCTTTAAACAACATTTGCAACTTACTGATCAGGTATCAGGTGGCATACCACAAACAAGCCCTATCCGCTTGAGAACTGATATAAGGGCAAATCGGTACTCGGAGCAATTCAACAACTGTATCATACTATTCCATCTCACGAAACCAATATTTTTTGGGGATTTTGTATTTTGCGACAACCAATACCAAAAATTGGAAGCCGTTGTTGGGTCCTACGACAATTTAAATCTTAGGGTGCGTCCCACCATGCCCAGTTAAGAGAAAACTGGAGATATTCCCCCGAGGGGTTAACCACTCGTTTGGCATAATTGGAAATCTTTATGAAATCTCAGGGAATTTTTTGGAGTGGTTACCCCTTCGGTGTAACATCTTTCTATGAATATCGTTGGGAATCTTCGAAAATCTTTATGGAATCTCAAAGAATATCTGGAGTGGTTATCCCCCCGTATTCCCCAATGTTCACTATGTCAATTTTCCGAGAAAATCGGAGTTTACAACTATTTGACAACAGCTTGGCGTGACCACGACAGCATTCCGGGTTCCGGGTCAATTTAACGAAGAGCCTCAACTGTTTGTACGTGGAAAATTAATATACATTTAATAACACAGAAAGCGATTTGAATTAGAGCCTCCTCGTAAAAGTATAGCTCAAAGGATGTGAGAGATGATGAACACCAGCTAATGATTCTTTGAAGCGGAGAAATTCAGGTTCCTATATACAGGCACAGAGGAATTATCCAACAGAGGGGCGGGTAGAGCCCATCTCTGTATCCAGCCAGAGACGGCCGGAGAGAGCCCACTTAGACGTCATGCAATAAGGGCCTAAACGCTACCAGCTGGAGTCACGTGGGCACCCTGCAGCTTTGGCAAGGGGAGCTTTCAGTTCGAGCGAGTCCACTGTCTCCAGCGTAGACTGCCACTCAGCCCTCAGCCAGCCCTCGCTCCTTCTCTTGTTGCCTCCCATTCCATGCACTAATATTCGCGTTCGCATTATAAAACTGATCAGTTCCCTTAGGCGGATAGGTACGTCCCACCATACTTGGTTAGCAGTAAATTGTTGATTTTCTTAGTAGGAAATTGACGAGTTTTTCTTAACCGATCATTGTGCGGGACGCAGCCTTAGGGTGCGTCCCACACATAGACGTGCCAAGGGGGAAGCCCTCCCCCCCTTCAGAAACCGTTTAGCCACCCCCAGGATTTTTCTGACATACACAAAACGTCACATAAAGCCATGCCAACCCCACAGGTGAGGAGAAGCTGGGGGGCTTAGCTCCCCCCAGGTTTTTGGTCCTGCTACGCCCATGGTCCCACCATGCCGAGCACCATGCCCAGTTAAGAGAAAACTGGAGATTTTCTCCCATGTTTACCATATATAATTTCCGAGAAAATCGGCGTTTTTCTCTTAACCGAGTATGGTGGGATGCATGCACCCTTAATAATAATAGCTGAGGGTTGGGGGGACAAGCCCAGAAACTAGACCCCTTTCAAGAGTTTCAAGAACTATCCATTGAGCTCAGCTGGCAGCACTACCAAATACCAGCTCCCCAGTCATCGAGTAAACGATGGGGACCTACAGTTTTAGGAGGGTTCCGAACCACCACAGCCTCGATATTCATTTCCCTTGACATGCTGAACATATCAGAGGTGAATGCCGAGCAAAAAAACTTTTTGGTAGGATCGGGATCGAACCGGTGTGACCCGGCTTTCACTGCTCCTCAAAAGTCGACCATTTCGTCCACTTGGCTATCGAGGCCTTCGGGATGCACCCTTATTAGTTTGCTAAATCTCTGTCCCTTGGGGACTTGGGTAAATTAGTGACCTTCACTGTGTTGGGGGGAGGTCTCGAAACCAATATGGGGGCAAGCACATATGCGAACTATTTCTTACTATTTTTACTTCTATAAAATTCTAAAGGATTGTAAAAGCTATTTTCTAAAAAAAGTCATTTACCTACTTGTCTTTCCTTAGATATTGGGGGTTGAAAATTTTAATTACCGGTAGCTGTGCCTTTGTCAGGCTTACGTCATCTCTGATGAAATAATGGGTCCAACAATGGTCGCACTTGACTTTTTCGGTATTTTTAGCCAGCGGTATCGAAAATTTTGATTTTTTTTTTACGTAAATTATTTTTTTTTGTCCAAAATTTTAACTTTTTCTAAAAAATATTTTGCCATACACTGGACAATAATTTTAGGCACCTGCATACCGAATTTCAAACATATCCGTCAAACAGTGAAGTGTCGTTCGACGCGCAAAGTACATGTTTCCTATTTTATGTCTCACGGTCTTAATTTTCAATCAAATCAAAATCTATTGAAAAGGTCCTTGAAACATCTATCTGAGACCACTTTCACCAATTTTCAAGAAAATCCATCGATTAGTGTTGTGGGAAACCTGACCTAACCAATCAAAAAAGTGATTTCCATTTTCGGAAAATTTTCCTACGATAATGCCAATATTGACCATAATTATTAAGTTGATTTAATTTCTTTCGGTAAAACTTAAAGTACTTAAAGTACTTAAAAAACTTAAAGTACACTTAAACTTAAAGTACACCTCCCTACCAATTTTTATTGAAATCGATCGAACAGTGTCACCGGAGTGACGACCCACACGTTTTGGCCCAAATTGGGCCAAGTTATTGGCCCATCTCCAAATGGTTATTAACAACTTTTAAGCATCTATTCAAAAACACTTCTACAAATTTTCAAGGTTCTAATAACTTGATATAATAAATGTTTTTTATAGTTTAGAGGAATTTCTAAATTTGTAATTTAACTGGACAACCAGGCGTTTTATACTTTAGTTCCACCTATTTTTGGTGGGACAAGGTCAACAAAACGTAAAAAAAAAAAAAAAAAAATATACATAGCCTCCAGCCCTTCCTTATAACTGTCAAAAAACACGATTTCTTGCCTTGTTATTTTGATCATAGCAGGCGCAATTTTTGAGTTATCAAAATTTATCAAAAAACAAGTCCAGATATTTACATTAGGTACCTAATACCGAATTTGAGCAAAATCGAATGAACACTGTGACGTCCAGTCGCGCGACAGAGTGACGGACGGACGTACGTAGGTACGTACGTCGCGGCCGGACATTTTTAAAAAAACACTTTTTTGGATTCGGGGGACCTCCAGGATCATGGGAAACCCAAAATCTCAAAATCGAAATTTTGCACGAAGACACAACTTTCTCAGCCCATGTATTACATACGGGCGAGAAAGTAAAAAGTTCTGTTGCAGTAATGTAGTGTTACTACAGGCACTTGCTACATTCCATTAAAAACCAATAACAAGACAATTTTGCCCAATCAGCTGCTACGTCAACAAATAACTTTTAACCCTTAATATGTATAAACCTAAAATCTGGCCACTTTACATTCTAATAACTTTATGTTCAGTCATTAGAATACTCAAAATTCAAAATCATCTCCAGAGATATTATGTGTTCCCTCAGTGACAGACAGACAGCAGAATATGCGGCGATACGTTATAATATTATTTCACCTCCATACCAACCGAAAATCCGGCCACTATACCTATAGAGTGTAATAACAATAACTAATAACTTTTTATTTAGAAGTCAGCCAACAGACTACACAAGTAATGCTTTTCTAAGTTCCTGATGTATACTTTCTCGCCCTTATGTAATACATGGGCTGAGAAAGTTATGTCATCGTGCAAAATTTCGATTTTGAGATTTTGGGTTTCCCATGATCCTAGAGGTCCCCCGAGTCATATTTAACTAATTCTCGTAATAAATAAGTACTAATTCATAGTAGGTACGTATTTCCTGCGCTGTTAGGTAGGTAACATATTCATATCACGAAAATCTAGGTGATATTTCCCTTGCACCTTGATAGGAGCAAGCTGCAAGCACATAGCTCAGAAGTGGGGACGGAGCGCACTATTGTTAAGCTCCTAATGCTGAAACATAGGTAAACACCACTTCGTCGTTATCACAGTCGTTAACTTTCGAAATAATAATAGGTATAAATCTCGATTGGATTTGGTATAAACCTGCCTAAAATCACGGTCCAGTCAAATTGTCAGCTAGCCAAGTGCGCCGTATGTAGTGATACTCGAAAATTTCTTGTCTTGCTTTTGTTCTTGCATTTCTTGCATGCAAAAAAGAACAAGAGTTGATTTTCGCTGCAAGAACAAGAACTGAAACTGACTTGCAAGAACAAGATTTCTTGCAAGAGTTCTCGCAAGAGTCTTGCATACACCCAGGCAGTTTTTTTCCAAAGCTTTATTCACAAGTGACCATGGATAGCAGTCCATATTTTATTGTACGAAAAACTTTCCAGACTAGCTACTTATGCGACGATCGATTGCACTTGAAATGGCCGTTCGGTAGGCAACAAACCATATTATAACCGCGGAAAATTTCATGTGTTTGCAAGAAATTGCAAGAGTCTCGCAGCAAGAACAAGAACAACAGCAAGAAATGATTTCGACTTTAAGAACAAGAACAAGAAAAGCCGTGCATCGTGCATCACTAGTCATATGCGTGAAATCCGGAAGTTGTGATTTTTTGCAGAGTTGTTTAGGATGTTACTGTGACGCATACAATAATCCAAGTTTTCGACCTCGAGCTCCGAACGCAACTTTTTAGAAAATCGAAAAAACTTCGAAAATTTCGACATTTCTCTAGTTTTTGGTGATTTACTCGTTACTCGTATACCCTGAAAAACCGTAGTTTTTTGGCAACAACATATTAGCACTTTTTTATAGGCAACAGAATTTGCTACAATATATAAACAAAATGGTTTGTTTTTAAATTTTTTAAATGCTATGGCTTGTCGAAGATTCGAAGAAACGCCACAAATCTTGTATACGAGATGATTAAGGAGTAAATGTTTTAATTCTAAGAATGGATAGGGGTGTCCATTTATATGATATCTCGCCAATCAATGTGTCCGGAAGTGAACGGCTACCGAGAGATAAAGGTGCGGAAGCAGGTAAATCTTCAGGTGGTACCTCATTCAGTTTCTGCATGTTACGAATTGATTTTTTTTGGAAAACAGTGATGGCTTTAGGAAGGACCCATCCAAGAATCACAGGGAAGTGTCAACTTGATCATACTCCGAGCACTAGTTCCCGCATCACGGTAACATCCTAAACAACTCTGCGAAAAATCACAACTACCGGATTTCACGCATACGGTAATGTCTAATTTGATTGGACTATACCTATACAGTTTCGGGAAAGTTCAAACAAACTTTGCCTAAGTGAAGTTATTGACAAAATAGGGATGAAAAAAACTCCTCTCACGCCCGTCAGGTGAATCCTTCCAATGCAAAAACAATGGTCCAATGACTGACTGACTGACGTACGTACGATGGACATTATTTTAAAACCACTTTTTTGGACTCAGGGGACCTGCAGGATTATGGGAAACCTAAAATCTTCAAATCGAAATTGCTCACACAGGTAGGTACGATTCCTATACCTGAGCCGTGAAAAACGAATGGCAATGCTTACAAAATGTTGGCACTGATAATAGTGATTTAAATAACACCTATTTTTAATGCCAGGTTCCCTTCTCCCAAAGGTACGCCAGGTTGCTTCGAAATTCAATGGGGGGGGGGGGGGGGGGTCGTCTAAATGATGCCAGCACGATATAGTGGGTGAAAAGGGCGAAACTGGGGGATTTTCCGGACAGTACTGCAGGTGTATTCCCTTTCTCGAACGCCGGAAAACCCACCCAACTAACGCCTTCAAAATTTATTGTAAGAAGAACTGTTCTCCGTATATTGTATCATGGCGTGCCTTATCTTCTTACAATAAATTTTGAAGGTGTTAGTTGGGTGGGTTTGCTGGCGTTCGAGAAAGGGAATACACCTGCAGGACTGGACCATGACGAGGCCTTAATACGTTGTACTGGAGTTATCTATGGTAGTGTCCAAGAGAGTAAAGCAAGTAAGGAGCAAAAACACTATGTGTAAAAAAAACAGCCAAACAACCCTCCAAAAATTAGCCTAACTCAACAGCCCTTAAAAGGGTTTGATATCAAAATTGTTGGCCAAGTTCATTCCCGCGATCACTCAGCCCCCAAAATTAGTGATATCACTTATTACAGGGCCAAGCCCTTGGCGCAAATTGAACCTGAACCTATAACCTGAACCTATAATGCTGAAGGTACTTCGGGTTTGCGATT
This sequence comes from Mesopsocus fuscifrons, assembly GCA_950004255.1. Lineage (NCBI taxonomy): Eukaryota > Metazoa > Arthropoda > Insecta > Psocodea > Mesopsocidae > Mesopsocus > Mesopsocus fuscifrons. The sequence continues at coordinate 8,354,439 of OX465381.1, forward strand.
TTTCTGGGTGTCCAGGGGACGATACATACAAGTGTGCTGAGTTTCAGTTCTATCGTTATGCTGGAACATGCCAATAATTTGTATAGGTGAGTCAGTCAGTCAGTCAGTCAGTGACCCTAAAAAACAGCTAAGCTTGGGATGTCACTGCTCAGGACGGTTGGACATAGAAGTTCGAAATTTAATTAAGGAGGTCCCGTGGGACGCTACTACAGGAAAAGAGTACCCACTGTTCGAGCCACGCCCCCTTGCCTCCTGTAGAGAGGCACGAAAAGGAATCATGGGATGTAGCGCACGGAAACTTAGCGCACCGACTGATATCTGCAACCTAGCGCACAGCTACCTGAGCGAGAATTTTAACTTGACAAGTGGTATTCTTCACTCATGGGTCATCATCATGTTCATCACCTACCTATTATGCTGAACACCTCGACACTTCAATTGCCAAACGACAAGTGACGACGAAAATGGACTAAAATTTACTTCTCTCGCATCATAGAATTATTAAAAGGTACTTTGCTAGGGATGACAGGTACCTAGGAAGGTATCTATTTACAATTCAAAGTTTCTTTGTCAAAAATAGATTATTAAGGGTGCGTCCCACCATGCCCAGTTAAAATTAAACTGGAGATTTTGTTCTATGTTTACCATGTTAAATTTAACTTTTTAGTTCAATTTAACATGGTAAATCTCCAGCTAAATTTTAACTGGGCATGGTGGGACGCACCCTAAAATGTTCTGAAAACGGAAAACAAGCCTACTTGAAAATAGCAAGTAGCAAGACTGGCCAAAAATAGATAGGTACATTTACCTCCATACCTCTGGGTCGGAAAGGGTCGCGCTATTCTTATCGGTGCGCTAAGTTTCCCGTGCGCTAGATGGATGCTAGGATCTCCAGGATTATGGGAAACCTAAAATGTCGAAATAGAAATTGTGCGCCTTGACACAGGTTCAATACCTAAACCTGACCGGTGAAAAACGAATGGCGATGTTCGCAAAGTGTTGGCACTGATGATTAACAATAGGTATGTATTTTTAATGCCAGGTTCCCTCCTCCCGAAGGTACGCCAGGTTGCTTCGAACGTCGGTGGGGGGTCATCTAAATGATGCCAGCACGATATTGTGGATGAAAAGGGCGAAATTGGGGGTTTTCCGGGGAGTACTGGACTGGATGACGTTGTACTGGAGTTATAGGCATCTATGGTAGTGTCAGTGTCCAAGGGAGTAAAGAAAGTAAGATGCAAGGTATCCCATATACTTAAAACTCGTTTTGATAAAAAGGATTGTCTAATTCATAGTAGGTAGGGCATTTTAGTCCTCCTAACCCACATTGGTTACAACCATACACTTATACCTGTAGGTACATTTTTAACAAAGCTGCGAAGCATTACCATATTTCTTTTACCAAGAATTTGCTACATCGCTTCGGTAGAAAAAATTGATATTTAATTATTTTTATTTTTATGTAGTATGTGACCTGTCGTTTAGTCTTGTACCTATCCTGAGGCCCGTGACCGTCACTACCCTGCCTATTTTCCCTCACAGTAACCCCGGCTGTGCTTATTCTACCAAGCAATAATATAATCGGGCACCGGATGGCAAGGAATTTCCAGACATGTTACGCGAGGGGGTTGAAGAAGTACGCTAGCGCTTGGAGCGGCTGTGGGCCAAAGCTCTCTGAGCTCTGACGGGTGTGGGCTTTCGCTTGAAGACAGATTTTGTATTGAGCCGCCAGCCCCCGATACAGGCAATGGCACATCGCCAGGCACTTTCCCCCAAGCCAAACAACCCCCTCCCCCCCCCCCCCCCCCCCCTCCACCTTCCACCCCGTCCATAAACTTCAACCATTCTGGCAAAAGAGAGTTTTTATTATTTTTCAATCAACAAAATCAATATGTCTCCTGAAAATTTGTCTATTCTACGTATTCGACTACGTCGCACCATACTTGGTCCAGAAAAATTTCCCATATTAAATTTTCGAGAAAATCTGCGTTTTTCTCTTAACCGAGTAAGGTGGGACGCAACCTTATAGGGGTGTATTATCGGCACGAGCAGTATGCAAAGCCTCTATGAAATTTTGGTCAGTTTCGATGAATTCTGTGAAAATTGCTCCCCATACAAGCCAAACTATGAGATGTAAAAAATCTAGGGCATAATCTAAAATTCCAAACGATATTTATACAATAGAAAGATGAACCCGGAAGGGGTAACCACTCCAAAAAATTCCAAGATTCCCTGAGATTTCATAAAGATTTCCAATGATTCCCAACGAGTGGTTAACCCCTCGCAAAAGGCAAACGCTTTTACTCTTACTTGTGCGCTAGCACTACGAAAAGAGTGAATTGGCTAGGGATCTACTTCTAGAGTGTAGAAGCTCTAAGATTAGCCATAAAGTTCCACAATGGGGTTTCTTGTCGTTAATTTTTTCAAAGCGGGTATATCAAATTTCATATTTCATATTTGAGACGAGCTTTTGTTCCATCTGGATATTAGCCCACTTCCCGCCTATTATAATTTTCAAACTCCATTCAAGAAGTTTAAAAAGAGAAAACTTTTGTCGGTCGAAACCTATTCACATTTTGGTCATTGTCCTTCAAGTAGGTACTCATACATCAGCTTTTTGTTTCTTTTTTGTATAAAATACAAAGGGTAGTTTGAAGGGGTATAATTGCAGTGAACCCTAATTTTCATGGATATTAAGTTTTAGTATTTCAAAAATTTGCAATCCTACGCCGCTGTGCCGTTGTTATTGCCGGAGGAAGACCACTTTCCTGGGGGGAGCATGTGCCCTTTAGATTTTGTTCGTGAGAGGGTTGAATATTTTTTCCTTTTTTTTTTTTTTTTTTTTTTCTTTTTCGCGCACGGCCTATTAAGGCATAATTTCTGCGCGGAGGTGGGTTTAAAGAACCTAACCTAAAACCTGACCTAACCGATACCTATAACCTATAACCTATAACCTACAACCTGTAGCCTATCCTATACCCTATACCGCGAAAGGGGGGGGGGGATTATAGGGAGGAAAGGAAGGGAGATATTTTTTCCTATATCCTTATGATAAATTTACTCCTATATTGTTATGAAGGTTTTTTATAGTTACTTTTTTTTTAACTTTCTGGGGAGTGCACTTCTACTCCTGGGGGGTGCTTCACCCCCTTCTGCCGCACCGCCAATAGCCGTTGTTATATCAGCTCAACTGTCTTCCGAAAATGACGCGAAGGTAGCCGGGAACAAAAAGAAAATTTTCAATTTAAGAAAGTGTTCTCACTAGATAAGCCTGCAACTTTTTTTTTGCAGACAATCTTTTTTAAAATAACAACTTCCTAAGCCAGAATAAAGAGGCTAAAAATAAATTGTCCATATCTCGGGAATCATTATTTTAAACAAGTTGATTGTTAAAAGTTGAAAAACTCGTGATTGGCTCACGTAATGAAGGGAAACGTCAACGGAAAACTCAATCACACTTCTCAAAAGGATAGCGGAAGTCCAAATTAAACTTAATTATACTTTTAATTAAAAATAAATTACATTATAAGATACTTCAAATCCATTTTTCTTGCAAAAATAAATGGCAAATACTTTTTTGTAAATGTCAAGACGGCTGTTTTATGATTAGCGCTTTTAATTTTTCCCTCTTGCTAATCTATATTTTCAAAAATTATTCTCAAGTTATATTTGACGATGAATGTTAATGTTGTAGGAACTTACTGGAAATAAATTTAAAAATTCTCTTCCGCTTCCCTGACTTTCTTTCTTCTCGTCTTCTAGGCACCGAGAACTTAGAGAACAGTTACCCAGTGGCCAGGACAAATAACAAGAACAAGCAAAACAGCCATTCAGCAATAGCATTAGCATTCCATGATAGATTACTGACAACGGACTATCCTGTGGCTCTCCATGGGGACTGTTGTGCAATCTTTCAGCGTACTGCTGATAGACATTCCACCCTCGTCGCCTTCCTGACCCACTCCCTCTCAAACTCCGAGGAATCTCTCCAGGGGGGGGGGGGGGGGGGGGGATGAAATTTGTAATTTCCGCGTGACGTGCTGCCTCTAATATGGTCAATCTAAGTTCGCTCCTCGGATATACAGTGAGACTTTTGTAAAACTGTTTTTGAGGAGACAGCATTTTCAAAAGGAAATAAATGATGACGGGTGCATGTATAGACGACTGCGCATTTACCCACTATAAAAAAACTCCTTGTAAGTTATTTAAAAATGCACGCCACGGCAAGTGAGGAGGGCAGGGGGGTCACATACTCCCTCTCAGGATTTGGGGGTGCCTAATTGAGAATTTGAAAATTTAAAAGAAAAACATGGCTCTGAATCGCAATCTGCGTTTAGCTTTTGATGCAGCAACGTGCGTGTTCTTCTCGACATACTTAAAATCGTAAGGCTGGACTTCTCTAAAGTTACTATAGTGTCTCCTATCGAACAGATTTATCTTACAGTATATTAGGGGTCCGCTATTCCTGACGGTGCATTTTTTGCCGCCCATAAGATTAACATTGCGAGCGGCGATTCATTTTCAAGGTTTACCCTTGGTTGGAAAGACACAAAATTGTGCCTGTAACTAGCCTTAACAATGTTCTATGGAGTGTTCGAAGCAGATTTCCCATTTTTTTTTTACTGGTTTTTGAGTTTTGAGATGCAGCACTTTTCTTGAGGTATGCGATGCTAGCATTTGCAAAACAGTTGCAATAAAAGAAAATGCACCGTCAGGTATAGCGTCCTCTTAAGTCTATTGTACAAAGTATGAACCATCTATACCTGGGGAAGACCTTGGGGTAAGAAGTAACTTCAAATTTTTATGTGAAATGAGGTTGATCGACAAATTGAGTATGGTTCCTGATTGCCAAAAAGAATGAAAGGCTCCGAACAGCCATAAACCTCCCGTGGAACTCGACTTTAACCCGTGCCCCCAAATTACCTCAAATAATTACAGCCACAGCAGCAGAAGGAAAAAATAAATTCAAAAATTACGCTAAAATAAATTTGACTTCTTTTATAATTATTAAAGGTATATTTATATTTCATCTGAAAGCTCTTTAAGCGGTTGGCTTCAAATCCATTTGGGGGCAGGCAGTAGGAACTGCGGGGACGGAGCGCCCTTAGGCAGCAACTCCAAGACAACTTTTTAAATCTTTTTTCTTCATTTTTCCATTTTTGTAAAAAGTATGTACCCAACCGACTCAATTTGGAGATAAATTGAATTTTGAAAGAAGAGTTACAAGCTTTACCTAAGTGAGAGATGTAATGCTTACAATAAGTAGCAGCACTTAAGAGTGAAGACAGTAGAAATGAACCGACAAACAAGAACTAATAGAAACAAAAAATTTACGATTTTCCTGGGCGAACAAATAAACTGTTTATAGGTAGCTCGGTAGAGCGCGTTTCTTACAAATTGAACACCTGGCAATGATCCATGAAAATGGGTCTTCTATACATAAAACTAAAAAAACAACAACTAGAAAGAAACACAAGAAACACTTGTTTTGCAACAATAATCCCCTCTTCAGCAACACCCGCCATTTAAAACAATCCAGATAAAAGGTATCAAGACTACAGCCTTTAATTTGCAATATTTCACCTCGCGTTGGAAAAAAGAAACCAAAGTGGAAAACGAAAGACAAGAGAGAAAGGAAGCATGGTATTAAAAACCAGGCGTTGTGAAAGTTAAGAAATCCGAAAACAGCCAAAAACGGATAAGTCGACAATTCCCCCTATAGCAATACCCATTCTTTTCATTTTTTAAAGAAAGCAGTGAAAAAAAAAGTTGTATTTTCTCAGCGAGGGCTTTCTTTACACTGGGTCGGAAAAGTAAAGCAGACAAACAAAAAATTTCGAAAAGAAAACCGTCTTCCTTAATCACGGAGCAAGATCTTGCACAGGTTCCAGGATCTCTCAAGCGGCCATTGTCCCTGTACCTTAAGCTCTGTCACACCCCTTTCTTCTCGAAAAGAAGCTCAAGAAATCATTTGTGAGTTCCTTTTTATGTATACCTGAGCGTCTTCCCACTAAGGAAAAAATGTGAATTAAAAAAAAGGAAGTTTGTATAGATGAAAAGAAGTGAAACGAGAGCTGTCGTCTGTCGAGATAATAACACGAGATAACCTTATCTTTTCATCACAACATGCAAAATATTTATTACAGCTTTTAAAATAAATCCCGCGGCGCTCCGGAGCCCAGAAAGGAGACCTTAGGGCCAAAGAATATCTAAAACGGGTCACGGGTTCGTCTTAGGCTGGATTTCACCACTAAGGCTGAATTTCATCACTTTCCGATAGTGTCTTTTAACGAGAGGATTTAACGAACGGATTTACGCTATCGTATGTTTAGCTTACAACAAATGCCTTGCGCTTGCACTTGTTTCTCTGCGATCGCACTTGTTGTAAGCTAAACATACGATAACGTAAATCCGTTCGTTAAATCCTCTCGTTAAAAGACACTATCGGAAAGTGGTGAAATTCAGCCTTAATTATAGTATGCTATAGTGTCTCCTAACGAGAGGATTTAACGATAGGATTTATGTTATCCTATATGTTTAGCTAATGACAAGTGTGATAGCAAGGAAACAAGCGCAAGGCACTTGTCGTAAGCTAAACATACGATAATGTAAATCCTATCGTTAAATCTGTTCGTTAGGAGAGGAGACACTATAGTATACTCTAAGAAAGTGGTGAAACCCAGCCTTAGATTTAGAACTCTGATGAGTGATAACATAAGGCTGTCGACACAGGCGATTCAAACTGTTGAATGGAACTGTATAAAAATAAAATATCAAACACATACCAGTGTCAACGACTAAAATAAGCGGTATGTTCTTCATAGCGAGAATGGCGGTTGCGGTTCAAATAAGGGAAAATATCGACACATCCGGGCCAGAACCTTCCGCTTCATATTTAAACGAGGGGTTAACCACTCGTTGGGAATCATTGGAAATCTTTATGAAATCTCAGGGAATCTTGGAATTTTTTTGGAGTGGTTACCCCTTCGGAGTTAATCTTTCTATGAATATCGTTGGGAATCTTTGGAAATCTTTATGGAATCTCAGGGAATCTCTGGAGTGGTTACCCCCTTGTATTTAAATGTCCAACCAATGACAATTTCTTGGACATAATATAGCCGAGGGAAAGTTCCTCCGCGACATTAGCAATGGCAAACGCAATGACACAAGTTACCGGAAAGTTGAGTTCCCTACGACTTGGAACAAGGGAGGTGGTAATACAATATTTACACTTCGGTTTAGGCGAAGAGTAGGGCCAAGAGTTGGAGGAGGAGTAGGGCCAGGAGTTGGGTTGCAAATTACGGGAAGTTCAAGCAGAGGAGCCGAAAGGGCGGCTGTTTCTCCAAATATTCTAGACATAGTTTCATTCTGTTAAATTGCTCACTATAGTCGAGGGGGTAACCACTCCAGAGATTCCTTGAGATTCCAAAAAGATTTCCAAAGATTCCCAACGATATTCATAGAAAGATTAACCCAGAAGGGGTAACCACTCCAAAAAAAAAAATTCCAAGATTCCCTGAGATTTCATAAAGATTTCCAATGATTCCCAACGAGTGGTTAACCCCTCGACTATAGTGGAGGTTAAGCGAACTTTTTGAGTTTGCTTAAGCAAAACTACACCCCCAAAATGGTCAATAGAGGTTCAAGAGAATTAAAAGCATAACTGAGTTACTTGAAAAACAATAGAATAAATTTATAAACAAGCCTCAATTAATTAAGAAGAAATTTAATGACAACTCATAAAGGCGAAGCACAGCCTATCAAGTTTAATTTTGAGGCAGCTCCGGCTATCATCAGTCACACGCTTGACCCCCGAGGCAGATCGAAAAGGCTAGGCCAGGATCTCATGAACCTTTCTAAAGTGAAATGTTGCTGTCAAGATTGAAGTTTCTATTAAGTTTACCGTAGTTCAGAACAGGGTAGGTGGGTAAATTACAAAGTTCACTAATGTTTCAGGTAAACCTATAGAGGCCTCGCCTCGATAGCTCAGTGGACTAAATGGTCGACTTTTGAAGAGCAGTGAGAGCCGGGTCACACCGGTTCGATCCCGATCCTACCAAAAAGTTTTTCTGCTCGGCATTCACCTCTGATATGTTCAGCATGTCAAGTGAAATGTATATCGAGGCTATGGTGGTTCGGAACCCACCTAAAACTGTAGGTCCCCATCGTTTACTCGATGGCTGGGGAGCTGGTATTTGGTAGTGCTGCCAGCTGAGCACAGTGGATAGTTCTTGAAAACTGTCTAGTTGCTGGGCTTGTCCCCCCCATCCCTTAGCTACTATTATTATAAACCTACAGGCGTCGGCTAAAAAGTTGCTTAAACCTTAAACCAAGTTTACTAGGAAAAATAATCTAAGTTAACCGTTTTTAGAGAACTTTTTTCCAATTTAAAAAAAGAAGAATTCTCTCCAAATTCACTAAAAATGTCTGCCTGAGAGTCAAAATGTAATTCAACAGAAATCAACCCTAAAAACTTAGCATACACAGGTATGTAGAAAGTAAAAAAGGCAAAACACAAAAAGCCTTTCCCTCTCAGGAAAAGGGAGAATTGAAACCGAAAAGTTGAGAGAAGGAAGAAGGGGTTCAGGGGTTCTCTCCAGACAAATATCAAAATGGAAACCTAAACAAACATAGTCCAGGTGCCGAGTCTCATTGCAAATGAGATTTTGGTGACTCCTCCTCCACCATCCTGGTTTTCCCATGTCTAAAACCAGAAACGTGAGATTACGGGTTCCCAACTGAAGGGTCTACAAATCTACAGTATATTACTTGTATATTCATACCTATCTGTAAATCAGGTATATATATAAATTTTTATTCTTTGTATGGGTCCAATACATTTAGGGTGTCCCACCATAATCGGTTAATCGAATCTCATTCGAAATCTTTATGTAATCTCAGGGAATTTTGGAAATTTCTGGAGTAATTAACCCTTTGGGGTGCACCTTTCCACGAATCTCGTTGAGAATCTCAGAAAATCGTCATGCAATCTCAAGCAAACTCTTGGAGTGGTTAACCCCTCGTGTAACATTAAAGAAATACCAGAAAAGAATCCTATACAGCAGTTTCAAAACTGAATACCGCCGAAAACAGAACCCCAATATTAGGTTTTGGAATTTTCCTGCTTACGTGTCTTCACTATTTGTACTCAGTGTTGGTTTTCCCACTCGTGGAGAAAATCAGGTAGAGGTATGATTTGTAAAGCTACGTCAGCTTGGAATGAGTCACGTGCCGTACGTGACTCATTCCCCTTCACGGCTCCTTCAACCCCCTCCCCATCCTTCCTCCCCCCTCACTCAAAAACTTAGACCCTCCTCGCAAGCCCCCTCCACCCAGTCTCTAAGTAAATACACGATGAAAGTAGGCTAATCAAGAATTTTGGTAACCGAGGTTTGTTGCTGGGACCTGGGCGGCCTGGGCCATGGTTGAATGGGCAATACAATACTTCAGTTGTACCTTCACAAAATTCGCCCAAGAGGTGTACTGCAGGTGCGCACTTTTTCGATAACTGCTGTGATTACGGCAAAGGTCAGTAAATTATGGTTACTAAAAAATACCGAGTAGTTAGTAAAATGAAATGGAAATAGAAATTATTGAGGGTGCGTCCCACCATACTCGGTTATCGTTAAACTCCAGATAAATTTCGATTATTGTACGGTAAAAACCGAATTTAACTGGAGTTTAACAGTTAACCGATATGGTGGGACGTATCTTTAGGGTGCGGTTCCACCATGCCCAGTTAAGAGAAAAATGGAGATTTCCTAGGAAATTTAACATGGTAAACATGAGAGAAAATCACCAGTTTCTCTTAACTGGGCATGGTGGGACGCACCCTTAGTCACCCTTTTCACGCGCTATCATCACTTAAGTCACACTGGACTGCAGTCAATACAAATATACCTAATAAATGTATCGTATAGTGCACCATTAATATATTGATCACACGTGACACAATAGACTCATCAGCGTACAAATAGTCAAAGGGAGGGATAGAACGAGAGGGGCATGTGGTCACTGGTGATGGGTGGCCTATGACAAAACGACACTAATTGGAGGTAGCAGACCGTGAAGTCATTCGCAGAGGGGAGTATGGAGCAGCTTGTTAACAGTGTCCCCGCTAAAAATGGAATAAAAAATTTTTGAAAGAACTTCGCCGAAAAAGTTAATAATAATAGCTGAGGGTTGGGGGGGGGGGGCAAGACCAGCAACTAGACCGTTTTCAAGATCTATCCATTGTGCTCAGCTGGCAGCACTACCAAATACCAGCTCCCAAAGTAAACTATGGGGACCTACAGTTTTTGGTGGGTTCCGAACCACCACAGCCTCGATATACATTTCACTTGACATGCTGAACATATCAGAGGTGAATGCCGAGCAGAAAAACTTTTTGGTAGGATCGGGATCGAACCGGTGTGACCCGGCTCTCACTGCTCCTCAAAAAGTCGACCATTTAGTCCACTCGGCTATCGAGGCCATTTGATTGAAAAAGTTACTGAAGAAGTAACACAAACAGGCGACATAAACCCACAACTGTCATTACTGCACATTGTAAGTAGTGTTACTACAGTATGCAAAGGAGGAAAGGGCTATCTACAGAAGGAAGCCCCTCAAGAAAGGAAGGGGAGGTAGGCACTAAATCTTCCTGCATACACACCGCCATGTTCTAGCGCCCCGACATATCCTGAGTACAACGTAGGTACGTTCTCACTCAACCCTCGGTTTTCTTTTCGAAAACATTTAGTTTTCAGAAATTTAACTTAAGATTGATAGCCATTTTACAATGTGGAAAAGTAGCCATTAGGGCGTTTACTCCGTATAAAAAACGGTCTAGGGTAAGTCGGGGTAAATTGGACCGAGGTCAATTAAGACTACGAGGGAGAAAATGTAAGGAAGATATACGGTATCACAAATATATGGAAATTCACTTGGAAGGTTTAACTGAATAATTAATGGGTTAAGCTTTTTCTTTCTGCCTTGGAGTTTTTTTTTTTGTATAGCTAGTTTTCTCTACCATGAACTGAAACTGGAGATAACGGTTCTGTCTCATTCGTGGACGATTCTAATGATATATCACAACTTGTGACACGCTCCACTAAACTTGCTAAGTTATAAATTAGCCAACTTATCCCGTGATATACGGTGGTGCTATTCTCTCCTGATTTCGGCCCCCTTTATACCGCATTTAAGGCGAAATTGCCCTGGTTAAGGAATGACTTGGGTAAATTATTCTCGGCTATAATGGCTTGATCTCGATCTTCCTATGAAAAATAACGGTGGCCGTTAAAAATGAAGATACATTTTCATTAAAAAGATTCCATTATTATTTATACGCCACTATTCCTCAGACACTCATGTTAAATAGCTAACACGAAACCAAAAATATTCTACGGTTGGTAAGAGATCACGAAATAGGGCTCTCACTAGTATAACCAAACCCCTGGTTCAAATCCAATACCAGCAGGTGTATTCCCTTTCTCGAACACCAGAAAACCCACTCAACTAACACCTTCAAAAATTATTGTAAGAAGATAAGGCACACCATGATGCAATATATGGAGAACGGTTCTTCCTACAATAAATTTTGAAGGTGCTAGTTGAGTGTGTTTTCTGGCGTTCGAGAAAGGGAATACACCTGCTGGTATAGTCCAAGTCAGGCTGGGAGCGTAGCGATAAGTCATAATTTCTTGCAAATCTAGGGCTGATCAAAACTTCTTGAGCAGGGAAATATCTGGTCAGGGTCGGATTGGCATTTTTAGCGTATGGTAGGATATGGAACCCAAATCCGGATCGTTGTCAACAGAAAATCTTCAAGAAATTATGACTACTCGGTACGCTCCCAGCCTGACTTGGACTTGGAACGACTGTCTTTCCTGCGTCTGCGAACCTTTCCGGCCTGTGCATTTGGGCTATCAATTCAAGCCGCTAAAGGGAAATTCTCAGAATAGCGCAATCATCAGCGACTGCAACGTATAGAATTTCACTTTTAATAAATTCGGTTGATTTCGACATTACCTCTCCAAAAATAGGGGAGTAACGCAATACCCTATTCAATTACGCCATCCTCACCAACAATGCTATTCATAAAAATTGATACCCGTCCCTTGAGTCTACAACCCTCCCAGAAGCGAGGATGCCTAAGAGGATAAGAAAAAATTCCATAAAATAACGTTAGCAGAGGGGGAAGCACAATCGGCAACACAAAGTCAATAATTAAACATTAATAGTGGCCTCCCCTGGTTTGGGCCACAAAAACTGGTTTGGTTTTACGGGAAGAAGAATGAGATAAAAAGATGGAAGGAAAGGGGGTAGGTTCTCCAACCTTTGCGGTCGCCCCCAGAGAATTATAAGAATAGAGGCAACTACCAGGGGGCCGTGGAGTTCAGAACGAACCCTTACGGACCCTTCTTTTGGCCTTCCGTGGTTTGCTTTCTATGAAATCGTCGTTTTTTAACATCTCTTCTGAAGTGCCATTTTTTTTTTACTTTTTATGACAGCTTTCCTTAAGACCCAAGCGTCTGAGAAGGTGGGCGAAAATACTCGAAACTGAATGCAACCGTTGTTCCTTGAGAAATTCTGAACTTTTGGACTATTTGGAAAAGAAACAAAAGAAAATGTGCTGAGGTAAAAATGAACTAAATACTATGGGCTTTTGCTTTCTCCAGCCAATAACAAATGATGATACTGAATTATTTATTAATAGCAGACAAAACTTCAAGAAATTTCCACGTACCGCAATGAGAAAAACTTCGCTTGTTTACATGTATATTACATTTATAATAAACGAGCATATTGTTGAAAATAGGGATAAAAGAAAAAGGAAACTCGGATTGTGGTTTATTGCGAAAAAAAAAAAATAGGCGATCCTCTCTTCACCTTTAGTTGCACGTGAGGATCGCAACCGCAGGCCGGTGTTTGTAGGGGTGAGGGGGTGGTTGATGAGGAGTATTTTGGTTTCTGGTCACGCACCGAACCCCGAACCCCTACTCTTTGCCCCCCGAGTCTGCCACCCTGCGTGCTGTCTCCTAGTGACGAAGCCGTGAGTACCCCTGTGTTGTATGTGTGTGCAAACTAACCCAGGCTTACCCTACTTTCATAAAACTTTTATGCGTTCCGTTATTCCAGTTCGGAGTCTGATATTTTGTATTCTTACCTCTGTGACGCACCTAAATTTATTGTAATTCTGAATGTAATATGTCTTTTGCCTTTTGGCGACTCCAAACAGGGTACACCAGTAGTCAACACAACGGTGAAAGTGGAATTAGGAGACTTCTACAAGAACCAACCGCTGGCCGCGGCGGTGCGAAAATAAGCTCACTTCCAGCAAGGCGTTCGACACGTTCTACAGTTACCAAGACCCCTCTTTCAAACATATGGTTTCCACCCAACTTTCTCCCAATATTATTAAGGTGACATGACATGCAGTGATTAGCACAGTGAAAATGAGGAATCAACGTCACGGGGACGTGGAGGTTACCTTCTGACTTGAGCGAGGCGTTCGAGGCGTTCGACACACACGTTACTCACAACCCGGCCGCAAATTTAATCAAACCGTGTTCGTGCTTCTCCACCTTTCATCATCGCCATTTCCCCTTACAAGATTTATCTCTATTTTTATCAGTAACTTTTCTCTAATTCAAGAAATAAGGGCTTTTTTGACGAAATTAGGAGGGCGAATCAATAGTTAGGCTCGCGTATGCGTCAGTTCCACCTTCACCATAGGTACAGACCTGCGAATTTGTATGCAGATATTGAGAGGAAAAATTGAGTGTGAAAGGAGAAGGTCCTGTAATTTCGGGAAATGAAATTCATTTTCGGGCCCGGGGCCCTTGGACGCAGAAGACAAAGAAAACTGGAGATTTGGTGGGGCGCAAGGTTTTGACATCACGGTTAATCCTTTGTTTTGAACTTAACCAGTTTGTCTTATCACGGAAGTTTTTTTTACCGCAACCGTAACTGGACATGGTGGGACGCAGCAGTGAGAAAAGCTTTCGATCTTTCATCCATATTTCCCCAGAAAATAAAGGGAAAAATCTCAGTGAAAGTTGACTTTCCCTTTTGACTGAGCCCCTTTTACTTACCCCAGCCCCCCCCCCCCCCCCACAACACCAAGATAATTACATCAGCCCTGAAGATGTCCCCCTTCGCCCATTCGATTGGACACCAAAGGAAGTACATTACAGCGAAGGAAACGGTCTGGGGCAATAATATTGAACAAATTTAGCATCCCCTCCCCTTATATTGATCACGTATCGACGGGGAGTGGGGGAAGTGCTGATGAACTGCCAAGACAGCATTACTCCCCCCCCCCCCCTGCTCCCTCCTTGTCCAAACCCTCCGCATAGTGGGGCAACCCCACTTCTTTATTTTGCCACCCTTAGCTATTTTTGAAGCCATTCAGGATTTCCCCCACTCACCGTCACCGAATGATTGGGGTCGTGCCACCTACGTGATAAGGGGGTGCACAACTACAATAGCAAATAAACTCGAATAAATGGAAGAAAAATAAATTGAATAGCCTATTTTTAATGCCATTTTTCAAAAGGATAAGAAATTTCAGACTCATAAGGAAGCCCTAATCCCTTCCAGACATTTTTTGCTATGTCATAGTAATTTCTACCAAATATTTTAGAAGCTGACCCTTGCACTTTTTGTAAATTTCGTCGCGTTAGAAATTAACCAGGAAAAATGTCAATGAGCATTTTTCGACGGTCTTATCTTACCTTCTTATTCGCCAAGAAATTGATCTTACCTGAAAACAAAAATAATAAACTTTACACATAGAATACGCATATACTAATCCTCGCGCTTAAACAGGCTATTCAAAATTCTGAAAAACTTAAATTTAAAATAAATGTGATTCTGTTGATTTCATTTTGGTTAGATCATCGAAGTTATTCCGTTAATGATTTCAATCGTAGTTACAAAAACTGGTTTTCCCATCAAAGACATTGGTGCTTTGAAAATTGCTTCATCTAGCACGGGAAACGCAAAATGACTACGAAAGTTGTAAAATTGAAATACACCAAGTAATGGAAATAGTTGAAAAGTTGGCCCTCTTTCCCCCCTCAGCATTCCTTTTTCTTCTTAAGGAAGGGGAAAACCCTAATCCCCAAACACCCCCGACAAGAAAAATGATGCCGGCAATCAAACATTACTAGGAGATATAAAATTTGGCAAGAGAGGGGAGCAGAAGGGGGAATCAAGAATTTGCCTCACGTTCCAAAGAATGACGAAGTGTTTCACTCTCCGAGTCAGATAGAAAGAAGACCGAGGGCTCAAAGATTATTAGAAGGAACAAGCCAGTGGTCGAAGGGGATGAAGAATACAAGAAAAATGGTCCTAGCCCTTTGGAAAATTCCAATAAATTCATCAACTTAAACCGAAAATATGACGTCTGGACTTTATGAAGATGGCTTCACACTGTCTGATACTTTGCGGTTATTCCTTTTTTTATGCTTTTTTAACTTCCAGTGGGAAATTTCTTTCCCGGAGATTTTCGACATCAATGGTGCGTTAAATATTTTACCGAACAACAAAGGTTTTCTAACGTATTCCACTTCCGTTCAGCACTGCTGGGTGTGCCATAGAGACGACAATTGTGTATGGAACATTTTATTACAGTGCAGAAGACAGATAGCACCAGCTTTCGTTATGCAGTAATACCGGTATAGAGACCGACTGCTGACACAGCATAACATTAGAGTAAATGGAAAATAGGTTTATCGGATTGCATGAAGCAAGCGGTACTCCCGAATTACCGAATTACCACTCCAGAGATTCCTTGAGATTCCATAAAGATTTCACAAGATTCCAAAAGATATTCATAGAAAGATGAACCCCGAAGGGGTAACCACTCCAAAAAAATTCCAAGATTTCCTGAGATTTCATAAAGATTCCCAACGAGATTCCCAACGAATGGTTAACCCCTCGCGAATTACTCGTACTATGCTAGACAGGGAGACTCAGGTTATGGGGGCGATAGCAACCATCAATTTCGACCAAGATTTAAAACCATATGATCGTGCATTCTTGCAAGTATATAACTTCAGCTCTTAAAACCATCACGATCTCAGAACAAAATAAAAGTTTTTTTTACCGTATTTTATAGTTCTCACGCAGGTAACTTCAGCGACGAAAAAACGGAATCGGGACAGCCCCTACAAAAAAATACCCCCCACTCAAAAAAACGGGAACGGACATGAGGAGGTGAGTCGTTGAAGCGTGAGAGCGGCCGTCATTACCATAGAAAAGGTTTCCAGGACGAGGGTCCCCGAAACCTTCCAGCCGAGAAAATCCCCCACTCCCCAACAAAAAAGAGAAAAAAATGAAAGCACTCTATGCGTGGTTGCCTATACTCAATTGGGAAAGAAGAATTTTCCTTGTGTACCGGATGAATTAAAACACGCGTAACACTAATGCCGTTATTATTACCTCCCGAAAAAGGATTTCGAGCTGTTATATTTAATCCTCGTTTTTAAGGTATAAAGGCACAAAAATACTCAGGAGGAGATCCTTCACATTATGGAGACGCAAAATTTCGTGGCTATTCACAACCACATCCCGTCATTTTATTTTGTTATAACGCGCCCTCAGATTTATCGAGAAGTTATCAAGTATGTATATTTGTCTACGAGAGTCTTAATGAACATCTGACTTGCAGCTGAACAAATGCGGAAGTCTATACATTACGTAATACAACAATACAATAACAACTTAGTTACAAAGTAAGATAAGGGGAAAGGCCTCGATAGCCGAGTGGACTAAATGGTCGACTTTTGAGGAGCAGTGAGAGCCGGGGCACACCGGTTCGATCCCGATCCTACCAATAAGTTTTTCTGCTCGGCATTCACCTCTGATATGTTCAGCATGTCAAGAGAAATGTATATCGAGGCTGTGGTGGTTCGGAACCCACCTAAAACTGTAGGTCCCCGTCGTTTACTCGATGGCTGGGGAGCTGGTATTTGGTAGTGCTGCCAGCTGAGCACAATGGATAGTTCTTGAAACGGTCTAGTTGCTGGGCTTGTCCCCCCCAACCCTCAGCTATTATTATAAGATAAGGGGAACTGGACCTATCGTTGATCGCTATAGGGTATGACTCAAAATGCCGGATCTCAATCCAAAATACATACAAATTTAGTCACTGGTGAAGGTTTTAGAATCCGCAAAAACCAGTTGAAGTAGGAAAGAAAATCGAAAGCCTCTTCATGTGAAATTTAAGGGAAACGTCAAACAATTAAGAGCAAGACCATATAGCCACTAATTCTGAAACGCAGCCACTAAGCAACTTTTCCTACCTCCCCCCGCTGTTTTCCCCAGTAATCCTTTACCCATTCCCCAGCACCCCATAGCTTTTTTCCAAAGGGAGGAACTAAATTTAATATCCTCGAGAGAGTGCTTCCCAACCACGAGCTTTGCCCTTGTTACTCCTTGATAAAGCCCCCCTTCTCCAAATAAAAAAGAAGACATGGTTACTTCAGACCATTATCAGCGATTCTGTGTACACTTTACAGTGCTACAATATACCTAAAATTTAAGGTTCTAAAAATAAAAATACGTATATGTCCATAGTTTTGGAGTATTTATATTCCTTGCTATATTTGGTATTTATTTCCCCAAAAAAAAATGTTTTGTCGACGGATCTTCTGTTTTGACTGAGTAGTTTTACAACGATTTCTACCTCCGCTCCGGTTGATTATCCTACAAATGGTTCAAGAACCTTCGCAGATGGAGATTAAATTTTGTGGACAAGAGAGAAAACGCAGCGGGTAAAGGGGAAAGAGAAGACCCGCATCCCCCAACACCTAATTAACAAAAAAACAAACTTAGAGCCCATCGCAGCTTTCATTTCAGGCGTCAGAGCGAGCAGAGGATCAAATACTAATTCCGCTGCAATGTAAAATTAAACCTCTGATGAAAGCTTAAAAATCGAAAAGAGAATATTTCCACGCTAAAAAGCTATTAGATACTTATTCCTTCCGGGTTGTATGTTACGGAAACATTTCAGTCGCCTATTTTTCCACATAAATACTGTGGTGGACCAGTTCGATTTTTTATTTTTCTATATTTTATTTCACATATATTATGCGAAGTAGGGCTGAAATTATCTTTTGTTCTTATGCAATTTTTGCCGACAGGTTTGAGCCCCTACCGTGGTAGTTAGCCCCGCAAACATCAGTTTATTTTAACATGAGAGGACTCTCTTTTATAATAGAGGAAATTTTTGTCAAGTTCACTCCAGGATGAATTTCGAAAAAATTAAGATACAAAAAGGGCTGGCTATAGGACGAATTTGAATTATGTATCTAGAATTCAGCTAAGTTCATTGATAAATTTTAACTATATT
Source organism: Mesopsocus fuscifrons (assembly GCA_950004255.1). Taxonomy (NCBI): domain Eukaryota; kingdom Metazoa; phylum Arthropoda; class Insecta; order Psocodea; family Mesopsocidae; genus Mesopsocus; species Mesopsocus fuscifrons. The sequence continues at coordinate 8,372,782 of OX465381.1, forward strand.
TCTACTTCTAATTTTCAGTACTAACCAGACCTGAACTTAAAAATCTAAATTATAGATTATTCTATTTTAAGCTTGTTTTACTATATATGACAAAAAATTCCAGAACTGTTTTCACTGTGAAGAATTTACTATGTCCCGCAAAACGATGGATAAAACATTTATTTCTGAAATATATTCCATAACATAGAATATTAAAAAAATTAAAAAAAAAATGATTGAAAATTCGTATAATAATATGAATAAAAACATGAGACAGGGAGGTAAAATACTGTACGTGTTTTTTAACCCCTCAACTAATGAAAAAAGTTGAGTCAAAAGGGCCGCAAGTCGCCCCACTTCCCCTTAAGGGGTCCTTTGCCCCTCCCCACCCCACAGCTGTCCACCTCAGCCCTTCGCAAAGGCTGTGGCCGCTTTGCGGCGCTTACATGGCGCGGGGCGCCCTTTCTGAACGCCCCCTCTATGTACATCAAGCCTACTAATCTAGGTTTACGTCTTTTATCTAAGCCTTTTACAAAATGAGTCTCTGATCACTATCGCTCTACTGCTCGTTTCAAAGACAAATAAAGAGGAAGCATTTGTTTTCTTTTAGGCCGAAAACTCCAGAAAATACTTTTATCATCTGCAGAAAAACTTTTGTCATTAAGTTTCAGACGCTCCAAAAAGAGGGCTTAATAATTTAAAAATAAAATAGAAAATTTTAGGCTTCTTGCTTTTACCATTTTTTATGGCCTTTTACCAAATTAAAGGTCGAGCAGCTCGTTGCATTATCAGACCGTATATAACAAAACAAACGAATAAACAAACTTTCAGGAAGTCGCCAACAGCTGAGAAAACTTTCAGCAGACTCACACTTTTCTCTATAGTCCTACAACTCACTTTTGAATTCTCAAGTTGATGCACTAAAAAATTTGGATAATTCACTCAAGAACAGTGACAATCTGCATGCAGGAGTCATCTTTTTCTGGTTTTCGGCCGATAAAATTGCGACAAAAAGATTCAAAACGAAAAACCTTGCAAAGTCCCCACAATGATTGCTACAATTATCTCCCAAGACGGACGAAAAAAGAATAAAAGGGGGGAAGGAGCCTAAGGAGGGCTATTAACTTGCCAAGACGTCCCAAATTGCATCCAAGTGGGTAGCAAAATTAGGTTCAATTCACGGGAAAACGGTTGCAACGTTCGGGAAAAGCGCCATTTAATTTTTTATATTTTTTATGAATAAAAGAAGGGAGTCTGCTTTGAAAACTTCCATTGTACATCTTCGATTCTCAGAAATAATTACAGACAATGTTCGTGGAATGTTCTTCCTCATTTCATTGAAAATTACTATAAGCAGACTATAAGAAAGAAGATTATGTACCACTTTTCTTCTTATAACGTACTATTACAACATTTTTCTTCCTAATTAAATGTGGCTGGGTTAAGTACCCCCTACACCCGAGGTGAAAGTGCCTATAAAAACAAATTTGGTAATCAGACGTTCATTAAGAAACCAAGAAACCTATAGGAAAAACCGAAGACAAAATTTCAGAATTTGAAGTTGGTAAAAAATTTATACAGACATGATATTCATCACAACTGTATACACACAATCTGACATTTATGAGGACGATACTTCACGTTTAATTGCCCTTGAAATCCTAAAATATTCCATCAAATTAGGTAATTATTGTTACAGAATTCAATTATAACAAACAGGTACACTCGCATTTCAAATTATTCCAAAAGAGAAAGCATGCATTTCATAATTTTGATTTTTATACCTAACTGACTTTTGTTATCATCGCTGATTTCACTGAAAACAAGCTTTACCGTCCAATAAGGTTTTAAGAAGATGAACAGATCTCTAAAAATCATACGTTATTTTAACCTAAGGTTAGCTTTCCAGCCTACAGTCAAAATAATCGAGCCCAGGTATCCAAACAAATTAAGATGGTAACACTAACTCACTGACGGTCAAAACAGTTGACAATAGCAAAATTGATAGCCAGGCTCCTACCTGAAATTAGTAGCCTAGTCTCACTATTACAACCTACCGATCCGATAGCAAAGGTGACGGCGTCTACCGCAACCTGGGGTGCGTTCGGACCAAATTTATTTTGAACATGTTTTATTTTTATTTTTAAATTAAAATGCCTGATGTTTGGAACGTACGAATAAATCAAGTAATTAAACCAATCCATAACAATCCATAATTAAGCTAGAAATAAACGAAATAAATAAATAAATAAATAAATAAATCCCGTGCTCAACAAGTTTGGGGAAATTAAGGTGCTAACCTTCAGTTATATTTAACTGAGGATCGTCGAATCTAACCTTAAAGTGTTTTCTAATAGAAGGAACATTTTCCATGCAAAGACATTTTGCCCCCCGACCCTTCGGGGACCCGGCTTATTCAAATTAGTTTCCACAATGGACCATTTGTGACCTTATTAGGAAAGGACACCCATGGCGAACATCACACTTACCCAAGGGTAACTTCATACGGGCACTAATCCTCCATTTGTTAATAGGGGGATCGCCGTGTCCAACCCGGTGACCAATCCAAATACCCAGTTAAGTGGCAGGCGAGGGGTTAACCACTCGTTGGGAATCATTGGAAATCTTTATGAAATCTCAGGGAATCTTGGCATTTTTTTGGAGTGGTTACCCCTTCGGGGTTCATCTTTCTATGAATATCGTTGAGAATCTTTGGAAATCTTTATGGAATCTCAAGGAATCTCTGGAGTGGTTACCCCCTCGGTGGCAGGAGACAGCGAACAACCGCACTTCGAAAACGAGGAGATTGTAGAAAAGTTTATAACCAAGTAAAATTACAATCGAAAATCACATTCCCATTATTTGGTTTTTAACCGTCTTCTATTTGCGTCTTAAATATGCTTAAACTGATTGAAGACAGAAAAAGATGCCGACGTTTATGTTCGATCAATCAAGAAAGATTCCTGAATAAATGAACGAGTATGAAGCGCTACTCATTAGAGTTTTTTTTTGTGATACATGTATCTATACCAGAGTCTTAGATAAAGTGAAAACCACGGCAATAGTATTTATGTTTCGTATTTGGCTCTACTGGAATGACTTTTGTAAAGTGATATCAACATCAACTGTCACAATATAAAATTTATGACTTTCAGCGATATCTCACTGAATTTTCCTCAAGTTGGAAGATATCATCATTATGAAAACATGGAAGTTCAAGAACTGCGTCCCAGAGTTACCAAGCTTCCACTACAACGATTTTATACTGCTTCTCACGCTCCCAAAGAATTATGTATTCTTATAATTCCAAACATACATTTAGCATTTGGAGTAAAGCGGTTGAATGGCCACGCTTAATCATGGAGTGACTGATACGGTTACCCCTCAACGGAGGGTGGACAAGTTACCCCGGTTGGCATTACCCATTACGCGCAGTGTCCTCACTACACGGATGCCGGGTGCCCGGGTGGTCTTCGCCGTAGGCTCAATTAAATTTAATGGGGGCCGAGGATGGGCTCACGACTACTCACTGGTATAATAGCACCTGCACTTTCAGGAGCTTCTCCGAGGTGTCTGCACCTCATCCATGAAACCAAACAAATCAGCGGCAGTTCACGCCAAAATGTAATGATATAGGAACCCGTAGGAACCTAAATGTGTAGGGGAAGACGCCTCCATACAATCTATTGATGATAACCCTTAAGGCTGAATATACATTCGCTATTTTAATATTCTGAAATATAATATGTCTTTTTAACGTCATTATGTTGTGATTTCACGATCGGTTAATTTTGGACAATTTTTTTGGTGACAAAAATCACTCGATCGTAAAATCACAACATAGCCTCATGAGTAATGACGTTAAAAAGACATATTATCTTTCAGAATATTTAAATATCCAATAGTTTTCTTACAAAGTTTGAAATCGGAACGGAAAAAATAGCAAATGTATGGTGGCCCTTAATATTCCTTGTCCCTAATATTATTGTCGGACCCTTCCTTCGACTCTTTATTCGCTCATAACAGGTTCAGGTTAAACCTGCGAAGAAGTTATCAAGGTAAAATTAAGCTGTACCTCGGTTAACAGCAGCTTAACCTTGTAACGGTTTAAAAACCTGTCGTTCGGGATCTCACTCCTTGCCCGGCTACTGTGGGGGGTTCTAAAAGTTTCGGAATATTATTGTTGATTGTTTACTAATTTTAAAATTGATCGTATGGCGTTAGCTGGTTTTTTACTTTCTCGCCCGTATGTAATACATGGGCTGAGAAAGTTATGTTATCGTGCGAAATTTCGATTTTGAGATTTTCATTGCAAAAGGCGTTTCAGAGGTCCTAGATACCAAAAAAATGGTTTTTAGGTCATGTCCGTCCGACGTACGTACGTACGTACGTCCGTTTGTCTGTAGCGCGGCTACAGGTCACACCAGTCAACCGATTTGGCTCAAATTTGGAATATAGATGTCTAAAATCAGTTCCGAGACACATTTTTAATATAATTTTGATTTATCAAAAATTGCGCCCACTATTGTCAAAAAAGTGTCAAAAAAAATTCAAAATCATGTTTTTGTCTACTCAAGATGCATTTCACGGTACGGTAATAAAGTTAGAACCTTCAAATTTTGCAGTCGTGTTCCCAGATAGATGCTCCAGGATCATTTTTATTGTTTTGGAGATGGGCCGAAAATTTGGGCCAAAATTGGCCCATACGTGAAAACCTTGGCCCCATGAACAGTATTAGCCGGAATTTCACAAAAATCCATAAAATTGTGCTTAATAACAACATTACTTAAAGGTCTGTCGAAGAAATATTCAATCATTTCAAAATTGCGGCCAATATAGGCAAAATAAAGTCAAAAATAGGAAAAAAAACTAGAATCTCGTTTTTGATTGGTCAAGATAGATTTGGCACTACAGTTATTAAGTTAGATCCTTGTAATTTCGCAATAGTGTTCCCAAATAGATGCTACAGGATCATTTTTATTCTTTTTGAGATGGGCCAAAAATTTGGGCCAATATTGGCATTATCGTAGGAAAAATTTTCCAAAAATGGAAATCACGTTTTTGATTGGTTAAACCACATTTGCAACAACACCAATCGACGGATTTTCTTGAAAATTGGTGAAAGTGGTCTCAGATAGGTGCTTCAAGGGCATTATCAATAGATTTTCATTTATTTAAAATTTAAGACGGTGACATGCAAAATAGAAAACATATACTTTGCGCGTCGAACGACACTTCACTGTTTGACGGTTATGTTTGAAATTCGGTATGCAGGTGCCTAAAAGTATCGCTCATTGTGAGGCAAAATAATTTTTTGAAAAAGTTAAAATTTTGACAATTATTTACGTAAAAAAAAAATCAAATTTTCGATAAAAATTGCGAGAAAGTCAAGTGCGACCATTGTCGAACCCTTTATTTCTTTTCGGGGCCTGAAACCACCCATTATAATGAAGGCCTAATTTAAAGAGGGGCATGGGGTGAGGCCCCGAGCGGCTGCATGGAGCATTTGGAACCTGCACTTTCTTTTGAACTAACTTCCAAATTTTCCCTGTATATACTGTATCCCCAGTCCATGTTATTAAATGAGAACCCTCCTCAAGATCTTTCCTCTAAATGGAGTAGGCGATTATAACCTTAACCGGTACTATACGCTGGGAACGATGGTAAAACGGATTTAAACTGGTTGAAAAGTCGCGGGGTATCAGCTTGAGACTGCTAGGGCATTTCACCTGACACTCCCCTAAGATGAAGAATAAACACTCAGGACTCGGACATCGGCTTCCAGATTTTCGTCTGGGGGGGTTAAGCCGAAGGGTGGGAACTCAGCAGCCGGGAACTAGCCCCTTACGCCTGGATCAAGCGCCAACGGGAAAACGCGGGGAATTGGGGGGGGGGGGGGGGGGTTACACAAAAAATCACCTCAGCTATTTCACAAAACCAAGCGATCTTCCGGTTTTATGCTCTAGCGGTAGCACGGTTTTGTAAACCGCTTTTTCAAGAGGAATTAGTGTGGAAAGGCCACTCACTGAGTCAGGAGAGTTTCGTCATCGTCATTCGCCTTGAACATGGAGTCGTATTTACAATAATAACATGATGAAATTTAGACAGTAAAATGGTGCAACGTTGTGTCCGAGTGGATATACAGCTGGATCACAGTCAGATCCTAATAACTTAATAAGTTTTAAAATAGCACCATGAAGTTACCGGTCTCCATAGTCAATGTCTTTTCCATTACAAAGGAACACAATAGGTGGGAGGTGAAAGAAAAATGTGAAACAAATGAAAATAAGTGTAAAGCAAATTAAGTCAGCAATGGATTCGAGACACGTCCTTTTCACTGCGTTCTATTGGTTTCTCATTTTCCGCAAGGCGCGGGTTTAACGGCGGAAATATTAATGAGTCAGCAATCGCTCAACATGCGCTGCCCAACCTCGGGCAAAACCTCGCTGACAGGACTCGTTTAGTTATTTGAAAAGGTAAGAAAACGGTTTTAGGTTCCTGAAAATAAACGAGATTTTTTTCGACGAGAAACTTTTTTCGACAACACTGTTGCCGTGATGGGTACTTCTTTTCTCCTCAACCTTCGTCGGAAAGGGTGTAAAAATTATATAGAAACTCGAATTCAAGAGAACAAATCATAATTTGACAATTAATTCACCATGAAAAAATTAAGATCATCACCGAGAATCCTCCGCTGAGTCGGATCCAGACATTTTCTACTGACTGCGATATTTATTCTTCTACATAAATCTTCTTATCTTTTTCCCGGAGGGAGGGGACTCGTACTCCCCAGTTCCTCCCCCTAAATCCATCCTTGCTCATTTGCATATTAGCTACTGATCCAACGGATCACGAGCATACATAGATAGACTCACGAGTCGTTCTCATGGACGTTAGCGAAGTATTTGATCCCGCAATATGGGGGATAGTAATTAAAGTTTGTTGGCGAAACAGAAGAGAGAGTATGGCCATAGCAGGCAATCGAACTGACCTCAGTCAGACGACTCGCCAAATTTGGTGAGCCAGTTTATGCAGTGGTTTATGCTAGTGGCTGACAAACTTTGATCAACTAAAATACGAGCAGCTCCTACGCCAATACATATACATGGGACTTGTTGGTCGCGGTATTTAACTTTACTGCATGCAGATCCATTTCGCGCTTCACTGAACAGTGCTGTTAAAATATTTGACTAAGGTCTATGAGTTCAGCCTTTAATCGATTTAGGCTGAATTTCACCACCTCACGATAGTGCCTCCTAACGATCGAATAGCTATCGATTCGTGTCACTAGAATTCGTCTGCTTTGTTTACGTCAAATTTGTTTCCTGTTAAAAATGGAAAATAAACGTGAAGGACACACTAATTTTTTGGAGAAATGTATTAAATTGTTGGGTAGACAACAATCCCTGCCCGTTTCGCACTCAAATGATATGAAAGTATGAAATTTATCGTTATCAGATAATCCACTTGAAAGCTAACGGTAAGATAAGAGTGCATGGTGAAAGCCGTTAACTTTTTTTAGCGATAGGATAGCGCTTGTTTCAGCATCCACGGCTAGCCCTATAAAATAATCTTCTGCATTTTGTATCAGTTAATTCGTCATCCCCCACATTTTGTCCCAAATTGAAAGCTACAGCATCGATATAGAGGTTTGCTGAATCTCGACATGCTATATCGCACCGCTGATTTATTCGCAAGAGCAATGCGAAGGCGCAGATAGGAATTGATGCATGGACTTTTCTTGCTTTTTATGCTCTTTTCCAACAACGCTATCTCCTCAGTCTGACGCCAGTGAAGAATTTTTCCAAATTGAAAATGTCTTTCGTTCAAGATTTGTGGTACTTTGTTTCATACAGGTTAACGCTTTAACGTCGGTAAATATGATACGTATGGCAAACGGCCTGCGAATAAAATGACATATGTGTTTGTGGAGTTTTCAATTCCATCTCCCACGGCAGATTTTTAAGGCACCGTGGGAGCCGGTTTTCGGCAAATTTTGGACAGGCTCTACTCCGGCTTCCCTCATCGTGCAAAGAGTGGTTACTGAGTGGTAACCACTCCGTTATTAAGTTTCAAAATTCGTACGAGTATTCCTATGTATTCTGTGTCTCTGAACAGTAATTCTGAAATTTATTCCGGTACAGTAAAGAAATTCAAAAATCAAAATTTTTCAGGGCCACACAATATGTCAAAAAAATCGGACTTTTAAGAAAGCCACTGTTTCTAACGACGATATATCAAACAGTATTCGAGAATATAAACAGAACCTATAAACGGAAATACAGAGATAACAAATCAGCGGTTTCTGAAAACTCCAGCGGAGATGTCACTATAGCCGGAGGCTTGAAGAACCCTATACTATATTCCAACAAGCATAGCAACCTGGAAAATCCCAAAGTTGAAAGCATACCAATACGTGCAGGGAGCCACCCACCTTTATGAGGACCCCTATGAAACACCGGGGGAAAGGTAAGAACAGGAAACATCCACCTACATATTTGACAAGGTCGCCCCCTCCTTGCCCCAGGGCCAAATTCCCCCTGTTCTCCCCTCCTCCCTCATGCATTAGCAATGAGGCGGAGAGTATCCCCCCCACTCCCACTCCACGAGACCACAAGTTATAATATACGGCGGGAGTAAGTGTAACTCTCGGCTTTTGCCGCTAGTGCAAAATTAACGGGAGCATTTGGGACCTCATCTACCCAGGCTTGCGGTAGGACGAAGGGGTCTGCTGGTGAAATTTTCAACCTCTTGCCATATTTTTAAAGAACTTTTCCCCGATTTTTATTATACCTTCATCGTTGTTACTGATACAGGGATATAGATGGTAATATTATAATAACCGTTAAGTACCAATGGATGCTTAGGCAACACAGCCTTAAAGGGGGTACTTGTAAAATTCGCCTTCAATATTTCACATTCGTCGCAATTTCCGGCTCAAACTATCGGCATAATTAAGAAGTCTCCGCTTACTCTACACTTAGATTGTGTCCCACCATACTCAGTTAAGGGAAAAACGCCAATTTTCTCGAAAATTTAACATTGGGAGTTGTGGGACGCACCCTTACTATTGTATATTATGCGTAAAGGCAAATTAGGGGCATTACAAGCTTATCGGACATAATGTCACCACCAGAACTGGCTCCCCCCCCCCCCCCCACCCTCTCCCCGGAACCCTAGAGCAAGACAAAAGCCCAGCCCAACCCTATCACGACTCTACAATAAGATAACGAACTACCAGACGACCCTCTCACAATCAAAGACCACGAATTGGCGGGAAATTCAAAATTATACAGAGGTAATTCTATTTAAAACAGGCCGCAAGTGGCTGACCATTTTCGGAGTAAATCCGACCAAGAGGTTGTATAGTGAACCTTCTCAGAGGTCGTCTCGGTTGGGGGAGGGGGGGATCTAACCCCCAACCTCCCTTCCACCGCCTTAGGGCGTTGGGTCAGAGAAGGTGAATTATGCTCTGCTCTTCATCAAAATTAACCCTTAACCGGATCTATATTCGCTTATTGGTTTTCTTGATTAGCCAATGGTGTAAATATCGAAGCGTTTCCGGCGACACCTTACCAACCTCAACAACACGACTTCCATGGCTCCACGTCGTCAGTTCGATCCCAGTCACCATAGATGTTTTAACCCACATTTAATTCGAGATCCTCATTGACTTAATACACACATCAAGCATCCAGCAAAAAATCGAAATTCTGAAAATGTCTCTTGCTGGGCTTCTGCATCGAAAGTCGAAAATACAGATTTTGCTACAATCAGAGTAACTGGATTTGTTTAATTTAACTATCAATTTGAACTCATACATTGAACAATTAACCTCAGCAAAGCTATAGACACGTCAGGTAAGGTGTTAGATTATGCTGGACACACAACACAAAACTTAAATAAATTACTAACCTATTTTCGTCATTTACATGGAAATCGGAAACCACTTGAAAACATGGAACCCTATAACTGCATCCAGACAATGTGGTGTCTGCAAAAACCTGCAACTGACTTTTGTATTGAAACCCTGAATAAATTCCAGATCACTTACTGAACGTCTCGGACACAAAAAATAGTAATAAATCTGGCAGTGAGACACATGTCTTTCTACAAAGATTTATACTGACAATCCTCCTGGCGCTCTCAGGACCAAGCTGAAGCCACAAGAATCAGTGACGTTGCACATCTGAATGATTTAGATTGCTAGGTACATCAACCATCAAAGGATCAGTTTCAGTGATAGAGCCAAGACTCAATAAAGAGTGCGAATATAGTCACGCTTGACTTTCTCGCATTTCTCGATTTTTTTTTTCTTTTTTCTGGTCATCCACCAAAAAGGGACGATGACGATCAGTATCCCGCCGGTCACCGGAGTCCAATACGTGATTTTTGAAAATTCTTTGTCTTCTGTAGTCACACCTCCACCCCCAACCTACTTTCGTCAAATTGGTTTCGTCGCGAAATGGACGCTAGTCTAGTAAGTCTAATGGCGAGGAATCGCCTCGCAGTGTCTGACACCTGACTCGTGTTCTGGGAGGTCTGGGTTCACATCCCGGCATAAGCAATTTTTTTACGGGTGACAAGGATGTGAAACCTCATCAAGGCTTCGGCCGACTCGGACAAAAACCCCAATGGTGTTATGCTGCTGTTTTTAACGTTTAGGTACACCCTACAAGAGGTAGTATAAAATTCAGAAAACTAAATAATTAAATAGTTCTAACAACCACTTTGGAATTTTTCCCACAGTGTAAAAATTGTTTTCAAAGAAGTAAACACGAAAAAGCGGGGCCTGCCTGAATCATTTTATGGATCAGTGGGTCAAAATGAGCGGCAACGAATCAGCGAACAGTGTGTCATGTAAATCCCGGGGCGGACCAGTTGTTGGTCCGGAAACGAGCCACCCCCCTCCCTTTTGGCATTGTCAGACTGCAGGAGGGATGGGGGGGGGGGGGGGGGGTAATGGCCTGCTATACCCACTCAGCTGTGGGGTTGTAGGCTGTAGAGCGTATGTGACAACCCACATACACACACTCCAAAGGTTACAATTTTTATTTCTTTATAAACTTGGCTCATTTTGGGGGAACCTATAGAGCGAAAAACCGTGAGAGTCGATCCAACAACACTGTGCTTGTTCGTCTATAACCTGACCCATCAGACCTTCAAAAACCAAAGAAACCAAAGTTAACAGCGACTTCTTTCTAGAAATTCAAATGCTGAAAACACATCAGCAGTTTATAGTCGGCCCTATAAACCATCTATAGATAGTCAAAATTCCCAGTTAAAATCAGGTAATATTATCGCGAATTTTCTTCTGGTGAATATAGTGATGGTTGTACAAGAGAAAGTGCAAAGGTCGCTGACTTTCTCCATTCTGCTTCCTCCCTTCCCAACTCCCCCGTTTGTATAAAATGGAAAACTTGAAACCCCGACGCGGCCTGCCTGAGGGTCGCGACGAAGGTAAGAGTAGTTAGGATGGGGTGGAAAGTGATGCTCCGTAACTATACACAGTATCCTCGGTTTTCATGAAATTTACATCGGCCACAAAACTATCCGAAACACTCCCTCAACCCGGATCTAATTAAATTTGAATTTTGCAGCCTTCCACAGCACAGTGGCCAGGGCTCCCGACTCAAGATGGACTTCCTGGGTTCAAATCCCGTAAAAACAGAAAATGCTCTGAGACACTTCCCCACCAAAACACAAAAAACCGAGGGGTTAACCACTAGTTGGGAATCTCGTTGGGAATCTTTGGAAATCTTTATGAAATCTCAAGGAATCTTGGAATTTTTTTTAGAGTGGTTACCCCTTCGGTTTTCATATTTCTATTAATATCGTTGGGAATCTTTGGAAATCTTTATGGAATCTCAGGGAATCTCTAGAGTGGTTACCCCCTCGCAAACTATATTCCTAGAGGTTCGAATTTACTTTACTTTAACATAGAAAACAAATACCAGCTCTCAGAGACGTAGTTTGAATGCAAATCTTATAGTCCAGATAGAAACGAGTTCAATCTCGAAATCGAAAGCTCAGAGCAGTAACATAAATTTTGCTGAATTTAAATGTGGGGGAATGGAAGCCATTGAGGCATGTATTCCCCACACCCCCGTTTACAGGTGCGCAGGCATCTACTAAATCTCTCGCTAAAACTACACAACCCAGGTCTTTTATTGTTTGGGAAAGAAACTTGTGCGGGGAAACTATAAGCTATAAAATCGTTATAACCCCTATTGGATCATTTCACTTGATTCGAATTGCTTCTCAGCACTATAGCGGCCCCGTTATACTTCTAACTCAAAAAGAAGGAAAATATTAAGGCACAGCCAACAGCCACGATAGCCGAGTGGACTAAATGGTCGACTTTTGAGGAGCAGTGAGAGCCGAGTCATATCGGTTCGATCCCGATCCTACCAAAAAGTTGTTCTGCTCGACATTCACCTCTGATTCGTTCAGCATGTCAACTGAAATGTATATCGAGGCTGTGGTGGTTTGGAACCCACCTAAAACTGTAGGTCCTCATCGTTTGCACCATGACTGGAGAGGTATATTTGGTAGTGCTGCCAGTTGAGCACAATGGATAGTTCTTGAAAACAGTCTAGTTGCTGGGCTTGTCCCCCCAACCCTCAGCTAGTATAAGGTACAGAGTACAGTCAATAACGAAGAAATTACATGGTATTCAGGTGCCAAATAAATAAAACTGAGAACATTTTCCGATTACCTACTGCACCTCTGAAAACCAGAAAACTCCGACGGGGTAACCACTCCAGAGATTCCTTGAGATTCCACTGAGATTCCAAAAAGATTTCCAAAGATTCCCAACGATATTCATAGAAAGATGAACCACTCAAAAAAAAAATTCCAAGATTCCCTGAGATTTCATAAAGATTTCCAATGATTCCCAACGAGATTCCCAACGAGTGGTTAACCCCTCGGAAAACTCAGTTTCCTTCGGTTCCGACCAGCGTCCTTAAGGCACCATATGGGTACGTGTACAGTGATTCCCCTGGTGTTCTGAAAGTTAAACTTTTTGAAAGATAAACTTCCCGAACTGATTTGATTATCTTGACTTCTCGAGTTACGATCAGAGGAAAACTAGAGAATCACTAAGCGAAACTGTAACAAGCCCTAGTTGAATCGACCCCAAGTAGCAGAACCCCATACCCCAGGCTATAAAGCTGGGTAAATTGTTAAATATGAACTTGAAAATGGTTTCGCCAATATTCTTCCAAGTTATTGAATACAGGCAATATAGAGCGAGGCACGAGGCCATAATTTGTGATTTTCCTATAATGGGCTTATGGGGCCCCACACGACTTCGCCGCTTCCATCATACTTTATTGTCTCTTCCCCTGTCTAGACTAAAAGGAAAACAAAGTCATACATAAACGCAAGGCTGAAAAAAAAATTGCTTACGCCTACCCCTCAATATGAAGAGGAAGTTAGTTTTTCTACCAGAGATGTCGTAGCTGTTCAAAATATTTAAACTCCGAACTATAAGACTTTAAATTAAGTAACACGTATTAGCCTATGGCATGGCATAAGCTGTAGGCACTTTCCACCCAAATTATTCTAGCAAATAAACGCTACCCTCCCCTCCTTTCACCTTTGACAGGAACTCGACTTTATTGGGTTCCTGAGTCAGGTACATATTTTTTCATTCTACTAATTACGAACACTCTCTAAAATTGTATTTTTGTACTGTTTCCACTTTTTTTTTTTTTTTTTTTTTGTGGATTCTATTATACATCCAGCTCCGTTCTACCCAGGATGCCCACCGTAGAAGGTTGACACCACTGGTTTTTGTTTTTTAACCTTTTATCAAAGGCGTATTTATTCAATTAACCGTGAAAGGTTATTGATACCCACTGTAAACATCCATGCTACCAACAGAAAATCTGCGGTACCGGGATTCGAACCCGGGACCCTCCGATTACGAGTCCTGTGTGTTGACCACAGGACCACGGAGGGCCGCAACTGTTTCCACTTATTGTCCATTAAAACAAGTCTTTTTTGACTTCTGAAAAAAGGAAAACACAAGAAATGGAGATGCAGCTTTGGACGACACCAAGACTTAATCTCGGATTAAAAAAGCAACGTCGTATCTGACGTCATAAACCTATAAAATATGATATATACGCTGGTTTGCGAAACAAGTGATGACGTCACAAATGAATGGACCTAACAATTTAATAAATCACTTGGCACATCGTTTATCATTTCCATGCTATCTCCTCCAATCCTCCGCACTCCCCTTTCTCTCTCACTACTTTTTATTTTGTTGGTTATTTTATCATTCCCGCCTTTGTTCCTCCCAATTGCCACAGTCTCCCCTTTAATAAGTTCATTAAGAGGTGCCCTTATTTTTCGTTATCTTACCGCTCGTTTTTAGTTCTTTATGGCGGTTTTTACCGGGCCTTTTACGAAGTGAGTTCTTAATGTGAAGAGCAATAAAAAATATGCGGCGCCAGCTTTGAATTAGCTACGAAAAAAAAAATAGTGAAAATTTGACTAGTTCGATAAAAAAAAGGAAACCTCCTGAAGTGCCAAAAACAAATCAAGCCGATAACTAAAGCCCGTATCCACCATCCAGGCTTTTGAGTTAGAGCGATAAAAACATAATAATTAAACAGTAAACTTGGTGTGTGCGAAACAGCCGAAAATTGAAATCGTTTTCGAACGCTGAGCTCCACGCAAATTAACCTCTAGTAAGTGACAAATATCTCAGTGAGAATTCTCGTCTCACGTCTCACCATCAGGGGCACTACTGCAACACACCTCTCAACGAAGTATCCATTACGGGCTTGCAGAACAAGTAGGTACACTATATTACGAGAGGTTAACCACTCCAGGAATCTCGTTGGGAATCTCATTGGAAATTCAGGGAATCTTGGAATTTTTTGGAGTGGTTACCTCTTCGGGGTTCATCTTTCTAAGAGTATCGTTGGGAATCTTTGAAAATCTTTATGGAATCTCAAGGAATCTCTGGAGTGGTTACCCCCTCGCTATATTACTACTCACCGAAATATATATACGGGGTTTGGGGAACAAGACGACGGGAGATGTAAAGATACGTCCATCAAGAGTCATACACCGTAAGATAACATTAAATTCTGGGCGTAAAACAATGAAGTAGGGGAGATGAGGGAGAAAGTAGACATAGTTAGATGCAGTAAAACACTCCATCCCCCTGCTTTATACGAGGCAAATGGTGAGACGGGGTAGAATAGCACCCCCTATTCTCCCACACGACACAATAGGGTGTGCTCGGTCGGCGCTCGTGGTGCAGATCGCCAGACGGAGATTGTCAATAGGAATCTTGCTTCGAGGAAAAGGGGGTGGTTTCGTATGACTTTGCTATTCATCATCACGTTGGATATAACCTCAATTATTTAGACAAATTTTCGTCATGTTTCAGGCACAATCCAGGCACTGGTCACCTAAGTATTTTGCTTACTATTTTACGTTCCGGGGTAAATGATTATACCGAGGGGTTAACCACTCCAGGAATCTAGTTGGTAATCTCGTTGGAATCTTTATGAAATCTCAGGGAATCTTAGAAATTTCTGGAGTAATTAACCCTTCGGGGTGTATCTTACCACGAATCTCGTTGAGAATCTCGGGAAATCTTTGGCAATCTCATACAATCTCTGGAGTGGTTAACCCCTCGGATTATACAGTCATTATTTAATTCGATCATGAAAAGCCAGACAGTCCTGGCGAAAAAAGCACCCCAAATAAGCCTTTTTGCTATAGCACAGTTTTTTATTTTTTACAGCCCGACCCAAAAGCATATTAAATTGCACATGCGGATCAAATATCTTAGTCTTGTATGGGCTATACTGCTTGAGGGTACCTCAGTATCTACCTACTCAGCCTAACCTCCTGCAACCCGATATACCCGCTTAGCCCAAGGCTCTAGTGGACATCTCAATGGCCTAGCCTTGTCCTTCTCAGTTTCAATGCGTTTAGTACCCCTTTTATACGTCAAAAACCACCCAAGCGATTGTGAAGTTCACCACTTGTGATTGACAGATTTTCCCAATAAGTTTAGAATGGGGTAAAAACCTGGGACAGCAACCACAAGTACCTGGCTTCATTGTGTGCTCTTTCACGAAGAGACGTCGATTCTTTTGTGCTTCAATTCTTTCACATCTGTCTCATTTGCAAAGGTCTGTCTGGACCGCGAATCAGTGACTTTGGTGACAATGCTTACCTTACGACGACCAAGCTAATTAGTCTGTCTAGCCTGTCGACCATGTCTATTACGTTATCAACAGAATTTTTCTCTTTATTCTTTTTCCAGAAAAGTATATTTTTTATTCATTCATTGATACACCGCGGACCCTTCACTTGAATACATTCTTTGTTAGAATGTGAAACATAACACACTAACGTACGTCATGCAAGAGAAATTTAAAGAAAAATTTACAGCTATGAAATGAAAGGAATATCAGGATAAATTTCTGCTGGAATCCCAAGCTGAAAAACTTCCAAAAAGTCATTTGTCCGCAAATTTGGAGAGGCTATAACTATATAAGGCGAAAAAGTGCTCCCCCTCGCACAAAAAGCCATACTTCACAGCATAAAAATTACTGTACTCTGGAGTTACAACCTCATTCAAATTACCTTTTAAAAAATTGTTTCCACCCGCAAAGACGGTCGGAAAAATTATGAAAAATTCAACCTGAAAAACTCGTTTTACCATTTCGCTGTGTACCACCAAATGATAGAAAACTTAGTTTGAAATTTCCATTGGGTTTAAGTTCAAAAGTTTCTTTTCAAAATAATATAAAGTCAAGGTTTTTCGTAGTAATCAGAATCTAACGGATATATAATTTGTCTAACGCAAACTTGGTGGAAAATTGGAATTCAACACAATCTGGGGTAAGCAAAAATCCACGGAAACGCTAAGAGACGTTTTTTTTAACACCTTGAAATACATTAAGCTTGGGCTCTGTGAAATGTTTTGCTAATAACCACCCTCGAGTTCTCTTTGGATTAAATTCGAGAAAACGTTGGGAAAATCCAAATTAATTAGCAAATAAAATATAGCGGAAGACGTGAAGAATTTCACAATTATTTTAGCAGAGAGCATAGGAATTAGGAGTCAGTTCTGACGCTGATTGTATGGCTTGGATTAAACAAAACAAAGCAACGCCACGTACTTTCTTCAATATTTTTACTTACATACAAAAAAGGCTCGTTCTCTGAGAGGAGGGGGTATATATAGCCTTACACACCTATAGTTGCCGCGTTTAACGATAGCTTTTAACCCTTTCCCCAAGGGCCTAAAAGTTTTTTTGGTATATAGGACATTACTGATGCTAGAACTAGGCAAAATTCTGGGCCATTTCAGCATTTCCATCATTAATGGGGGGGATACATCATCAGGAAAAGACAGTCTAGATTCTAGATGGTCATCATTTATAGTTATATCTATAGCTTTATTTGTTCGTAATCTTCATTATTGGAGTTAACAAATAAAATGTAAAAGCAGCCCCACACAAGGTCCCAGACCTTAAGGGGAGCAGAATTATTTGTAAATAAAAGAAAAAAATTATTTGTAAAAATTGAATTTTTGTAAATATAATAAATACTACTACTACTACTACTACAACTACTACAACAGAAAAGCCGAACGTTTGTCTGGCGCAAGCGCACGAACTGGTGCCTATACAGTGCTAGATAGACTTCACGTCACTGTTCTCCTCCAGTAGCAGGAGAGAAGCAAGTACAATTTTCTCTCAGTCACGTAGACGAGAGCGAGTCGCGAGGGAAAGTGACGACTCCCCTCGATTGTTAGGAAGGGGTGATTGACAGGTCAGGGACATTTATCCCCCTGTGGGAGAAGAGTCCCTCATGACCACTTACCACCTCGCCTGTTGTACGCTATTCATCCTGATTGACGTGATAGCACAAATTGTTTATTTGTTCAATATATTTCCAATTTAAGATTACATTTATTCTCTTTTTCAGTATTAGAGTGCCGTCGCTAGGAGTAGGCTTCAGGACATTTGAGTCTGAGCGTTTGAGAAGATTCTTCCTATCGAATTGGCCGAGGGGTTAACCACTCGTTGGGAATCATTGGAAATCTTTATGAAATCTCAGGGAATCTTGGAATTTTTTGGAGGGGTTACCCCTTCGAGGTTCATCTTTCTATGAATATCGTTTGGAGTCTCTGGAAATCTATATGGAATCTCAAGGAATCTCTGGTGTGGTTACCCCCTCGGATTTGGGTCGTTTCGTGGACCCTTAATTTAAAACAGCTACCTCTGTTCGTGCTTTTAGGTCGGTAAGTAATTCACTTGTTCATTAAAGACGATATCTTACCTTCTTGGCAATTCAGAAATAAGGAAATATGATAAAAGAAATTTTCAAAACCCGAGAAATGTAAATCCTGCGAAAGAAAATACCGAAAATATAGCCTTAAAAACTTATTATCTGGAATTTATCCATTAAATATATTTTAATAACTTGCTCCAATACTCCTTTAATATCAGCCGAAGGAATTTTCTGGACAGTCGTCGCATTTTTCGGCACATGATTTATTTAAATTTTTGGTATCGGAGAATTTTTCTTCCCTTCGATTTATAAGGTTTCGATGCCAACACGTTTTTGAACTTGGAGGAAGGAAATTTAGCGAATTAGTGTTCGATTCATTAAGGGTCCGCTTAACCTGACGATGCATTTTTTGCCACCCATAAGATTAACATTGAGAGCGGCGATTCATTTAAGGTCTACCCTTGGTTGGAAAGACAAAATTTTGCCTATACCTAGCCCTAACTATGTTGTAGGTCGTCATCGAAGCAGATTTCAAAATTTTTTACTGGTTTTCGAGATACAGCACTTTTCCTCTTAAAAAATTGAAGTATGCGATGCTAGCATTTGCAAAACAGTTGCAATAAAAGAAACCAGTGAGAAATTGGGAAATCTGCTTCGATGACGACCTACAGCATATTGTTAGGGCTAGGTACAGGCAAAATTTTGTGTCTTTCCAACCAAGGGTAAACCTTGAAAATGAATCGCCGCTCGCAATGTTAATCTTATGGTCGGCAAAAAATGCATCGTCAGGTTAAGCGGACCCTTAAGGGAAAAACTGTCGAACTCGGAATGAAATTACAGCATTCTACTATTTCACTTTTATGCCTGTAGTACACGAGAACTATTGTAGAAGTAGCAATTTCAAAAATTTTAAAGGGCGAATTTTTTAAATACTTGTAAAACTGATAGAACTCCAAGAAAGTCAGCACTACCTCCTCTAATCTGAATCAAATGCCGTCGCTACCGTCCAACCCCGAAACTCAGATTAACTAATTTTTAGTTTATTAACTAATTAATTTAATACGTTTTCGAGTTTAAATTCAATGATTCGGTACAGAGTGTTCAATAAAACGCTGAAGTAGGTCAAACTAAAGCGACATCGAAGTTTAGTCTGCAGTAAACAATAGCTAACGAACAGCATTAGGGGAGGGGGTTGTGGGTTCACACTTTACACTGTATTCTAAATTGTGAATGGTTAAAGGGGTAGGGGATTGGGGTTGCCAATGATTGGGGGAGGGGGCGGGTCTCATTCGACAGTTTGAAACATTTATTAACACACTAGATCGGTTATCCTACTCGCACCCTTTCTAGAAATATCGAAGCTATAGATTCAGTTTGTTTACTCTGACTGACTATATCAGTTACAGTATTTTTCGCATTTTCATATTCAAAATATTACTAGCTGAAGTGAATCAGGAGCTGCCATAAGAAGTTAATATGAATTTATCTCTGATTTTACTGGAAAAATTAATAGAATGACTATCAGTACTGGTACTGCACAATGTCGACTTCCTCGGGGATATGTTCTACCATAGGTACAGTTCCAAAATCGGGTATACCTGAAATGCAGAGCAGAGAAGTAGCGTGTCCGATTTTACAATGTGTAGAAACAAAAAACACAAAAACAGGAACAACGCATTTGCAATTCCACCTGACAAGAAGAGAGAGCATAAAAAGTTTTTTTTTTTCTAATTTCATAGTATAACTAACCCACTATTTACATTTTGTATTTTGTATTCAGTTTTTTTCTTCTGTAACAACAACACGTTGCTTGTTTTCTAAGTAATCAACAGAAAAAGCGTTCCTCCCGAGGGAGTAACCATGCACTCCAGAGATTCCTTGAGATTCCACTGAGATTCCATAAAGATTTCCAAAGATTCCAAACGATATTCATAGAAAGATGAACCCCGAAGGGGTAACCACTCCAAAAAAATTCCAAGATTCCCTGAGGTTTCATAAAGATTTCCAATGATTCCCAACGAGATTCCCAACGAGTGGTTAACCCCTCGGTTCCTCCCTCTGTCCAGTCCCTTACGTATGTCCTATATCCACGACGTAGTGGATGTTTTAGGTACGATATATTTTCGTAACACAGTAGTCAGGCATTCCGTACAGTCCATATATTGAGGCGACCACAAAATTACTGCTACATGGTAACCGGGGACGCCGGAACAGTCACCATGAATAACGAAGACCTGGGAATGGGAGAGACCGGGGGGGGGGATGAAATAATAAAATTTGAAACGGTCCTCACGACCCATTTGCCCATTTGGACCCCCCCCCCCCACCCTTCTCCGCCCAAATAGTTGCTATGTTTTGTGTTTGCGTAACAGCCTCCCTCCGTTTTACTGCCTACGCATTTGTGAATTCTTCTCACGGACTTATAAAAAGGTTTACAATTTTTTACTTTTTTGTTAGACATTTATTTTGTCAGAAAGTAAACAGAAAATATAGTCATGGTTATGTGATATGTTTTCCTCCCATTCTTTTGCAATACTTGAAGAATGTGATATGGGACCAATGTCACATCAGTCAAATCGTAATACTATGTGCTTGTGTTTGCGTTTGTGGGGGACTGAATCAAGGGGTTAACCACTCGTTGGGAATCTTTGGAAATCTTTATGGAATCTCAATGAATCTCTGAAGTGGTTACCCCCTCGGACTGACTCTTTAGAAGAGAGAAAAAGAGACAGAATAAATGATAAACTTTCAGTTTCCAACTTCGGTGTTTCATCGATATTGAGAACACGTTTTATCTGTATCACGAATAATAACAGGATTATTGTGACAAATAATATACGTAATTATAGAGTACCTCGTACCTTAATTGGGATAAGAACTGAACCAGATGAGCTGATACAATAATTGTTCAGCTGAATAGGTAATGGCATCAGTATACATATCCAACTAACATAATGCATTGTAAATGGTCACTGACCCCTAACCTGTATAAAGGGGCTGCACCAAGACAGGATCCTATTCCTGTTCAAGGATTATCAGTATTGCAATATGCACCCCTTTCTCTTAAGATTAACCGAGTAATTTATAGCCGGTTCCCCTTCGAGAACTAATGGGCAGGAAATGAGGCTGACAATTACATGGGTCAGAAATTTCAACTGCATTCCGAAAAGGACTAGGAAGAATAAGTAAGAGCCAGATTTTTTTATAGGTTGATAAAAATAACGTTTAAGAAGTAGACATGTGCTTTTTTATAGACACTACCAGGGAGAGTCAAATATTGTGCCCAGAAAGCTAACCTGACAAATACTTCAACCCTGGGTTCCCCCTATACCACAGCCAAGGAGGGACATGTTTTCACTCTGGGGGGCAGTAGGCCTCAACCTGGCTGTGGGGAAGGGGCAGGGGAAGTTCAGGGTAGGCATTTTTGGTTAGGTTAGCTCCAAGCACAATACCTATTTTATTATAAACAATCAAGAAGAAAACAGGCTAAAATAAAATACTGTAATAGAACTTCAAAGTCTTGGTTATTTAGGCTGGATTCAGCTATTTCGGAATGGAAGTAACCCGAATTTTTTTCTGTGACAAAAAAAAAAGGTTGTCTTAAAAATCGAAATTTTATTTCCCTAGCAACGCATGGCAACCTTGTTTAATTTACAAGTAAAAAATTCAGGTAAATTCCATTCCGAAATAGCTGAATCCAGCCTTCAAGTTCGCTCGTCTTCCTATAGCCAGTTTCTCTACAGGGTGAGGTCAATCTCTAGCTGAGCTGCAGGAACAATCAATCAGACCAATAACGTTGGGAAATCACTGAAATCAGCAGTGTGGAGGAATCCCACCATGAAAATGAGAGTAAGAAATATAATAAATGAGAAAATTGGAAACCCGCACGCAGCAACCACTAGGGCTAATTATGACCCCTGTTGACAGTCAACTCGAAATTGGAGTAGACAGCAAGGGTGAGGTGAGGGTGAGGGGGCCCGTCAGCACCCACTCAAAAAGTAAAATGAAAAAAGTTCCCTATATGCACTTCGCCACGGTACAATATTTCAAAATTAGTCATACAGTTTTCATGTCATTTATGCAAATTTTTTGAAAAGCCCCCTCTCTTTTTTGTGAGCAGGAGTAGGGGCGTGACAGGGCTGGAATTTGGGGGGAAGGGTCTTATTTACGAAAAGAACCTCCGTTTTACTACTTTCAGTTTTTACTGCTTTATTTTTATGGCCATAACGTCAGGGGGTATCTCTACACTTGGGGGAGAGTTTGGTGCTACCGATTGATACCTATTCTCGTGGCTGAATTGGCAAACTACGTTCACTGGAGTAAAGCTAGTAGCTGTGTTACTCCAGAATTTTCTTATTTTCGACTAGTTCTTTTACTAGAATGAGGGGGACAAGCCCAGCAACTAGACCGTTTTCAAGAACTATCCATTGTGCTCAGCTGGCAGCACTACCAAATACCAGCTCCCCAGCCATCGGGTGTACGATGGGGACCTACAGTTTTAGGTGGGTTCCGAACCACCACAGCCTCGATATACATTTCACTTGACATGCTGAACATATCAGAGGTGAATGCCGAGCAGAAAACTTTTTGGTAGGATCGGGATCGAACCGGTGTGACCCGGCTCTCACTGCTCCTCAAAAGTCGGCCATTTAGTCCACTCGCCTATCGAGGCCGTTAGAATGATCCAAAGACCAAGCCATGAGCCAGCGAACTGCAATCCAGCCATATGAGCATAATGTACGAATGCCTATGTACGTACCTACAGGAAAGCAAAAGTACGGGTGTTTACAAAATACTCTTCCTCACAATATTCCGTCACAAAATCAGATGAAACCTGAAAGTTAGCTCGGATGCTTCAATGAGCCACCTGAAAAGGTTTTTGAGCCATACACGTTATGAAATCTGCGGATGAGAAAATCCGATTTTGAAAAGCACATTGAAAATACTTAAGCGAAAAAAACCGCTACACTTGCAATTTCCAATTTGCAACGTAAGAGAAATTTCGAAAATGAAACGTCCAGTGGGGAAACTGAGTGCGCTCGACAGCCAGGGAAAGCAACTCGAAAATCATTTTCAAACATTAAATAACCAAATTTGAAATCCGTTCTTCCCATACCCACTTGTACCCCACATCATGTTTGAAGGATCCTCACATGCAGGTATCTTGTTCATCATACTTACTCAACTGCTGCACCCTATATGCGAATCAGCGAATCAACTTACCTGCAAAAGAAAAAAATAAGATGAGCATATTACACAATTGAGAACGAGGAACAATTCTGGGAAATTTCGAATAAGGTAAGAGAAGTCTAATACCTAGAATATCCCGACTTTCGAATCCAATATATCGTACCTATAGCTTCAACTACCAGCACCCGAAAATCGGTTTTTAGCCGTCGAATGAGTTCAGTATCATCATTACGTTTTCGGAAACTGACTCACAAAGAAACTTTCGTGTGCTTCCAATAATGTAATTCACACCTTTTCCATAAGAAGCATAATTCCAAAAACTAGGGAATTTTTGAAACAATGTCAACAAGTGCAAATTCTATATCTCCATATGCGAAGAAGGAGTTTCAACTCAAGTGCCACGTCATCAGGAGTCCCGAAACCCGATAAATGACTAAGACAAGCTGTAGAATTTACATCCCTCGCTTTTCAAAAGTACAAGCTGAATCGGTTATTGTCTCAAAAAAATGAGTCAAAGTAATGACTCCACAAATCATTGGGAAAACAGCTGACATTTCATGAAAGCAGCAATCTTTGTTCAGGAAATGTCAGCAGCGGAAGTAAATAACCTCTGTTTTAAAAGGAAAACGTAGTCGACATGACTCAAAAAGACACCACAGACAGGGAAGACTGCAGTCACTGAAACAAAGGGCCAAATGTTTCAGAGAAGAAAAGTGATGAAAAATGGAGTAATTCATGTGGGAAACTCAGGGAAACTAAAGGAAACTCAGGTTTCCCGTCTAGTGGCCGTTGATTGTCTGGAGACTGCGGTCTGGCCCCACTCACTTCTAGCTCAGGACCGGGGGATTCTTTTACCTTCATAAAATGCCAAACCGACTGAAATTTATTGGTTTTGCCTCCATCGACTTGAGTTTTCCCGCCATCTTGGATTACCATTTTTCCGCTGCTTTCCCTTTAACATTTAGGATTTCATAAAATTAAAACATGCTGGTGAGGCAAACTTCGCAAATGAAATATTTCAATGGAGAGCAATAATTTTTCGGATTATTCGGACCTGAAATAACCCTCAGCATCTGAATGATAGTCTCACTTTTATCACACTTCCCAAATGGTACATCTTCCCAATAAAATTTGGAAAGAGTATGGTTGACAGGTAGGGAATAAAATGATACAGTTCTCACTTTCTCGCAAGCCGATATGGGGAGAAAGAATTGTTTTCGTGCAATCGGCATTTTTGAACCTCCCTCCTGGGAGCAGCCTGAACCTAATAAGTCCTCCGAACTTTTTTGTTCTTTTTATAATAAATGTAGAGAGTAGGCTAATACCTTGAGATTAATGACTGGAAAGAGGCCACTGTAAAATGAGGAGGAGGGTAACTGATGGGCGGTCCCTCGTTGGGCCAATTTAGAAGCAGGGGCCTCCTTTATCACTACCACCCCCCTTCCTTCTTGATTCCTCATCATTTGTTTCCCCATTTATTCCCTTACGTCTGCTTGGGGGAACGACTCAAGACACCCTTCGTCCGATTTGTTAAAAATGCTTTCTCTTTTTATATAGTGGCCCATTTGTTTTAAAATGCGACGTTTGGGAGGATTTTCATATGTCAAAATCCTCTCTACCTCGCACCCCTCTTTCTGGTCTGGGTCTCATCCAGGGTGCTCAAAAAAATATCACATAGGGGAACCAAAAAAACTGCCTGCTTAACTTCAAAAGATATGGAAGGATGAACAACGCTGGACTGCTTGGAGCCTAGGAAGGCAAGGTCGAGGGGGTAACCACTCCAGAGATTCCTTAAGATTATCTGAGATCCCATAAAGATTTCCAAAGATTCAAAACGATACTCATAGAAAGATGAACCCCGAAGGGGTAACCACTCAAAAATTCCAAGATTCCCTGAGATTTCATAAAGATTTCTAATGATTCCCAACGAGTGGTCAACCCCTCGGGCAAGGTACAGATGGAACTGGCTGGAGACTTACCACACGTCCCTCCAAGAAAACATGGTCTACCTTTATAAACCAAAATCGCACGTGATGACTCCATCTTGTAAAAAATGTCGGAAAACTTGACGTCTTGGGAAAATGCGAAACCGCAAAAGCGTGGAATGTGACCTGCCGAGCGGTGAAATAAGCAATTTTCATGTATACTTACGCTATGGCAAAGCAAGGAGAGAAGAAAAGTCATAAAAGTGGGGAAAGTTGTACGGAGGGATGAGTGGCCATAATGGAGAGATTGCCAGTTTCCTACTAGGGTTGATGCCATGTTTATAGGTTTCCCTTTCCAGGATGCCTCCGGAAAATTCTTTATGACGACCCTGTTTTCTTCTTTGCACCGGATAGTCATTTTCTCTGAATAATAAAGGTTCGCACACCTGCTGAAGAAAAAATGGGGAACAGTAGCTGTAAAGATGGATATCCGCTATAGTCAGACAAAGGTTTGGCTCTGTTCGCTAGTCTAAATGTAAATTAGAGATCAATCAAAATGTGCTTAGAGGCCAAGAGCTTGTGAATGGCGTGTGATCGACACAGCCTTCAGAATTTAAGCGATAAGATAGATACGTCCATTCAACATTAGCCCTTAATATCCCTTGGGGGAATAGCTTTGGCCTACCGAGATATGCATATTGCCATTGCCATGTTAAATATCATTAAACATATATTGTACCTGTAGTTAGGTATATGTTTAGTCTCCGTTTTAAACCTTATAGCGTTGCCCCAAAATCCTCACGAAATATTTGAATTTTTCTTCAGGTATAATTTGTGAGCTGTGACTCCCGTTAGGGAGTGACAATAGCTGGTGGCGGAGCTGGTGACAACCACCCTCTGTGAAACCTATTGGGAGTTGAATACGACTGACCTGCCTCTAGTGGCAGAAAATGTAACTAACGGTAGAACAGTAACAACAACGGCCAAACATGGAGAATTCCAATGAAAAAATAAAAAAAAAAGCATTTACGAATTTGTTCTGTGCCTCAGTGTTCTCAAAAAAGAGGGGAAGGTGTACATTTACATCATTTTCCTCATGGCAATCAAGTTTTACTGAAGAAGTGGGTGCATATTTTGAAAATAGGCAAAACAGTGGGTATGGGAATGACGGTCTGCAGCCGGCATTTTGAAAGAGAAGATTATATTCTGCCAGGTATGTGTATATTTCAATAAAACTCACGTAGGTAAGTAGGCAGACACTTAGTTGTTCGTGATGATAAGAGTTACTTACAATTTTAAGAGCGCACACCAATATTTAAATGAAACTTCAATCCAAGGCACCTATAGTTATCTAATGGTACTACCCCATAATTTATGGCTTTGCTTGAGAGGACGTAGGAAGGAATAACGCTTTGTAAATGAAACGTAAGTTAGTACCTAGGTTATGTGATTCGATACTTGCGACAAATGTATATACCGCCCTAATAGTTTTTGTTAATTGTATAATCGGCTACAGTGGCCTTTAGTCATTTTCTGGTCAGTAAGTTTTTTTATAGAAATATTTATTTCATGTGGTATGTTTTTTATTTGTGTCGATCTTAAACACAACCCGAAAACCTCCACTTCCACTTTGTTTTTTTTTGTAACCCCACAAAGGACAATGTGGTTGGCTTCGATGATTTTTTCCCCTTCGCAGAAACTGCGGTTATTTTCTGACGGGAACACTTTTAAAATATCACTCAATTTGAAATTGAATTCCGCCATATTGCAAAATGTCTAAAAAAAAAGTCTAAAAATGCACGAAAAATCCAGAAAAATCTATCCTATATATAAACACAATTCATATGGCCACGCTACAATAGTTCTAATAACCGCCATATTGGATTTTGCGCGTGTGTAGCAGACGACGCTGTACCGTTAGTTCAACTCCGGATAGCAGCACACAGGTAGAAGATACATCTATCTATCTCAGGTACAGGTATAGGTATACCTACACAAGCACAGGCCCAGCCGGCCGAGCTGTATATCCCATCCAATGTCAGATGGACCTAACAAACCCTGGTACCACTAGGGGGCCATAAAGGATCAAAATGGAAAAGTGCCCAATCGAACCGTCAAATGAGCGAACACAGTTTGAACAGTAAAGTCAAACACATTCAGATAACTATTTCATCGCCGAGGGGGTAACCACTCCAGAGATTCCACTGAGATTCCATAAGGATTTCCAAAGATTCCCAACTATATTCATAGAAAGATGAACCCCGAAGGATTAACTACTCCAAAAAATTCGAAGATTCCCTGAGATTTCATAAAGATTTCCAATGATTCCCAACGAGATTCTCAACGAAAGGGTTAACCCCTCGTTCATCGCGGTCCGTCAAACTTTACCGCTGCCCACACCCTGATACCATCGGCAGTGAGAAGTATCCCAAGACAGGACGTCCATTACGTGCTCTTGGCGGGGATGTTGGGATTTTGGAAATTAGAATAGGGGCCCATTTGGCCAGGGTCCAAATTACACACAGATGGTGGTAAGGGATGCTTTCCAAATTTCTCCTTTACTCTTTCAGTATGCTGGCCTGTTCACCACAGCGGAGTTCTCTCAATTTTCATAGCCTCCCCTTTAATATAGAATACGGTTATGTTGACTTAGATGTAATTTTACCAAACCCACCCCCGAAAAGGAGTTATAAAAAAATCCAGTTTGAAACTAAAATCTGTCTTTTTCTGTTCAAAAATGAAAATTTTGTGATGCTTCTGATGGTTCACTACTTATTAAACTGTCATTTTGACCCCCCCCCCCCCCCCCCAAGTGTTTTGAATATCAGGCAAAAGCAAAAAAAATAAAAAGCCCCTGAAAAGGTACCGGCTCTACAAGGAGGATATAATAATATATTCGTCAAGAGTAAGAGCCAGAGAAGTCATTAAAAATTTAAAGCGACGGAAACATGAAATGATTATTAGTCAACAGTAAACTTCCGGTGAGTGATATGATTTTCCACAAAGCCAATACCGAGTTTATTGAAATTTTTCAAAATTAAACTTGAACAAAAATTCCACCAAGCCAAATTCATTCAAATTGATCAAAATTAAACTTGAACAAAAATGAATAAAGTTCTTTTTACATCGTGCAATTGTGCAATACGTCCAATAAATTTCAAGTACCACTTGAGACCGTGTGTCTCTTTTACTCGATTTATGAGCCAAGGCGAATAGCGACTGACCAATCTAAATAAAATGTGCGCTATTTTTTTGTTTCACATAATGACAGTTGACTTTTCACCTGGTAGACACATTACATGGTGATTAATGAAGAGTTGTATCGTATGATAGTGACGAAGAACACATACCTTTTCTCCATAGAAATTCTACATGGAAAATGCGAAAAAAGACGCAACCTTGAAATTGCACATACCTAAAGATATAAGAAATCCCGAAATTCCATTAATGATTTTCTGAATGACAATAATACTTTCCTGTACCTACGTAGCAGTAATTCCCATAAATGGGAAAGTAGGTAATTATTATTACCATGATGGGGGTGAGGGGAGGGAGGTATGCTGGACAGGGCTATATGTTCAAGACTGCAATAATATTAGGGAACCGGGACGAAGCAGGCATGAATAAAGGATACCTGGAAAGGTCAGGTTAAGGCAAGCCCTCACTCTCGTATAATAAGCTAATCCCTCTTTCAGGACACCCCCCCCCCCCCTCAACTTTCGAAACTAAAGGTGAGAAGAGACACCCAAAACAATCCTCAGAAAGACCAGGGGCTACGAAAGGTGACAAAGATTAAAGGTTGGACGTAACTGGAGAGTGGGGGTGTGAAAATATACGGTCGCGTATTAATCAGAATTAAGTGAGCTGGAGGGGGGGATGAAAAGGGTCGCGCCACCTCAGAAAACCAAGAGTTATGGCATCGGTAGAGGGATGGACCTTTACCGGTTTAACGTCAAAACTTTTTGATGACCCCCCAAGCCCCTTTAATATGGATAACCCCTTGCGCCCCTCACCAAGACGATGCGTGCTCTGGCCCGTATCAACCAAGCCAGAGTGGGAGTTTCGGGATCGGGGGCAATTTCAAAAAGATTAATAGGGGTTCCTCTTGTTCGACCTCCATTAGTTATTCTGTGGCGTTTGATTTTCTGATTTGCTCCCTTCCCTTTTAGTATTCTCTCATGTAGACAAGGTAAATAAAGTATTTAGGGCAACGGCAAACGCTGTTCGAAGTAAACAATAGTAAAGTAAGAAGTAACAACTCACAATCTAATAAAAGTGGCATGATAACAAGATATTCTAATGATTGGTAATAAATAATTACACTTAGGGTGCGTCCCACCATGCCCAGTTAAAATTAAACTGGAGATTTACCATGTTAAATTTAACTTTTAAGCTAAATTTAACATGGTAAACATAGGACAAAATCTCCAATTTAATTTTAACTGGGCAAGATGGGACGCACCCTTATACGTTCCACAAATAGACTGGCAACTATCTTGATCAATATGGCAATTTAAAAAAAAACTTTTACTTTTTGTACGTTGTACGTCAACAGAACCTTGGCCCAAAAGGACTTACGGATGGAAGAACTAATTGGCTGATTAACAAAAATATCCCAAAAAATCGAAAATAATAAGAACATAAATTCCATTCAAAAGAGACCAAAAAAACTTGTCATTGCAATTTTCAAAAGTTCTGACTTAAAAAAACCCTGATATACTCCCTCTCTCCTGGCTCCCCCCCCCCCCCCCCCCCCCAAACCAGCAGTTTCACCCCGTGCCCGACTGCAGTTGTGCCCCGCAACTTTGCCCCTACATCATAATCAAATACGTGGCTTCAATTTGCACCACCAAACTTTTCTATTAAATTATCACAGAGAAAAAGCACGGGGGGGGGGGGGGGGGGGGGGGAGGGGGGCACAGGGATGTGAAAGGGAAAACTTTTATTAATATTCCCCGCCACATAAAAATACCACATTTCCCTCTTGACATGCTCGTAGACATGCAATGAAATCTCGCAACGCGAAAATACCGAAATAATAAGGTAGGTACTCATGAAAATTGCTCCTATTACTGTTGATTTGTTGATTTTTTTCTGCGGCCAACGTCAAATTTGATGGACCTACTTCTTAGCAAAATAGTTAGTTGATAAATGAGGTTAAAACTAATTATTATAGACGAGCAAAGAAGTAAAAATGACAATATTTTTTATTTTTCACATTTTATGTGTTATCGCTTCATTCTTCACCAGAGATACGGCTTGTAACGTGACAGATAACTCCACAATAAATTTGACGGTAAAGCCTCCACCACATAACCTCTTAGGGAAACTCAAACAACAAAAAAACATTACAGCTTCGTGCATGGAGTTAAAAGTTTTATGATTGAATATAAAAACAAGACATACCTACCATCTGAAATCGTAAATTCGTAAACAAGCCATGATCTGAAGTTAAAACAACAGTGAGGCTGTAAACTGACGTACAAAACACGTCATGCCTCCAGTTACCACTTTATTGTGCTTATTATTAGCGGTTTTACCACCCTCTCTCAGATGAGAACATGCAAAGGAACAATAAACGTCTCGAAACTGTAAGGCTGAGTCCCACCTACTCCCTCTTCAACGACTACCCCAAGTCGCCAACCGTTAGCTCCGGATCCGAGGGGTTAACCACTCGTTGGGAATCATTGGAAATCTTCATGAAATCTCAGGGAATCTTGGAATTTTTTGGAGTGGTTACCCCTTTGGAGTTCATTTTTCTATGAATATCGTTGGGAATCTTTGGAAATCTTTATGAAATCTCAGTGGAATCTCTGGAGTGGTAACCCCCTCGTCCGGATCGGAGCGCTGCTCTCCAGAATGACTAGTTTCTGATTTTACAACAATTAAAGGATACGACACTTAACCTTCTTCGCACTTATTAAATTTCTGGCAATTATACTGGTCGAGAATAACCCCTCCAGTCTGTCGCCAAAGAAAAATGGAAACCTTGATTTTTTTTAAACCTTGACAACTTTTTTTTCTTTAGTACAATTCGTCAGTTAACTTAACGAAAGTTAAAGTCCTGAACACTGTAGATATAATACTAATTTGCTGACGTTTCGCAATTAAATTTTATACGTCTTTTCAATGTCACTCGTTAATTAGTACTTTTTACAGCCTTAAACGGAAGTATGGGGCACATATGTATACTGTAACAGTTGAATACAATTCATGTGGCATATTACGGTATATAGATGACTCTAAAAAGCAAAAAGCAGAAATAAGACAAACAACCCGTCAACCAGACTCGATGATTTTTACTTTTTATCTTCCCAAAGAGAATAACAAGAGAACAATTGAAGGTAGGTCTCAAAGCAGAGAGGTGCGACCCGGCACAAAGGAAAACAGGTCTTATGTATTTACGAGCAGGGTAGGTGGGATAATAGGTCGCCATAAAAGCTGCCAGACGAGGTGGGGGTGGGGGTGGGCGTTACATCAGGCGACTCGTTAACGGTGACTTAAATTGAAATATACGGGAGGCGGGGGTAGGGAGGGGGTGGCTCACATGGGGTGGCCCGGGGCGAAACACCTCACAGTAATTTAGCTTTTGCGTCAGGAGTAGTCCTGATTATACCAACAGCCATGAGGGAAAAAAATAAATAAAAATAATATGGATAACTAAGTCAAACAGAAGTCTCGCTGTGCTTATCTTGATCCAGGTTTACTTATAAGCGGGTCAATTATTTTTTTGTAACCAGCGAAACGACACTTAGTAACCTGGTACTAAATACGGCGAGACGTGATCTATTTCGATACCAATATCACTCTGTCGTTGACAAAACGGAGAAAAACGTGACTTGAGGCCTGTTAAGTCTGACAAGGATGTATATTGGTTCAGATTACTCTCGTGACAACCGTGAAACACCCTCGACTTCTGTCAAAAAACCAATAAAACTATTTCTGGCGATTGTCTCCTGACTTCCTCGTTCCGAAACCCGACAAATTGGTCGCTACTGTTGATAGAAACTTTAGCTTTAGACTACGATTTGAATTCGTAACATCTCGCTTACCCTATGTTTTTTCTTAGGAAAACACATTAATCAAAATACGGAAAAATCATGTCCGAATATTGAAACAATTTTTGAATTTTACCCGAACTACAGGTCTCCAGGAAATAGGTACTTGGTACTGCTCAAAATAGCAGAATTGCTTTGCTCCTTTATGGAAGATGAAAAATATCGAAGAGTTATCTTTTCCAATCACACCTCCATAGAGCCTCGAAATAGTGAGAAATTCTTGACGAAAGGGAACCCGAAACGACGGCTGACAAACATTGCAACCACTGAGTTACGGAATGAATAAGGATATGAATAATTCGTAATTTTAATTTGAACCTGAGTCACAAGACATCATTAACGGATCAGATAGTCCCATGTGTAATCTACATCCATATGCAGCTTCTCATTACGTTCTCTCTCAGTTCGCATAGCTAACCTCTTCTACACCAAGATCTTCAACGAAGAGATATTTTCACTTCGTGTATACTGTATAATATACGGAGCCTTAGAATTTGAGGCCTCACAAGCATTACACTTTTACACTTTGAAGACGCCATCTTAAAATGGAATTTAAAGTCGAGGCAGCCTCCACGAGAAGGCCAGGAATATTTCAATGCTCTTGCGATGGGTCAATTGGGTTTTCGATATCTGGCTGGTCTTGTCTGGTCCACCCTTTGAGAACCACTCAGTATATACATCAACTTAATTCAACAAATTTTGAAAGTTCTGCTAAAATATTTAGCACTACTGCAGAATCTTGGAAGATAGTAAGCCCTCGAGGGTTGCCAATTTCTGGAATATGCACTTAAAACACTTCCGAGGGGGTAACCACTCCAGAGATTCCTTAAGATTCCCTGAGATTCCATAAAGATTTCGAAAGATTCCCAGCGATATTCATAGAAATATGAACCCCGAAGGGGTAACCACTCCAAAAAATTCCGAGATTCCCTGAAGATTTCCAATGAGATTCCCAACGAGATTCCTGGAGTGGTTAACCCCTCGAACACTTCCTAGACTCAACGGTAAAAAAAGGTTTCAATCGTCCCACACAAAAAACATAGGTACGACTCGCTAGAGCATAAAAACCTCAACACCTCAGAATGACTGCGAGGCTTCGTCATTATGAAAACCAACAACCTGATGGGCCAGGGGATCATTAAAAACTATTTACAAGGGACGGATAGAAGGACAAAAGTGCCCTAACCCTGAAGGGTCCAACTTCCTGCTTCCACTCCCAGACACGAATCACGAAATTATTAAAAAATGTCACACGCACCAGCTGTAGCTGTGGACGGAAACAACCTTTGTCATGATTGTGACTCTTGTCAAAGATAAAGATTAAGGGGGTTGGAAAGACAACGAAATAGGAAACCATTTTGCCGTTCCTCTCACTTAAGAATGGCACCTTTTCCCGTACATTACTATATGGAATGACTTCATGGAATTCATCCGAACTGAAGCGAAAACTATACCCTACTACCTCTACTTTCTGGTTTGTTCATCTGAGGTCCGTTCCCATTAACTGTGTTTCACAAAACAAATTATTACTTTAAAATTAAGGTTGCACGTCGCCCATTTGAATTAACATTGCAGCTTTCTTAAAGTCTGTCGTATAGTTTCCACTGAATGTTTCTTCTTTAAATTTCACACGACGCCGGTAGATTGAATAAATATCTAGTTGATTGCAGAAGCCGATTTTTGAATTTCGTTTTGGTTTCCTAACAAAAAAATGTAATTAAGTAAATAGCAGTGCACTCTAATTTTTGAGAGCTTCGGTATTGACGGAAAGATAAAAAATTTGGGAAAGAAATGTTTCCAATTACATTATGCCACCGTCGCTGCATGCAGCAAATGGTTAGATGCCTAAACATTTCGACGAAAACTACCACCATTAGGCAACGAAACCCCCATTATTTCTCTCATAAAACCGACATATGGAAAATTCGGGATTCCACGGGAAGGAAAAAAGCTACAATTCACAAAATTATACGCACCAAGAAAGGGGGACCCCCAATCCTAGTGTAGGCAAAAACTGGCATAAAAGACGGCCCTGATAAATTGACGTGTTGTAAGACAAAGGAACGCTTGAATGCTTGAGCCCTGGATTTTCGGCTCCCATTCTAAGTGGGGTTATTCAGAAGGGGAGGGGAGGAGCTATTTCACTTTCCCCTCAGGCCGAGAAATAAAAAGGATATTCTATGGGCCCTTCGGGAGAAATTCATACCTTCGCACAGTATCCCTGGGCTATTGCTAGAACACAGCAAAAATGAAATCAAAGAGAAGGAAGGAAGTGAAGAAATGCGGGGATAAAAAATTAACCAAAAAGTCTGTGTACGTTTTACGGGAAACGACACGAGAGGTGTAGTACGTATATTAAAAGTAGGATTTCTTACTGTGTACCTAACAATAACCTTGTTGTAGGCTATCGTCTCTCATTAAACTACGTGCCTACGTCAGGAGCAATTAGAAAAAATAAAACTTAGATCTACAGGCCCACGTAAAAATAGGCTGTCCAGACCAAGAAGACTGACTACTGCCCTAATTTCTGAATGGGGAAAAAATACCGAATCCGTTCACATTAAATATTTTTTGGGAAAAGCATTGGTTTCTTAAACGAATAATTTAGTTTGACTGTCCATCCTCTAGTTTCTGATAAGAACAAGCTCCACTTTCATGGGAAATAACACAGGACCTCCAAAACAGAGTCAATTAAATAAATCAGAGCTACAATATAATTACCTCTGATAACATTTCAACCGTAAGGTGCTCAGACAATTCAGTTGGAAGGTGGTAATCTCCAACTTTAAGCCGAACATCCCTGCCTCCCTGCGAAGTGGGAGAAGTTAAACGTGGTTTCTCCAGGAAAACATACACCAAACTTGAGCAACATCAGGAATTCTCCTGGAGCTTACAAGTCAAAGGCTATGCGAAACATGAAAGTCATGAGCTCATGAACATCCTCCGCCAATATTCGCTCTCCAAGTCAGTCATTCATTAACGTCAGAAATTTTATAAGTTGTACCGCTGGAAAGTGAAGTAGGGCTCCCAGTGACGTATAACCCTGGTATGGCCAATTAGAACCCTTGTCCTCCAAGAGTCCAAGCATAATGGAAGATGACCGTGAACTGACGTCACTGCGAGACCCTTCTTCATATTCAAACAAAACAACCTCTAGAATTTACACACCTTGGTCAGCCAAAACTCAACGATGCTAACGATCCCTAAAGGCAAAACTTAGGGGAAAAGAGGTCAAACTGGTTAGCCGCACATAAAAACTTTCAAGAACAGCGTGGCAAATTTTCAAAAACTTGAGAAAGCAATGGTAAAGCAGAGCTGAAATGGGAATTTATTTTTAATTTTAGTTCTATTTAGTTTCAGAGATGAACTTTGTAAAACGTCATTTGCATACGTTAGACAAATAAAAACCCCTTTACTGGTCCTGGTACCCGTTTTATCCAGTTTTGTAGCCTTTTCTTGGCACACAGTTTGTGCTATTTTTGAGGAGTAAGGCAGTACAAGACATGGGGTACTATGACTGAGAGAAGAGCTAGTCTGAGGGAAGGCTCACATCCAAAACAATCGCCCTCGTCGAGGTGGAAGTCTACACTGACCAGAGGCTGAAGGTGCAGCAAGACAATGTAGAAGAACTAGGACAAAAATCAAAATCAGCTGCAGTTCCCCTGCCATTCATGTCATGATCACTGACCACCGTCACATGAGGAAGGTCAGCGCAAGATGGCTACCCCAAGTTCTGTGGAAGATTCAATGGAAACAGAAGGTTCAGTGCGCTTTGGAGTTTTGGAGCGTTGTGGCGACGACACAAAGAGAATTTTCAATCGAATAGTTACCGAACTATAGAAATTAGTTTTCTACTATAATCACGCGAGTCGATGGGGTGGCGTTATAGGGCTGAGAATAACCCAGTATATAACGTAAATTAGTTAACTAATTTCTGATGTTAGAAGGATATTATATTTCAGAACAGATAATAATCAAACTCCTTGAAAAGATGACACTAAAAACCATTCTGGTGCCACTGTTGTTTTTCCCCGATGAAAAATTCTGTTTTTGACTGGTAGTGCCTGGCTGCCTCCTCTTAATAATGCGGATATACCTCACTAAAAGAACCATTAAATAGGGGGGGGGGGGGGGGGGGGACGTCCCACAGGCCTCTAGTGCTGAATACTCAATCACACTCATCAGCTCCCCCCCCCCCCCAACCCCGGTTTAAATTGAGGGGGGAGGGGGGATTTCCGGCCATGACTAATCGAATCACACGCCCCACACTCCCGCTCCTCTCCCTCCAAGATTTTTCCCCCTGAGAATGTGTGAGGAAAAAATGGCTGAAATCGAGAGCACATTTCAATTTCGAAGGCAGCCGAATTTTTTCCTCCATTTTTTCGGAAAAATGACAGCGACTTTAAAAATGCGAGTAGATGGTTTGACACGCGCCATAATTTTGTTGGCGGTTATTCGATCGAAGAGGTATTAGCGGAAAATGAGCGAGAAAATTACAAGTCACCTCGGCGGTAAGCATACCGAAAGCCAGTCAAGGTATCGTATTTTCCTTCTATTCGCCTGAAAATTTTCAGTAAGAAATACGAGAAAAGAAATATCGAAAAAAATGACGAATACATGTCTCTCTTCCCTGATATATTGAGGATAAAAGAAACCCAGCATCAAATTTAGTGATATCCTCCAAAGAATTGTCCTTGTAAGAGCAGCCTTTCATGAAGCCAACAGGAAACAGGTTCACCCTTCAAGTAGGTACGATCAGAGACCCCCGCTTAACATTAACACACGTCTAATAGTCTACGAGCTACCACTGCACAAGCCTACGGTTAAATTTAGCCAAGGATGGCGGACTGTATACCGACATCTAAAAAATTTGAAAACGCCGGCAACAAAACCTAAAGGTGATGTTTTTGCATACAAAACTATAAAACACGGTTTGTCAAAAGCCTGAATCGAAAAATGAAGAGCGAATGGAAGAAGTAGTGAACAGTGAATGAATGCATAGCGGAGTAACAACTCAACAAACAAAATTAACATAAATTAGCTAACTGGAAAGCTGGAGCAATTAGAACACACGACCTC
Source organism: Mesopsocus fuscifrons (assembly GCA_950004255.1). Classification (NCBI taxonomy): domain Eukaryota; kingdom Metazoa; phylum Arthropoda; class Insecta; order Psocodea; family Mesopsocidae; genus Mesopsocus; species Mesopsocus fuscifrons. The sequence continues at coordinate 8,410,295 of OX465381.1, forward strand.
ACATCCTCATCATTACAGCCTGCTCCTTCATTAAGGGAATCCAGGAAAATTCAAAACGTTTAAAAGTTGAATTTCTGAATTTTTACACAATCTGGCACCCCTCTGAAGCCTATGCGTTTTGTCAGTCTTGATCCAATTCGTCTTTCAAGTCGAAATCGATACTTTTTATGACTCAGAAATGTGTGTCATTCGATTTAGCTCCGAGGGGGGAACCACTCTATAGAGATTCCTTGAGATTCCATAAACATTTCCAAAGATTCCCAACGACATTCATAGAAAGATGAACCCGAAGGGGTAACCACTCCAAAAAATTCCAAGATTCCCTGAGATTTCATAAAGATTTCCAATGATTCCCAACGAGTGGTTAGCCCCTCGTTTAGCTCCATCTACTTTCACCCATAGGGTCAACAGTTGTGTCTGAGAAACCCTAAAGTACAAGTAGCCACGAAGGAAGATAAAAATTGCAATTAAAAATGTATCAATACGTTGATTGGAAAAGAAAGAGCCTGATTGACGCAGATTAGAAACATTTAATTGTTTTCGCTTGTAATCGGATTAATTTCCAGAAGAAATGGAGCCTATAACTCAGCCTGTCAACCGACAAAACCAAAATTAATATCGGAATCTGGGAAACTAACCCAAAGTAAACAATACTTCCCCATGTTGAGATTGAAACCGATTCCCCAAGTTTTCCAGTTTTCCACATTTTCCAACTCAATCCTACGCCAGAAATGTCTACTTACTTTCTTACCCTCAACGACAAGCTACTTGATACTTGAGGAACCAAGTGATAAGTGATTATCACTTGCAAAGAAAATTCATTACAACTGTTTTCCTGTTAACCCCTCGTTTTGACCTATTATTTGCTGCCAACAAGTATAGACAAAAATAAGGGTCTCAAATGGTTCCATATATAGTATTCAGGCATTTAAATCCTTAAATTCGCCAAAAGCCAAATAGAAACCAAAAATAATCCCAATAAATTAAATTTAAAATTAAAAGAAATTTCTCCCTCGTTCGTCCAGCCCCTTGAACGTGCATGAGTACAACGTACAACCACACGCAACAGCCCCCATACAACGGAGGTTCTTAATCCTCAAGGTCTGTAAATTCTAAAGGTATTTCCGTTTAACCACATCGACCCATCTTAAACTCTGATTAGTGAGTGTGATTTTCCATGGTCCTGAAGCCACCATGCATGCAACACTTGTAGCAAAAGTCGAAGCACAAAAATTGGACATGACGTTAATTTCAGTTAGACCTATATGTTTACTATATAGGACTCATAGATGCAACAAGACAGAATGCAGCCCCTGAAGATAATCATAGCCGTAAAATATTGTGGGTGATCAATATCAATATTTACCAGTAGTGGCTTGAAATCTACCACAGACTGAAGAGTCAACCTCGAGAATAAAGGGACCTTGCCTGTTTCTTATACCAAGAACCACAGCACACAATACTCTGAATTCGAGAAAAAAAAAATCACATTCACAAAACCTGACGTAAGTAAATCGTAGTACACGAGAAAGGTTTTCCCCCTAAGGGGTTGTTTTCTGTATACATTCCCGAGGAAATATTCTTTATTTAAGCTAGAATATCACTCTGGCGTACGGGGGTCCTCAAGGATCGCTAGACGTCTGTGAGAATGTATTTGCAGAGCAATTCAAGAGTCAGCCAACAGCCAGCAACACGGTTTTTAAATCGAATGCGAGTGCCCCCCTTCCCTACTGCCATGTGGGCATGTGGGGTTTTTTTTTTTTTTTTACCGTTATCCTCTTACCTCTCACGCATTTTCCTGCATTCGTTACCCCTGCTGTATATCGCATTATCTTCTTTTACATTTCTTTTAATTTCGTGGCCACCCTGGCCACGAGAAGGTATTCTGGGTGACTAGAACGCTACTGCACACAATTTCGTTGGAATTCGATAAACTGATTATTTCGGAAAGAAGTTCGAATCGACTTCTGTAGAGGAGGACCACGCAGGTACGTTACAGGCGAGAACAGCGGTACGGTATTGCACCAGACGGTAAAACTGTACTATACGAGGGGGTAACCACTCCAGAGATTCCCTGAGATTCCATAAAGATTTTCAAAGATTCCCAACGATATTCATAGAAAGATGAATCCCGAAGGGGTAACCACTTCAAAAAAATTACAAGACTACCTGAGATTTTATAAAGATTTCCAATGATTCCCAACGAGATTCCCAACGAGTGGTTAAACCCTCGGAACTATACGTCACAGTGCCACCCGGTCAGGGTGAGAAATAAAAGACAAGACAGTTTGAAAAATTCTAAGTTTGAGTGGATTCGATCTTCCTCTCACTGAATCTAAAAACCATAGATACCTTTTCCCATTATGCAAGTTTTGATTGCTTGAAAGGAACATAGCGCAAAGGGGAATTTCACATTTAACACCCTGAGGCAGACACAACTTTCTGCATGAACCCTCTTATTTTAGAAAGCACTGACATAACCCAAATACCTCATTCTGCCTTGTTTACTCAGCTTGAGTCGTACATCTCGTTCTCCACAGTCTCACAGCCTTATTCCAGCCCACCAAAACTATCCCACAACAATACGAGGTCCATAAGCTCATCATAGGAAATAACAATAGTTATTGTTTTTTGCTTCAAGTGAAACGCAAAGCTTTGAGTACACAATCTCGCAATATTGTTTTTCGCTCTTAGCTGTAGCTGAGCGCCAGAGGGTGATAACCGTTAGAATAACATTTTAAAACTTGTTTTTATTTAATTTTCTCATTTGTAATCATGGTACGATAATAATAGCGCAGTTTCTCCTGCAGATTGGCTTATTTAGCATGGGAATGGGGGGCTTACTCGGGATAAAACGACGCATTCGCTCATTTTCGCGTATTGAGGAATTTTCAAAATTGAAATCCAGAGTTTCCCGTTTCTGACAAAAGCGTTATTATTGCATACATGTTTGACGGGACAAGCACGTAACTTGTAATTCAATAGGACTTCTGAAGTGTTTTCCAATGGGGTATCATTTCCTTATTTCCATTTAGACGAGGAGCACTGTCTCCGGGGCGTCTGATCCGTACGTATAGGGGATCGGTACCAATATAGTAAGAGCTTGGCTTCCATTCGATTTGCTCTGGTCCGCGGTTCGATTCCCAGTGGCAAAAGACTTTTCGTATTACCATAAACTACATCTACGCATATTCCATTACTGTCCCAACAGCTCGAGTTGTCAAGACGTGATTTTCAACTTGAGGTTAAACCCAATAGGGTCTAGCGATCACTTTCTTGAAAAGAAATACTGCCAAATAAGAAGGATTGCGAGGGGTTAACCACTCGTTGGGAATCATTGAAAATCTTTATGAAATCTCAGGGAATCTTGGAATTTTTTGGAGTGGTTACCCCTTCGGGGTTCATTTTTCTATGAATATCGTTGGGAATCTTTGGAAATCTTTATGGAATCTCTTGAGTGGTTACCCCCTCGAAGGATTGGTTCCAGATGATCAGTAGTCTTTCAATGAACTAATCTGTCTAGAAATAGGTATTCGGCTTTAAATTGTCAGTTCACGCGCGTAAAAATTAAATTAAACAAAAAACCATTCATAGGTTTTCGAAAAAATAAAAAAATAGAATATCGAATCAGTGAAAATTGAGTTTCAAAGTCCTAGTCTAGTCAGAGACCACATACATATTGTAGGGGCTGACGCTGAAATTTTTTAAATGAAATGACTTTTCCCTGAGAAAACTGGAACCAGTTTCCGGTAGTTGCTATTGTCGTATACATAATCTCTATGTGTTTCCATAGGAGAGTAAATGGCGTCAGGTCAGCAGCAGTTCATCATAGAGAGGGTGGTTATTGGATGGTCGGGCGTGACACTTATCTAAAGTACCGCCCTGTTAGTTAACCCCCCAAACACCGTTTCCACTTAAATCACTTAACGAGACATTAAGTGGATGAGTCGACGGTTTGGAACCTCTATTACTCTTCTGTTTACATATTCTGTCTCACTACGTAGTATACAGATTGGAGAATTGATTTTCCACACCAATATCCCGAAAATCTGTCTAATTAAAACCAATTAAGGGGTCGCAAAATTTGCGGGAACAACGGAGGGTTGGGGTTATTGAAATTTCAGTTTACCTTATTCATTTGTTGCATATAAAATATTTCACAGTAAAAGTTTCTTCCGCTACGCATGTTTTCAAACAAAAACAGAATTGGGATATTAAGGGCGACTCGTGTTTGTTTACGTTTTTTTCTGCACACTTTATGAGGAAACTACTGATGACCTATTTAGATGTTCTGAAATATAATATTTATTTTTAACGTCATAAATTAATAGGCTCGGTTGTGATTTTTTTCAACAAAAAACTTGTCCGAAATAAATTTCAGCCGTTTAAAAGACATAAGTACTATATTTCAGAACATTTATATATCCAATAGTTTCCTTATAAAGTGTGTAAACAAACACAATTGTGCGGTCGCCCTTAACCGATGTAACGCTAGAAATTGCAGGTGCTCTTTCGAAACAGATATTTTGAAGATTTTATTTCTGCAACGCTAGGGAAGTAAGTACGAAGCTAAGGAGTGAAGGAACCTTCATAATTCCCATTGAAGAACACAGTGAGATTAGGTTCATGGAGGTATGGTGATGAATATGAAGCAACTGAAGGTTTTGAATGTTATACCTTTAGTAAAAGTCTCATGGCCCAGTCTAAACCTCGGCCTAACTTTCAGTGACTATAGTAGGCTTCTTCTATGAATCAGACGTATGGGTTCTCCCTTTCCCCTACAAAGTTGATAAGCTGATATGTCAGTCCTTCAGCTCCCTTCTCGTAAAACCTGAGTAATGCTGACCGATTCGAACAATCCCGAAAAGGGAGAAAGCCTTTTTACCCTATTGGCTTATAGTACAAATGGCCACCCCTGGATTTCGGAATCCGAGATAGACCGCTCTACAAGATTTATGGACTAACTGATATTGGATTCAAGTAGTAAAGTTTTCCCTTCTTTTTTTTTTCGAAAGGCTGAAGGTTCAGGGGGGACGTGCGTCTTGCTGGACGTCTTAACTGACCTCATATATTCATTCCGTTACCCTTCCACCTATTCCACTCAGTTTCCTTCCGAACACTGGTTTTCTTCCTGATTAGAGATCCCAAACTTTTTCTCCTTTTCCATGGCTTGACTTGATTTTTGTTTGTTGACATTTTCCCTTTTTTTCACTAAGAGCGCGGGAAAATCTGGTTAACGTCCCCGCCCCATGTAGTGCTTAAACCAAGGTAAAACTGTTCATTGTTCGGCCAGGTTCAAGTTTTTTTTTTTTTACGCGCGCCGCTGAGTTGGTTTGTTAGATGTTTTTGGCCGAAGCCGAAGATGAAGTGGCCGAAGCCGAATACGAGAGGGCCAAAGCCAATACATCCATGTCGGAAGCGGAAAATTTTTCCGTTCCGCCGGGATTCGAACCCGGACCTCTCAGGACACAAAGCGGACCTCTTAACCACTCGGCCACTGAGAGGCTCCCCTAGTATCGAAATATATCGGGATATCTGCGCATGTGGGCCACGGAGGCACCAAAAAGGATACAGGACCAAATACAATATCCAGAGCTGAGGACAGGCGAAACATGAAAAAGAGTAAAGCATTGAAATAATCTTGAATCTCAGCATCAGCAGTGATATTCAGCACAAAAACCGGTCCTCGCAGAAGTTGAGGGTATTTATTTCTTTAAGCTGCAGCTTATAAGGATGCTGAAAGCTGTGCGAGCTTGCATCTATACAGAGCACCATGCAAGGTAATTATTACAAGTTGGAAAATGGTTCATAGCCCCCGATTACACCTTACAATTTCCAATCCTAATATGATCATAAAAAAATATGATCAAGAAAAATTGTAAGGTGTAAAGTGAATTGAGTCAATTATGATACAATTTGTATCGGCCGGTACAAATTGTATCATAACTGCTGCGACTACCTTCCTCTAGGCTGCGATGTGTTTGTTGTTGTTGGGTTAGTCCGTTGAAAATGGTGGCTGAAGTAAAGTGGAATGGAAATGACCCGTATTTTAATAGAAAAATAGAAAATGTGGAGGAGTACGAATTTCTTATAACGATGAATTGAAAGAATATAGCAGAAATTATTTAACCTAAAACGGTTCAAAAAAGGACCCTAAAAATCTTCAAAATTCTATTTTTTTACCATGTCAAGTTGGCGTCATTGCTAAACATGATCATATTTTTATTGTGAAGTGTATTACAGTTTTTCTAAAATTTTATGATACTAAAAAAATAGGATCATATTTTTTTTGTAAGGTGTAATCGGACCCATACTCCTATTAACGGTCTTTTATTCCTTACCAGATGGCACTTTGAGTTTGATTTTATTATTTCTGCGCTTCTTTCCGAACAAATTTGCTCATTGGCATCATTTCAGAGCTCATATAGCATAATTATTAGAATAGTAAATTACTGACTAACTACATTTAAAAGATCTATTATATTTTAGAAAAAAAATCAGTATCCCCAGAGCGATGACGAAGAAAGGCAATTAAATATGTTTTATTCACAATCACACGATTCCAGCGATTTTGGCGTGCTGAAAACAAGACGCATTCGTGACCCAACGGCAGCGGCGCGGCGGCTCGACCCGCTAATCACAAAGTTCCGCCCTTCTAATATAACCCTTTTCCAACCGAAAAGGGTCCTTCTTTTCTAATTTCGATGTTACGTCCGTGACATCATGTAATTGTGTAATCAACAGAAACACCTGGTCAAACCACCCCCTCCTTCGCACCCCCACCTCCCCCTATGATGGAGGGCTCAAGTGCTCAACTGAAGGGGTTCCAAGCCACCCCGCCCCAACACTACAGTTTCGATATTCTCCTATAATCACATTTTCTAAAAGCACTAAAAGCAGACAGACATATAGGAACAGCCCCTATGTACAGAAATTGAGTAAAATTAATTATTTCATAAGGGGTGCACGTTGACATTAAGGGGATGCGACTGCTGACTAGGTGCATACAACACGTGCAGGGGATGGGGTGCCACAAATACGTGACCGTTATCTTTCCTCCAGTCCACCTCCTCGAAAGATATGCGTGCTGTCTGAGCATTCGTCGAAGATAACTAAAGCTCGATCACACATGCATACACACACGTTTTAAGGTCAAATCGTGGTGAAATTCCTTCTTTATCATGGTAAAATGCGAATTGAACTGCGGTTTGAACTTCAACACGTGTACTGTACCACTCCTTCCGAACACATTCAATGCGCTTGGCGGTCACTAAATGGTCAGTTAACGCTTTTCAGTTTTATAGCACAATGGGTGTTCAAAATAGTAGGTCTTACGGCTCGTCCCCATCAACGCTTCTTCACATGCTTTTCATTCAACAAGCAGTTTTGCAGAAGTTTTGCTGAGGGGACTGTCCACTACTGCAATACTGATTTTCTACGCAGGATTTGTTCCTTAAACGAAAACGCATGAGCCAGAGCACACTCACACCTATATTCTTTTCAAAGAGTACAAAGAGTAATTAAGGGTCCGCTATACCTGACGGTGCATTTTTTGCTGCCCATAAGATTAACATTTCGAGCGGCGATTCATTTTCAAGGTTTACCCTTGGTTGGAAAGACACAAAATTTTGCCTGTACCTAGCCCTAACAATGTTCTAGGGAGTGTTCGAAGCAGATTTCCCATTTTTTTTTACTGGTTTTCGAGATACAGCACTTTTCTTGAGGTATGCGATGCTAGCATTTGCAAAACAGTTGCAATAAAAGAAACCAGAGAGAAATTGGGAAATCTGCTTCGAACACTCCCTAGAACATTGTTAGGGCTAGGTACAGGCAAAATTTTGTGTCTTTCCAACTAAGGGTAAACCTTGAAAATGAATCGCCGCTCGCAATGTTAATCTTATGGGTGGCAAAAAATGCATCGTCAGGTATAGCGTCCTCTTAATTATACATCGAAATCAATGCCTGTTGGCCAGACGGACGAATCATGGAAGAAATACAGAATGGCATAGGGTAAGAACGTACTCAAAAGATTCACCAGAGTGTGAAACCTAATAAGCTGGGTGTCTGGAAATAAATAAGGATATAACAGACCCGGAGCAAGATATCGGAGTGGCAGCTGAGAGTGACACCACAACGAGGAAAAACCCAAACAAATTGGAAAAGGGAAGATGACAATGGGTGGCAAACGCCCCAATAGCAGCCCACAAAGCGAGCGAGCGGTATTACTACCGGGGGCTTCATTCTGGACCATCCTATACCAGATTACGATAATCCGCTACATCCCTCTCTATACATACCTGATACCTACAAGAATTCCCACTGCATCAGGATGAAATCTGAGTATGCCAAGCTATGGTGAATTTCCAAAATGATTTTTTCTTTCAAATTTTCAGATGGGCAGTAGTCCCAGCCCAGTGACTAGGCCTATAGCGCGAACCTGCGTTTCACTCCTTGTAGTTTTAGATGCGTATTTATTTCTATTTTTACTGGGACCTTAAAAACTGGACTATAAAGCAGCAACTGCTAAATGTCCATTTGGAGATACCAGGTTCGAAGCCAGACAATTCAGGTATCCTAACATACAAAAAGTCGGAGTACCCAAGGTTCCGAGGGGATAACCACTCCAGAGATTCCTTGAGATTCCACTGAGATTCCATAAAGATTTCCAAAGATTCCCAACGATATTCATAGAAAGATGAACCCCGAAGGGGTAACCACTCAAAAAAAAATTCCAAGATTCCCTGAGATTTCATAAAGATTTCCAAAGATTCCCAACGAGTAGTTAACGCCTCGCAAGGTTCCCAAGCCTGATAAGCTTGAATTCTTTGCGCTCAAAGTAGGAGATAACGAATTCCTCAAAACATTTGATTAACTTTGATTTGTTTGTTTCTTATTAAACCCCCCACCTTTCGGAGAACTAGAATAAGATTTCTCATTGAATCGAAACTCAAAAACTCCCTTATCTTAGTTTAGCTACTGACAAGCGCGCTCCAATGGTAAGAGCCACAAAAGGCGAAAACACAAAAGAAGGCTAGACGGAACAAAAAGAAACTATGTCAACAGTGTTATTGACTGAACGGTGATGTCTTCAATAGAAATCACTTTACTCATCTTCAAACTTTGGGTCGAAGTTATAACTAAATTGCTGATGAACAAGTCTACGGCATAATAAAGGGAAAATGTTAAATTCAAATTTCTCCAGTTTTATAAAGGTGGCTGTCACAAACGGTAGGGAAAAATCGAGAGGAAACCACCCCAAAAGTTATGAATTAAATGCTAAAATTTTTGATTACTCAGCAAATAACGAAAGTGAACGATGACACTGGCCCTACTTCACTTTCCCTTATTTGTAAAAATCCAAGATTACTTTTTTCAACACAGTGCGAGAAAGTCAAGTGCAACCATCTGGGTATTTTCAATCAATGGAATCCTTCAAATTTGAATGGGTACTTTGATTGATTCACCAACTAGCCTGCATGCAATTTGGACATTTTTGGTTGTTCGTGTTTCGCAACAGGATGGTCAGCACTAAGCAAAACGCATCTGACGGACAGGCATTGTTTCAACTCCCCAACAAAATAGAGGAACTGAAAATGAAAAATCACTCCATTACAATAGAACTATTGTGTTGTGAGAAAGTAAAAAAAAGGACCAAACCTGACTAATTTCAGACCGAGATTTATAGAAGCGGAAAATTTTTCATTCCCCTCAGCAACAAACACTGTCGGTCCCCTAATAACTTTTTTCGAGTGCCATTCGGTTTCAATGGTTGAGGGGGAAACTGATGGCGGGGGGGTTAAAATGTGGACACAGCAATGGGTGGGTTTTGCAGACCCTAGCAAATCTTTATCACTGTAGTTTCACAAGAAGTTAGAGTGGAGGAAACCCCTTTTAGCAGTCTCCTCACCCTCCACATCCGCAATTTGAGTCCGACAATGTTAAGGCTCAACTCCATAATGAGAAAAGGAAATGTTTGGAACGACAGTGCAAACACCCTAACTACATTTATAGACATCAAAAAGTTATACTGTTCAGTAATGAATGATAATTTTCCGAGGAAAAAATATCCATCCAATGTTATCTAGTTTATCATGATTCATGAGCCTTAAGGGTCCGCTATACCTGACGATGCATTTTTTGTCGCCCATAAGATTAACATTGCGAGCGGCGATTCATTTTCAAGGTTTACCCTTGGTTGGAAAGACACAAAATTTTGCCTGTACCTAGCCCTAACAATGTTCTAGGGAGTGTTCGAAGCAGATTTCCCAATTTCTCACTGGTTTCTTTTATTGCAACTGTTTTGCAAATGCTAGCATCGCATACCTCAAGAAAAGTGCTGTATCTCGAAAACCAGTAAAAAAAATGGGAAATCTACTTCGAACACTCCCTAGAACATTGTTAGGGCTAGGTACAGGCAAAATTTTGTGTCTTTCCAACCAAGGGTAAACCTTGAAAATGAATCGCCGCTCGCAATGTTAATCTTATGGGCGGCAAAAAATGCACCGTCAGGTATAGCGGACCCTCAAGGGTTCCATACAACAGTTTGATTGTTCGTACAATCACACATAACCTAGTTTGTAACGTACAAAAGGCATATTATATTTCAGAACAAATAAATATCCGACAGTTTCCTCAGAAAACGGACATTAAGGCTGGATTTCAGCACTTCTCTACAATATACTATGGTGTCTCCTGTCATACAGATTTAACCAACAGATTTATCTTCTAGCTTATGACAAGTGCAATCGTACTATAATAACTACTACAGTATAGTTAAGTGGTGAAATCCAACCTAACACCTAACTAACTAACTATAACGCAACAATCCGGGAAACAATACAACCTAGATTTATTTTTCTCACTTCCAACCAACCCCTTAACGTCCCCTCAAAACACAGTTCTCATCCTGCTTTTGAGAGTTATAGCTGCGACAGGTTTTCAAAATAACTTGCGGATCCGTCAGCGAAAGAGAAGATTTCGAAATTTAATTCCAAAAATAGGCATTGAGAAAATCTTGAACAATTTAACCGATACTATTGCCAAAACATTTCTATAGAGAACAGAGATATAGGGTAAGTTTTTCCAATGACATTTACAGCAAAAGACATGTATGATACTCATTCCGAGGACCAAAGACGAACTCCACCGTCTAGTGAGGCTGAAAGTTACTACAATATAGGTAACCATTCCTATCACTAGAAAAGCAATAATTCGCTCTATACGACTACCGTTTAACCAGCCTCCCCCCCCCCCCCCCCCCCCCCCCATGAACGACGCCTCTGAAAGGGTCGCCTATTCGCGACTTCCTTAGCTGTAAAAATTAAAAAAAGGAATTTCATAGCACTGAAACGGATCCTAGAACATAGAACTACTGAAAGAGGGCTATAACTTTTCCAAAGCCTCCAAAAAAGTTGGGGTGAAATGGTCATTCCCAAACTTTTAATGGTCGTGGAAGTGAAGTAAAATAGAAAAAGCTGCTCTCCATCAGCTACGATGAAAGAGCTGCACTCTTTCCCTTAAGTGGAAAATCTATTGAGTTTCCTAAAGCTGACGTCACCACGATCAAAAGAAACTACTCACTATTCAAGATCTACGAGCTTCTTAAGTCATGATGCGTAAAGACAATGTCACCAAGTGCTCTAAACTCATCATAAGGAAACGCAATGTCTCACTTAAGTAAAATTTTAAGTAAGAAGGCGATTCAGTCAGCCTCAGTCAGTTTCCCAGGCCTGTGAAGACCAACAGAAACAGACCCTACCAAAACCTATACAAGAGACTAAAATAGGATGGTTTTCCAACACGGTGGGAGGCGAGGGGTTAACCACTCGTTGGGAATCTCGTTGGGAATCTTTGTAAATTCTTATGGAATCTTATGGAATGTTGCAATTTTTTTTGGAGTGGTTACCCCTTTGGGGTTCATCTTTCTATGAATATAGTTGGGAATCTTTGGAAATCTTTACGGAATCTCAGGGAATCTCAAGGAATCTCTGGAGTGGTTACCCCCTCGGTGGGAGGGTTCTCTGAACTTAGTAGTGTCTTAAAAATAGACACATAAATTCAAAAAAGAACAGGTACACAGGAGAAGAGGTAGATCAATAAAAGCCCTCCCTCCCCCTCCACGAAAAGCAATACATACGCCACTGGTTCTCTCGTGTCCACGAATAAAACAAGAAGAGTCCTCTCCACGATGTACGAGGGACGGGTTTATTATATTCTGTACGTGCTCAAACGTTTTGGCTTATTAAATGGAAAATTAAAAAGTTTTCATTTAAAAAATATGTTATGAGGTCGATAAACCTCTCAACTGATGTTCTCTGTCTGGGTCAAAGCCTTCCACCAGCTGTCAGATTTTATGAAACACTTCCGAAGCTACACCAAGTTCGTAACAAGTTGAGAATTTTTTCGCTGCTTCTCGTACAACGGAAACTCCTTTTAATCACGTCAAGACTTCGCATCAGCTGATGGCGCATCTTCGCCAGCCATTAGATTAAACAGCCCAATATGGCGAGAACGCGTTGTTGTGCAAAATATCGAAATCGAGATTTTATGTCTCCCATGCAGGGGAAGGGAACTATAAGTACAGGAAAGCGCTATAAAAATTATTTATAACAATATTTGGTAGAGTAGGTCTAGCTCATGCTACTATAGTACTGAAAAGTAAGCATTTCGGATTGTACTCGTACTTCAATTTCCACTGTTGAATTCAATCTCGCAATATTTCGCCTTGAAAAAGTTCCCTGATTAGAACAGGTTGTTTCTTTTTAAGTTTTAACACTTCAGATCCTCCCGATGTAAATGCTACGGCAGAAGTGCAAGAGATACCAAAGATACCCACTATCTGTCAACAACCTTGCACTGCTCAGTTTTGAACCTGAATGAAGCTGTTCGCTCACTTATATTAAGAGGACGCTATACCTGACGGTGCTTTTTTTGCCGCCCATAAGATTAACATTGCGAGCGGCGATTCATTTTCAAGGTTTACCCTTGGTTGGAAAGACACAAAATTTTGCCTGTACCTAGCCCTAACAATGTTCTAGGGAGTGTTCGAAGCAGATTTCCCATTTTTTTACTGGTTTACGAGATACAGCACTTTTCTTGAGGTATGCGATGCTAGCATTTGCAAAACAGTTGCAATAAAAGAAACCAGTGAGAAATTGGGAAATCTGCTTCGAACACTCCCTAGAACATTGTTAGGGCTAGGTACAGGCAAAATTTTGTGTCTTTCCAACCAAGGGTAAACCTTGAAAATGAATCGCCGCTCGCAATGTTAATCCTATGGGCGGAAAAAAATCCATCGTCAGGTATAGCGTCCTCTTAATGGTACTATTTCTGAGAATAATCCTAGATATTTATTTGTTCTGAAATATACTACGTCTTTTTCAAACCCCTCCCATACAGCAAACAAAGCTTACCTCAGTGGAGTACGGATGGGAACTAAGTCGAACACCATCCTTTGCCAGTTCCTCCCTGACTAGAGCCTTGAGCTGCAGCCTGGGGATTTTGAGGAGTTCTGCGCGGCCTTCCTCGTACTCGTCCTTGAATTTGGCCTTGGCGCTATCGTTGGACAAAGAGGATGATCGGGAGGAGGTCCTGGTTTCCCGCACCTCCTTAATCTCTTCAGCAGGAGGCTCAGCTGTGGCCACCCCTGAGGCTTGCTCCAGGGTGAAGTATACTCGCGCGGCACCCGTCTCACGAAGGGTCCGTACCTGCAACACAAAATGCATGTCATATTTTTAGTGGCTTATTGCTGCCGGATAGAAAGCGAGGTACAAGAGGTATTGGTTCCCGACCTGCAGGTGTATTCCCTTTCTCGAACGCCAGAAAACCGACTAAAGTAACACCTTCAAAATTTATTGTAAGAAGAACATTTCTCCATATATTGCATCACGGCGTGCATTCTCTTCTAACAATAAATTTTGAAGGTGTTGGGTGGGTTTTCTGGCGTTCGAGAAAGGGAATACACCTGCTGATGTGGTTCGGTGGTTCCTGAGAGGAGGACTAGAATCAGGTCTTCAAAGCTTTACAGCTTACGGAGTTACGTCGAGGTATCACCAGCTTTCAGCGGCATTTGTTCGTCCCACTACTAAAGCTGAGATTGCAGTGTTTCCCAATTTGTGTTCGGCGGAAAAGTTGGCCGATTATTTAGTGCCCTCTCCCACGTTTAATTATGGCTGATAATAGTGATAATTCTTTAAAAGGACATGGAGACGGAAATAGGGTGTTACTTACCGATTCCAAGAGGCGGACCCGGTGAGCGGGGCTGAAGACCCCGATGGCGTCCAGGTCCGGGTCCCCGACCTGCTTGCAGATTTCGAGGTCGTCGTAACCATTGTCGAGGAAGGACTCCGCGTACTGGCCGAGTTGCAGAGACCGCAGCCACTCGGCCACGATATTGCAGTTGCTCGCCGTCATATCACATCCTTACCGCAGGTTCTGAAAAAGACAAGATTCGTTTCAACACTAATCTCATCAATACATACTAGAGAGCTATAGGAACACGCACACCTACAACGCACAGACGGGTATTTATGACATCGCCTGTTGGGACTATGAGAATCCCGAGGGGTTAACCACTCTAGACATTGCTTGATATTGCATGAAGATTTCCAAAGATTTCCTGAGATTCCCAAAGAGATTCGTGGAAAGATGCACCCCGACGGTTGAACTGCTCCAGAAATTTCCAAGATTCCCTGAGATTTCATAAAGATATCCAATGATTGCCTGAGGTTCCCAACGAGATTCCTGGAGTGGTTAACCCCTCGGAGAAGCCCAAGCGCCCCTTAGCAGAGCGGATGTTCCGCTGGGGGGATGTGGTTATAAACTGAACGAGTTGTACCTAAAAATTACCGAACCGCACGTATAAGAGAATTCGATGTCTTGCTTCTGTAAATCAGTATGGCGCGGCGCGTCACTAGTACGTCAATCTACTTTAAATATTTCACTGGGGTCAAAACGGGCCTCCTTGAGACTGTTCAGTCCTCCAGTGTCAATAAACTTGGTTAGCAAACAAAAACTTAATTCGTTAATCCCTCCCGAATACCGCCGAGTCAGAGTTGGGAAGGATTTACGTTGATCTGGAGGGTGAGTAAGTAACTAAGTAAACTTAGTGGCTGGTCTCGACTTAAGTCTTAGATGGCTTAGCCAGCACGACTGGAATTGTGGATGGGTGAATGTCACTTCTTATTAACTGAATGGGTGAACTTGCTGACGAAGTTGAGCACTTATCAGTCCGATTGCTAAACCAACGAATTAGTGTAGGAAGTAAGTCTTCTCAGTCTACAGATTTCGCTGCTGTTTGGAGACTGGAACAGAATTTCTCACAGAAGCTATGAGTCTGCACTGAACCAAACCAGGCCAAGAGACACGACTCTCCTATATCGTAACGGGAAAGTCAAAGTCTACCATTGTCAACTCTTAACCGAGTGCTCAGCCTTCATGAACAGGTCCAATTTTTAGCGAACTCAAGGCGACTACGAGCAAATTGGGGTTCAAGTTGTCGATAAGGTGACAGGGCATAAGGGGAGGGTTTTGGAACGAGTACAAGCCATAGACTATAGTCTGATAAAAAGTTTGATAAAGAGTAACATGAGAGCAAACACTGATAAAGCGAACTGACGTCACAACATATGCCACTTTTCCACATAGGTCAATGACTAAATATTGGTACCTGTCAAATGAGATAAGATCCAAAAATAACGTAAACAAAACAAGTTTATTGATGCTATAAATGCAGTAACTAAACTGAGAGTTATTAATGAATGTCAAGTACACAGTAATTTTTCTGGGAAGCTTTTTATACCCCGCAAGTCAACCAAAATTGCTTTAGGCTGGATTTCACCACTTTAACGTGAAGACTATCGTGTACACGATAGCGCTATCGTATCGGTAAAAAATGTTAACGGCTTTCACCATGCACCGTTACCGTTTCGTTAGCTTTCGAGTGAATTTTCCGTGCGTTATCGAAAACGATAATTTTCATACCTCCGACTCATTAGGTGTAGTCTAATGTAGTCTAATCAACATTTTAACTTCTTTCTCCGAAAAAATAGGGGGTTTTTTCACGTTTATTTCCACTTTTAGATTGAAATTGTTGAAATAAATTTGACGTAAACAAAGCAGGCGAATTCTATTGACACAACAAAACCTAACGAGAGGATGTCTGCTTTTTCGAATCGATAGCTATTCGAACGTTAAAAGGCACTATCGTGAGGTGGTGAAATTCAGCCTTAGAAGTTTAAGCCAGGGGAGAAGAACGGAGGCATAACACAGTTATGTAAACGCAGTGCAAACTTCCAAATTTTCCCCTATTTAAAATGGCAAGAAAGTAAAAAAGCTAGTTAGTTCACAAACCAAACAGCATGGCTATCGAACAAAATATACAAAAACGAAAATGTCCACCACTACAAAGGGTAAAATTCTAGAAAAACAGTGGGATCACAGATGGAATCAAAACTACCCCTAAATTTGCAATCGAATGTGACCTTTCTAACTCGAGCCAATAACGAATTCATTAATATTAAAAACCTGTGATGGGATCGACTCTGCCTTCCCTCATTTTACATGCTTTTTCACCCCAAAGGGTCACCTCAGGCTTCGATATATTACGGTAAAAAATCGATATGCACAATAATTCAGAAACGGGGGAATCGCTCCCAACGCAAATTTCATATTGGAAACTAAATTGGCTTTTAAAGCGCCGCCGCACCGATTGCCCAGTAACCTTCGGGTAGTCTTTATGTTCAGACCATCTGAGCTGGAAATCAGAACCTAGAATAGTAGGTGTCAGAAAATTTGTACAGTGTAGGTATAAGACAAACCGCCTGACCGTTCCGGAGGTCATTTTCGGTTGTTAAAATTCTACCTTCCACACTTCAATGGGCCGTTAAACAGCCCGACTGAACTGGAATGCCCGTGAATTTCCGTATTCATTTCAAATGGCAGCATCATGGTAACTTTATGGAAAATTTTAGCATACCTTTTGGAATATTAATTATACCTGGATGTACTCGTATACCGCTTTTACATAACCTTCTCGGCTACTCGAAACGTTTGTAAAATATTCACCAATTTTCCAATACTGGCACCTGGATGCAAATGAGTAAATATGAGAGCAGTGCTGGAGCATCATCACTCACATGTGTCAGTTTACACATTTTAGCCGTGGTATCGTGCTTATATTACGCATATGGCGGTGCTACTTTTGTTCAATCTCAATTTTGGCTTTGATTTTCGCTGATATTGCTGTTAAATTGTTAATTTACCCAAGCGAAGGATCCATATGAACTCGTCTGCCATTCCATATACCTATTACAGTACGGCTGCAATTTTTATAATCCACTTAGCGACCTGGCCAAACTATATTTTTATTTAATTTTTTCAGGGGATAAGAGGGCAGAGTATTGCCATTTTTAAGGAGCTCCATTTTATGTATCCGAGGGGGTAACCACTCCAGAGATTCCCTGAGATTCCATAAAGATTTCCAAAGATTCCCAACGATATTCATAGAAAGATGAACCCCGAAGAGGTAACCACTCAAAAAAAAATTCCAAGATTCCCTGAGATTTCATAAAGATTTCCAATGATTCCCAACGAGTGGTTAACCCCTCGTATGTATCTTACTAGAACAGTAGATCGAACTCATAACATTACAACAAATCCAACGCCGGAAATATCCCTCCAAAAAGCTCCAGAAATTCTTCTGAAAATACGAATACCTATCCCCTAAAGCGCATACAGTATAGGTAGTTTGATCGATTATAACATAACAAAAATTCTTGTATATTGGAATCTATACTAGGCATGGAATTATATAGTTCGTATTCCAATTTACGAAATTGGCAGTCAAATATCCGCAAAAGTTTTGTGATTGACGTCCCATAACAATTTCTATGGGCAAAAATTAAGAAATGGCGCCGCGTGAATGATTCTGAACACAACAGGGTTTAATTTTCTAAATGCACAAACAACAATGGCGGAAAATAACCGTGAATTTCCTTGCAACCAATCAGTGATTACTAAAAGGGTCGAAAGCCTCATTTGAGGTTACGACGCAGGACTCAGAAAAAATGGGGAACTCTGGGAAATACTTCAAAATCCAGCTTCCATTAAATGCTTACGACTCTCTTACTGGATGGTCCGAACTCGTGTTATCCGAACACTACATTTATACTCGCTATACAAGGCCCCTCCAAATGCTTCTAGTGATTTTACGATAGAGAATTTTGTAGTGACAAAAATCACAGCGTAGTCATTTTATTTCTGACGTTACAAAGAAATACTATATTTCAGAACATTTAAATATCTAACAGTTTCCCCAAAAAAGGTCGAAAAAACATTAACAAATAGGATTGTGCGAGGGGTTAACCATTCGTTGGGAATCATTGGAAATCTTTATGAAATCTCAGAGAATCTTGGAATTTTTTGGAGTGGCTACCCCTTCGGGGTTCATCTTTCTATGAATATCGTTGGGAATCTTTATGGAATCTCAGTGGAATCTCTGGAGTGATTACCCCCTCGGGATTGTGTGACGACTACGAATAAATTCAACATAGTTAGCGAGCTGAAAATTTCCCTAGCTAAATTGGGTGCATTGTGCAGCCCATATACTGCATCTAAATCTGACAATTTGTAACAACAACTTACCACAGTTTATTCCCAATCACTAAACAGTGTTTAAGCACCTCAAATAGGAACTGACAGTTGAAGGGGAGGGTTTGATTTGGCACCACGAGCAAACACGCGACACTAGCTGACCGACCTATTAAATATCATGACATTACTGTGTACATACACAATACATTACTATGTACATACGGACACTAGTCACGATCAAGGGTCACACGATCGATTATCCCCAAACTCGCCCTCTCATTTGCAATAGGCCCTAAGCTGAACTTCCCCTATCGCAGCGATATAGCTTCGACACCAGAGGTATTTTCCACTCGAGCTGACTTTCTTACTACAGAATTCCTATTTACTCTAAATTTTATTTTATAGTTTAGACGAATTATCAAGAGAGACAAGGTGGGTACGTGGTCCGCACCCGGAGTTCTAACCTTACGGCTGTCACATATGGCTGGCCCGAAAAACTAGCCCTTTTCTCGAGGGGTTAACCACTCGTTGGGAATCATTGGAAATCTTTATGAAATCTCAGGGAGTCTTGGAATTTTTTCGGAGTGGTGACCCCTTCGGGGTTCATCTTTCTATGAATATCTTTGGAAATCTTTATGGAATCTCAAGGAATCTCTGGAGTGGTTACCCCCTCGCCTTTTCTGCAATATACCCTTGATCCAGCTGATCTATAGATCACCTCCTCAACACATGGAAATAGATTTTCTTAAAAAACCGGCAAATAGCTTGATACTTGAGGAGCAACAAAAAAAATAACTATAAAATTTCTTTCACCAGCTGCGTCTATATTCCAACGGTGGGGATTATACTGAAACGGTGTGTGCCATCATTTAACGACCAGCGCCTTTAGATACCCAAGGCATAATTGCTTCTTTTATATTAAAAATTAAATCGTAAATTATAGGGCTACGCCTCCGTAGCCCCCGTTTGCGGTGCGAGCCAAATAAAATAACCGGCTCAGCTGGCGGGGGAGGATATTCCCTATTTTACGATGGTGTCCTTGGTATGTATAGGTACAACCTAATAAGGGCGCATAAATATTTGAGGTTAATATCGAGCAGATTGGTCGTGGATTTTCCGACACCTCGTTTGCTTTAGATAGAAGATAGCGACCCCATGCTATTCCGTACTAGGACGCTCCTCTCGATCGCATGAGCAATAAAGTCATAACTTCTGTTAAGAATCCTCTTGTCTGCCGCTTATATGTAATTTATTGAGTCTACGAGCCATTGACACGGTCTTCTCAAGATAAGGGCACCATTCAGTCTAGCAGAGCACACGCGGCCACTGGCATAGTATACTCAGGCCATCATAACTTTTTTCAATTTACGGCATTGAGTTGAGTATGGGTAAACTGAGGTATGAAGCAAGAGGAGCCACGATCTAGTCCCGGCTTGGCGAAATTTTTCCTGGTCAATCTTGCCCGGCCCTGGGCCTACCCAGCCCTGATGGGTACCTGGCCTTCACTGGCTGGAGGAAAACTCGGCTGTGGGGCGTGATTCTGACTAAATCACCCCCTTGTGTACAGAGCTCACGAAAGGTGCCAACCTGTATCCCACTTAAGGGTCCGCTATACCTGACGGTGCATTTTTTGCCGCCCATAAGATTAACATTGCGAGCGGCGATTCATTTTCAAGGTTTACCCTTGGTTGGAAAGACACAAAATTTTGCCTGTACCTAGCCCTAACAATGTTCTAGGGAGTGTTCGAAGCAGATTTCCCATTTTTTTTACTGGTTTTCGAGATACAGCACTTTTCTTGAGGTATGCGATGCTAGCATTTGCAAAACAGTTGCAATAAAAGAAACCAATGAGAAATTGGGAAATCTGCTTCGAACACTCCCTAGAACATTGTTAGGGCTAGGTACAGGCAAAATTTTGTGTCTTTCCAACCAAAGGTAAACATTGAAAATGAATCGCCGCTCGCAATGTTAATCTTATGGGCGGCAAAAAGTGCATCGTCAGGTCCTATAGCGTCCTCTTAACCCTGGCCCTCCAAGTGCTGTCGCGCCAAGGAGAAAATCTGACTACGGCAGACAGGATTTGCATCAACATCTGGTAGGGACTAAATTAATCATAATACTTACTACTTAATAACTACTGATAAAGAAAGAACATAAACTTTCCATGTTATTCAATCGAATCTGGCAGTATGATTAAACGCGTGGGCCGAGCAGGCCAACATTTCATCTGTACTCCATACTTTATTACGAACAAGCCTCACTTGACCATCTGACCATGTCGTTCAGTCACACAAATCAATGATAACAGCATTAACTACCATCATAAGCTAGATATTGCTACACTATAAACACTCAGCCCCCATGCTGGGGTACTCTTTTACATAAAGTGAGCATTGAGGGGCCTCCTCGCAGTTGGTTTGGTGATTCCAGCATCGCCCTACCTACTAAATTCCAAAGTCATAAACTGAGAAATTGATCTAAGCTGCTAAACCTCCCTATAAAATATGATTTGGAAAGTGGTACTGCAATATTGAAAAATTCAACCCATTGATGATTTTCTTAACAACACTGGTATAGGCCAGTCCCTCCAACGCATCGCTTTCTCATTCGCATGCAAGGAACACAAATGTATGTAGTAAATTTTCAATAGAACACGGCAATACCGGATCTTGGAAATTCCACTAAACACAGTGTAGAAGTGAGGAGATGGAACACGCGAACCTCAATTTTGCCCCCGCACGTTTACTTTTGTGGGTCAACATCCCTGCTCATTTTTTGTCCATACTCATTTGTTTCTTCACCTATGTAGTTCTGCTCTTTTCTGCTCATATAAACGAACGGTTCTTTATATAGCACAAAGCGACTCGGACTGGTTAGCGTTATTTGACATTGGATTCAAACGAAGCAACCTGCATAAGTTATAGACCTTAACGCCTGGGTGCTTACTAACACTGTTCTGATTCCAGTGTAGGTACTAAGAATTAAAAAAGTAGTAGGTCCAGGATTTCCAGGATTAGGAGGGAGGTTACCTACCTATGTAGCTAAGTACCTACTCCTGTAGCTATAATTGAGAGAGGGTAAGGGGAACAGAGATTAGACCACTTCGAAGCAATGTACTAGCGTCCCAGGTGGGTAGGTATCTTGCGGGTTGCAGGTGCACAATCTACATTTCTTTTAGCCCAGAAGTAGGGACATTCTAATTAAGCCCATAACAACTATTACCTGCTAGCAATTGGTCCTTATGAGCATTGTCTTACCAGAAATGCAGTGAGTATTCCCAGCAGGCTGTAATCCGTATACTGTTGACAAACATCACTACATTCACAAATCCATTAAAACTTAAAATTCACAACTGGAGCGACCCGAAACGGCACAAAAACAGCACAATTATTGCTTAGTTTGCTCGTAGGAAGAGATTCAGTCAGATTGTTGGTTGCCACACAAAAAACTTGTCAAAAGCAACGACACTCAGGTTGACATTCGCCAAGGTATTTTTCAAAATTTTGACACAAAATGTTTGTATTTTGCTAAACAACTATTGCTTACGAATAGCTGGGGAGTTTATGGATGTAATATATTGAAATTAGAAGAAATTTGTGATCCCGCGAACGAAGTACGGAAGATTTTGCGGCTGGCACAACCACCGCGTTCAACACACCCGGCCATTTTGACTGGCATTCTAGCGCTAGTTCCACAAACGGACACCGAGCGCTAGCTCCTGGGTGAGCAACTGTTCCCGCTCTTTTTCAAAACTTTTCGAACTTCTCAGGAAATCTATTTTCTATGTATTCTTAATTCTGGGAGATGTTTTCGTGGGGATTTAAATTTTTTATAGAGAGTTGGGGTCTATGAGAACCCCTTTCACAGTATCTAAAGTCTCATTTGAAGACGTCTTGGAAGAAAACAAATAATGTGACCTGTAGTACCTACCTATATCTAACACACCAGCTTTTGCAGTGGGCCGTCTGTGCATATCTTGCTTCCATTACCCTTCCCTCTCCCAGCACACTGACTGATGGGACTGACCCCGAATATTACCCCCCCCCCCCCCCCCCCAAGAATGTTTCTAAGTGAGAGTCTCACGATGATGATTTTACCCTGAAAATATGAACCAGATAGTTAAGGGGGCCATTCATTTTTTCGTAAACGTAGGTGCTATATAACCTGCAGTTTGTAGGAAAGTAAAAAGTTTAAAGTACCTAATAACGTCAAATTTGGCTGATCAATCGTTCACCCCAAGCCCTCAATCACTCTGCATTCATGAGCGCAATTTTATGTCATCGTTCAACCTAAAAGTTTTCTTCACTTCCGAACCCATGAGCAGCAGAGTCATCGGAACGGGTCTCGACGTCATTTTCCCAGCCAGGGAACCTCTGGAGTACACAGATCTTGATCGACAAGTACCTACGTACCTCCACACAAGAAAAGGTAGCAGAGAGCAGACGGCAGCGACACGAATCGCTTCAAAATCAGTTTGGACAAAAGTTGAAAAGTTTTGATTCATTACTCTGAGCAGACGTAGATCGTATTTGATGGATGAGACTGGGAGAGGGAGAGTGAAAAAGACAAATTATGACACAAAATTTTCATCGCTCAACAGTTTTTTCGCGTCATTAATAAAAGTTAGCAAAAGGTTTGTTATTTTTTAAATAGACCCTCTACACTGTCGGATAATTTAATGAAGCGCACGTTTTCTTATAAATTTAACTTAAAGTAAGTCCTACTTACTTAAAAAATACGTATCATAACATTATCATGATCGTAAAAACAGAATAGGTATACTAGAATAAGTATACCTTCTTTCCCAATTTCCCACCGACCTTTTGTGAGTTTTGACTCAGGATTGCAGGATGGCGGGAAACATGTCAAATTATATTTTAGGTAGGCAGAAAGGTAGGTATAGGTTCTCGGCAGTACAAAATTTTACCTTTTTTAAAAAAAAAAAAAATCTTTAAATATACCTATCTGAACACAGCGGTAAATTTCAGCTAGGTGCATGTAGATTCTAGAGTAACACTGGATTTTGTTAAATTATTTGAATGGTATCTCCGCATCGTTTTACTCAAAAGCTATGGTTAACTCGTTGGTCGTAAAAGTTTCAAGTTAACAAAACCCACCAGAACACAAACAACTGCTTTCCGAACAAACGACATATATAGGTACTAGGCCTAAATACAGTTTTAAATAATTAAAGTAGGTATTTCCTAAATTAAATAACATGAGTATTATTTACTTTACGTCAACTTATTGTTCGTTCCCCTGCATCACCTGCACCTGCAGGTTTTTTTGAAATACGTTCCTAGAACAGAACTTACACCTAAAATTAGGTATAACCTATAGGCTAATATTTGGCATGATTTTGAATCAAATTAGATAGGTTTAACAAAAATTGGGCAATCGATCGACTTTTTTAAACTGCGGTGCTTTCCAACGGATCCCAAATTTTTGCAATACTAAAAAAGATCATTCATTATTTAGGTCTGATTTTCCTTCCAAATTTTTCACTAACCGCCCCCTGGCCTACATCTAGATTGGCCAAAATCTGCTCTTCAGTTGGTTCCACTGCTGACGTCAGCGATTTCCCCGTAAATGATCCTTCGTACAGAGGGACGCTTTTCTGTACTTCCACTTTCACATTATCAGTCTTGGTAGTTGGAGGCTCCTCATCCTCATAATCATCTGAGACGAACATTTGGCCCCCTAAGCTTGGCCCATTGTTAATTTGCTGAGGTTTCGAAATTTCATTCTGGGGCAAACCGGCGAACGGGCCACTTCTGACTTCTTCACCCCTCTCCTCCTCCTCCTCCTCCTCTGCGCTTTGGTCACCCCTCATCTGATTGATTTTGGAAGCTACACTCCCAGCAGCTTGAAGAGTAGCCAGCGCCTCAGCTGTTTCTTTATTAGGGAGGACCGAATAAAAGGGCACCTCCGGTTCATTTTTAATATTAAAAATGGGCGACTTATCGTCTTTTTCAAAATCTTTGTCGAAATCATCATCGGGGATTAAATTCGATAAATCATTCGGCAATGTTTTCTTGACAGATTCCGTCTTTTTCTGTTCCCCTAAAGCTCGCTCATCCGTATTTCTAATAACAGTCAAGCTGTTCCTGTTTTCTGACTCAGAGGTGTCCGGTTCATACCTAAACTGATTATGAAAGTTATCGTCCATTGGTACAGCAGCAGCACTGGGATTGTTTTCTTCATAGTTGAACGACTGATACGCAGGGTTATTGAAGTCGTGATACTGTTGCTCCTGTTGCTGTTGTTGCCCCTGGTGATTTATAACTGAAGAATGCACAATTCCGTTGTTTTCGACCTCTTGATGTGAGTTGGATGGCTGATGAACGTACTGTTGATGGTTCAAAAAAGTCTGCGGGGGTTGGTAAGGAGTTTGAGATCCCAAAAGGGTGACAACCGGCTGGGGGATGACGGACGTCTGAACTAGAGTGTACTGATCATTCGGGAAACTATGCATAAGGTCATAAAGTTCTTGACTAGAAAGGTTCGGGATCGGGGCATGCACATTAGAACCTGCTTCCAAAATCTGGTACTCTTGGCCCGTCGGGAAATTTTCGTTCAAATTTCCGGGAAGGGTAGTAAGAGAGTGCGAGTCTTTATTTGGATTGCTTGGTATTGAGTGGGGGTCGTGAGTGGGGGGGATTTTGGGGGCTGGAAGGCTGGGATCGGGATCGGGGGCGTAGTACCCCTTAGTGCCGTCAGACTGCTCGATTACCTTATCATTGGATTCAACAACTTCATAACTCGGTTTCTTCCCATAGTGGTTAAACGGGGATTCAGTTGGTTGAGTTGAAAAATCAGAACCTGAGTTCTTCCCAAAATGAGAGAAAGGAGATTCCGTTACTTGTGTGGAGTAATCGTGACTAGGTTTATTTTCAAAATGAATGTAAGGAGATTCAGTAAGTGGGTTAGAATAATTCGGGGTTTCTGGGGGACCGTATACAGGTTTAGCGGAGTCGGGTTTAGGGCCTAAATTGGGGGCTGGAATTTCATGGATGGGGCCTCGGTTGTCGTCAGAGTTGATGATATGGTTGAGGGAAGGGTTAGAAGATGGAAGGTACTCGAAAGAGGGGGTGGCGAGGGGTTTGGAGGGGAGGGAAGGGAACGAGGGAGGAGGAGGGGGACTCCGGAAATGATCCTTGATGGCCGGAGAGCGGAAATTGTTCCCAGACTTGTATGGACTCCCTGAAACAAAGATGAACATATTTTCATTATTCTGGATGAAAAAATAATGAAGACATTTGAGGGATGAGCCTTTATGCTGTGTCAGTCTTTTATAGACTGAAGGCAGAAATAAATAAAGGGGTCCGAAATGTGACGTCCTTAGTTACAGCTTACTTAGCTATGTTTCGCTTTTCCATTCAAGTTAAGGGCGTCTACGCAGTCATGTTTGTTAACGTTTTATCCGCATACCTATTTTATGAGGAAACTACCAGACATTTAAATGTTCTGAAACATAATATTATGTCCTTTTAACGTCATAAATTAAGAGGCTATGTTATGATTTCAGGATCGGTTAAATAATTTTGGACAATTTTTTTGTTGACAAAAATCACTCGATGGATCGATTGTGTGGTCGCCCTTAAGGTAGCAAGGGTTCAAAGCCCTTACACTCCTTTCAGGGTGCGGGTCTAGGTCTCAGTACTTGCCTGCCGGATAAGGCATTTATGGCACTATCACTAACATGAACATGATTCTGATTATTAGGCAACCAATACTTTCACCAAAAAAAGTGCTATAGAAAACCCCGAAACTAAAGCAATTAACCGTGGAAATGTCCCTAAGCGAAGTATAGACACGATGATAGGTTAATGATGGGTTAAAGCAGCCGCGTGAGAGGAGTTGCTATATGAGTAATTGAACATTATAGAATGGTAATGTCGACTAATTATTGTTCCCGATGTTGTAATTATTTAAATATGCCTCCTACTGCAGGAGAAAAATCATTTCACATGAAAATTAAATATCTGTTATTCAGGCCCTCGAGGTATTCATAACAGATTTTCGAATAACTCAATTTTGCATTCTGTATTGTATTGTATACTCCACCTATAGGTAGGTAAGTACCTTCTTAATTTGTTTTAGGTATACCCACATGTGGAAACACATATTAGTAAATCCCTTCAAATATATAGCTATTTCAGAAAGTGCATTCGGAAGGATGACCCAGCTACGGCACTATAGCTAAACCTAAATGGACAGGAGTCGGGAGAAAGAAAATAGCGGTATAGAGAAATTGTGGCAGAAAAATAGAAGATTTCTTCGGTATAAAAGAGAGAACCAAGTATTGTGCTTAGAAGGATAGTGACAGGTGCATGATTGATCAATTATTGCCAATAGATCAATTGAAGTTGATATTTAGGTAGGTATGTAAATTACGAAACAATACGAAACAATAGGGTCTGCATTGCAAATTATGGATTCATCCTTGAATCTCTCTAAGATGAAGGTCAAGACATGAAAACTGGATCACATCAGAGAGTTTGTGTCTGGTTGGAAAGGAACAGCGATAGCAAAGATGGGAAAGTGCCACGCCCACTCGAGACACCTAAGGCTATCACATAAGAGGTGTCACACGTGTTCGTGAAAGGCAAAGCCACTGACGCAAAATAAAGTGATTCACCCCTGAGGGTCACTCGAACACTGCAACAACCATGACTCTATAGGCAATCACCACATAGCATGTGATAACTATCACTGTCCAGGTGACAAACTACTCCCTGGGTGTGTCCAGCAACGGGCAGACAACTGGACAGGTACTGGTCATGGAGAAAGTGATGACCAGGTACGTGACAGCTCATTGTAAAGCAGACGTCTCATATATACGTGGACTGGTTTAACGCAAGAGAAAAGTTGTTTGGAGGCACGATAGGACAATGAACTTGAACTGCAGTGTCACTGTCAATGATCACGGGGATCTTTGAACTTTGTTCAATCAAATGTGCTCGTGATTTCCTTTCACTATAGCTTGAAACGCAGGTAGGTAATGTCAGGTAAGGTTAATGGGGTATCCGCTAGAAAATTCCTGCATGCGGATCCATGAACATCAAGGTACCATCCATGAACCAATTGAGTTAGGGATGGTTATGCCAGCAGGTCTATATGTGTAGTTTTACCTATGTTTTAGCATTAGGAGCCCGAGCCCGAGATAGCGACCAAGATCCATAATAGACAATCTATTGACAATCTCTCCGCGTCGTAAGACGTTTCCTTAAAAAATTGTTGACCTATAAGTTCTTCGTTGTGCTCCCAGCAGGAACAGGCGTATTTTTAAATGTCTTCCACATAAGCACTTTGGGCAAACTTTGTACTGCAGGTTCCTCTAGAGACTTTATGGGTTTATATCTTGAAGGCAGCTGAGTCGTTACATTGAAAAATTCTGAGAGAGGACACATTCCCGTTTGTTAAAAACAGTTTCATCCCTTTGTAGACCACGAACCTCCAGTGGCCTCAGTGAGAAATATAAAATAGCCATACCTACCTTAAATTCTCAGACATCATGCCTATATTACGTTTGCAAGATAACTATGCTTTTGGGACGGATGAGACCTGGTAGGAAATAGGTATCGTCCATTTATTAGTGGCAGGTGGCCCCTTAAATCAGTGAAAACCTACGAACCTAAGTAATAAAAAACTCACCGAACGTAGAAGCCTTATAAGGGCTGTAGGAAGAGGGTGATGGCCTGGAGTGATACTTGTGGGCGGACGAAGGCGGGGGCCCGTTCACGAAGGGCGGGATGGGGGGTGGCCTGTTGGGCCTTATGTACTCGTAATGGTGGTCATGGTCGTCGTGGTAATGTATATGGGGCCCCAATGGCCCAGGCCTCGTATGCTTATGGTGGGGGTGATGCTTATAGGGGGAAGAGTGCAGTTTGATGATTCTCTGGTTACGACCAGGGTAGTGCACCCCATCATGGTGAACGGCTGCTGCTGCTATTGACAGCCCTGCCACCTGAAAAAACAGAAAATAAGCACACTATAAAAGCCACACCGACATAGACATAGTTAGTAGGAAAGGGGAGAGATGAGCATATTGTGAAGGTATATAGGTATATAGCTCACGAAATCACCAGGCCTGTAGGTACACTGTCACAAAAATTCTTTGATATATACTCCGGAGTAAGTGGGTAGATATACGGATAGAAACTCCTATAGGTATCGGGTATACACTTTTAAGAGCTTGGAAAAAAAGAAAATTTCTGCCACCTTTTCATTTAAGGTACCATCCTAAAACTGTCTCACCTAAAAATTAAAACAAACTGATGTAATCGATCTGAGAAGGTCGCCCAGAGAGCCTGTCCAGTAGGTATTTTCACTTTCAATGTTTTCGCACACAAGGCACGAATGAGGGGACTTTCATCTCCAGCGCCTACCTGCCAGTTTGGCATCTATAACTTTAAACTTAACATTTTAGAACAAGTTTCGGTTATGCCGGATCCTCGCTAAGCTAATTCACTACTTTCCCGTTCACTGTAGCAAACTTATGCAACTAACCATTGTTGGTATACCTAATTGTCTCGCTGTTTATCTACCTAGGTAGACAGACTAGAGCATTATCTATGCGTTCGTGGGAAACTGGGTCCTAGTTATGTACAATGTTACTGTTTGTATTTGGTACCAACCCAACTACTTTGCAAGAAATTATGAGTAATCGGTACGCTCCTAGCCTGACTTGGACTATAGACTAGAGTCGCAAGCCGTGCACCCACGAATTTAAAACAGCCCGAGTTTCCAAACGTGGAAATTTAAGGTATAGAATTATATCAACAGGTACCTACAGGTACGTGTATAGGTTATTAGGTATTACTCGCCTACTCGCACCCAATACTGGATTCAATAGAAACCACAAACGTAACCTGCTTACAGTAGCATCGGAATAGCAGAATATCTACCTAACATACTTCAGTTTCAGATTATGAAGAAGTGTAGGCAGTATATAGGCATATCTACCTATACCTGTGCATAAAGACACATTATTCTCCCTGTTGTACAGGTATAGAAAATTCAGGTTAAGCTGTAACTGGTCACATAATTTCCTACGTACCTATTCGTCGGAGAGTGGACTTCTAACGTTGATTTAGGAGGAAGTAAAGAGGAAGTCAAGCAATACCTATCTAATCTTCTATCACCACAACCTGTACTAGAAAGCGATAAGTTCCGATTCCCATTTAGTGACAATGCTTACAATGAAGTTGGCAATTATTGGTCCATTTCACGGTGTTTGTGACCGCGGTAAACCCCATCACAGTGTCCCTTTGTGTTAAGAAAGGAGTATGTCAACTTGACTAAACAAATCACTTTCTTTTCCATTACATAAGTAAACGAAGGGACAGTACTATGTCTCTTACTTCCTCGAGAATTGTCCGAAAATTCAGTTTTCCTATAGGTAGGAAAAAACACCTGATCAAAAATTCAGAGCGATAATGACCAGGTACGATGCTTGTTACGTGAGGGGGATATAAAGAAGTTCAAACAAGTGACCAATATTACACCATTAGTACCTATAATGACCATAGTTAGGATCATACAATTTAAAGTCATATATATGTAGGTATTTACCATCTGGACTGCGCGCACATACCTATATAGCCAGTGGCAGGGAAGTAATATAGGGAGTTTCACTCAAGAACACATCAGTATATGACTGGTCTAAATGAGAGAAACCAAGACGTAAATAAAAGTCGTAATTGGATGATTGTACAGAAAGCTATAGTCCAAGTCAGGCTGG
Organism: Mesopsocus fuscifrons; assembly: GCA_950004255.1. Taxonomy (NCBI): domain Eukaryota; kingdom Metazoa; phylum Arthropoda; class Insecta; order Psocodea; family Mesopsocidae; genus Mesopsocus; species Mesopsocus fuscifrons. The sequence goes on from OX465381.1 coordinate 8,440,632, forward strand.
GAGCGTACCGATTATTCATATTTTCTTGAAGATTTTCAGTTGACGCCGATCCGGATTCGGGTTCCATATCCTACCATACGCTAAAAATGCCAATCCGACCCTGAGCAGATATTTCCCTGATCAAGAAGAAGTTTTGATCAGCCCTAGATTTGCAATAAATTATGAGTAATCGGTACGCTCCTAGCCAGACTTGGACTATAGACTGCTTTATTATGATCGCAATGATTTTAGATAAAGAAAAAATAGGTACCTACCTAGGTACCATATGTACCTAGGAATTGCCCAAGAAATTTTATTTTTAACTCTAAACGTATATAGGTACTGAAGGTAAAGAAAAATGAACGGGAAAATCATGCAATCAGGTATGTAGAGAAACGAGAACCAACAGACAAATGCACCACTGGAGGACTTCCTATATTGCACCTACAACCGCGTCCGGCGTCCACCATAGTAACTTCCTAAATAATTGTCAACGCGAACATTATAGGCATGATAGGACAATGTAAGTACGAAGTAATAGCAGGTAATTGCATGTTGATATGCATGAGAATCATAGTTGTGAATTTATAGTTCCCATTGCATAACGTATACGAAGCATCAACAATTTGTTATGATAGTTACGGGTTACGGTAGATAGCTTCGAATACATACACGCAACAGTCAGTTGAAACACTCAATCGCCGGTCTTGATTCAATATTAAGGTTATGTAGCAAGTGCAGGTGCAATTCTGCTGACCAAGGTCAATATAAAATTTAAAGAATGCCTTCCCTAACTGTTATAGGGATGCAGACCTCTGGTAAGCGTAACTTTAAAGAGCTGAAGGAGTCGATTGAAGCCGCTCTTTACTACGAGAGTAAATACGTAAGGAAAGTAGGGTAAAAATCTGAAAATGTCCCCTGACGTTCCGACGGAAGACCGACAGTTACATGGCTACTGCACGTGGTCTAATTTGGTGTAATAGATCTTATAGGTCACTGGGAGCCAATAGGTGGGCTTAACAAAATAACCAAGTCAAACGTCACATCCTATACGGAAAATGGTTTATCGTCCTTCGCACCTGAAACAACAGCTAGGTATTTTCTTAAGGGGAAAAAAATATATTCACCCAACCAAACGTATAGGTATAAAAATGAAGAACTAGTATAAAATGACTCACCAGAAAAATCCACATGGTAATCCTCTGTAAAAATGTATCTAGGTATCAGGTGTTGAAGCTATCACTGTGCCCACTACAATGATCAGGTCTTTACCACCGAAGAAAGCATTTCTCTGCGCGCGAGAGTGGTATCCAATACCTATGCTACCTCTACCCGCCGCATGTAGGTCAACCCAACTTACTTTCCCACTCTACCCATGCTACGATTGTAGCTATCGGGTTTTTCTTAGACTGTGATTTTATGTTTTACAATTCGGGAAATCCTGTTGGTATTAGGTAGGTAAAGAGCCTGTTTTTCCGGAGTGTAGGTATTGAGCCTGTTTTTCCGGAAAATTATACACCAGAGAGGAAATTAGGTAGATGAATAGTTAATAAGTAAGTCCCAATCGGTACCATACCAAGTCTGTTAATTCTTCAGGTTTTCTCGTCTGAATGTGAGAGGTAAAGGTCTCCCGATGACGTCAATTCACAACGACATGCAGTCATATTCATACCAACAACAAAAAATTCCTTGGTATCAGAATTCGAACCGGTATGTGTTCTATACAACCCCTAACTCCACGGATTGCCGCTGAGTATATGGACTCTATCGAGAAAGGATTGGAATTTCATATCTGTACCTATTTTTTTGTAAGAACAATATTGTAGAGCCCAGTGTATATTATGGTAAGGATAAGTGGACTGTCACAAGTAACGGTACCTCTTTGAAGGTGTAGGTATAGACCTGCGTCCTAAAAAAAGGAACTACGTAATTGAAGAGGACTCACCATGAATAGTAATGAATAGAAGGAGCCCTCCTTATCCTTAATATCAAACGTAAACACTATCTACTCAAGTTCAAGGCATGACAAGCACACTGGAATTTATCATAGCAGCATAGGCGCATCCAAGGGGGGCAAGGGGGGAAGGTAAGGGTCACCACACACTCCTGTTTTTTTTTCGAGGACCCTGTTGGAGATTTAAATGCTCTGAAGTAATACGTGGTTTTAACGTCCACAAGTAACCAAATGTTGTTATATTTTACGATCGAGTAATGTTGGGTGAATTTTTTATTGACAAAAATCATATCAGAATATTTAAATATCCAACAATTTCCTCAAAGAATGGTCGGAAAAAAACATAAACAAACAGCCTTCCTCAGGTATAGTAAAAATAAATCGAAAATATCGGGGATGGGCCATAATTCTGGTACAATGTTACCAGTAATTATACAGTACCTACTGCATGGTATTATTAGTTGGCAGGTGCCGATCGAACTTATACCTGAGAAATCGTACCTCTATTATCACTGTTACCGCGGCACTTTAACCCTTTACTCACCTCGCCTATGTTCTTTGGGTCGTCCATCCATGCACTTGGACCTTGTACTTGAACTCCTCAAAGTCCTCTTTGGGACTTACATAACCGTAGCAGCCGCATTACTGTAGGTACGTTTAACAGGGTTAGTAGCACGAACTTACAATGCCCTACCTCTCTTCAATAGGTCCCAACAAAGTAAGGCTATAAGTGAAAGTGTCGCCAAATTATGGTTATAGTAGGTATAGTAAAATAACTTTTTAAGTATATCTTCCGGGTGATTTTTTTTTTTTTTTTAGTACCTACGCAGTGGGGGGAAGGGGCGCCATCTTGGGGGGGCAGGGTCCAGTTTGCCCCCCCCCCCCGGAATATTCCGGGGGGGGGGGGGGCACTGCCCCCCGGAAATTTGGGGGACAATTATTTTTATCATGTCAAATATTTGGCGTTAACTTCATTATCACGTAAAAAAAGCAATAAATAAATAAATAATAATTTTCGCTGATTAATTAAGTCCAGATTGCCGGTAAATCTGGACTTAAAAATTAAATTTAAAAAAAACGAGATAGTAAAAAATTAATTGTAACTTTTTAAAAGTCGAATGCCTTGGACGCTGGGTCACTGAGAGGCACAGAGACCTATCAGACTGATAAGAGTGATAAGTAAATTGAATACCTATCTAATGTTTACAACTTCTTGCCCCCCCCCCCCGGATTTTCAAAATCTGGCGCCCCTGGTGGGGGGTATCTATGGAGATGGGTTGATAACCTGCATATGGGAAAGTTTGTACGGCACTTGACGTACCCCTTATTTGGACATATTTTTTTTCTATTTCTGGGGGCCCCCCATGTAGTTCAGCATTCATTGCTTATTCATGGCTATATTCATGGCCGCCTTTACGCAGGCGGCAGAACGAAAATAACTATTATGGCGTCGTGTCAAATGGCATGCTCTCAGAAAAGGAAACTGGATAGAAAGATCCGTGGATTCGTCAGATCCGGTACTCAAATAATTTGTTCCACAACTTTCGGTTGACACCCAGAACCCAGTCACCCACGGAGATAAAGGAAGATGTTACAAACGAGTTCGACTAAAAAGTGGGAGAGCTGCTTGTCTGAAAAGTGATGCTCTTCTTTATTTTTCATAGTTCATGTTACAGACTCCGCATATAAAGGTACCTATACCTTAACAGACATTTTTAGATATTTAACACTATGGGTGATATGGGAGACTGACCTACGAATGCTTATCTCCGAGATTCCTTGAGATTCCATAAAGATTTCCAAAGATTCCCAACGATATTCATAGAAAAATGAACCCCGAAAGGGTGACTATACTCCAAAAAATTCCAAGATTCCCTGAGATTTCATAAAGATTTCCAATGATTCCCAACGAGATTCCCATAACGAGTGGTTTAACCCTCCGCTTATCTCTCACTGTGATAAGGCTATAAAAATTAAATATTTCCATAGAGGCTATACAGTCCAGTGGGTGGTTACATTTTTAAAATAGGGCCAGCAAGACCACCCAGAGACACGCAGAGGTATCTACAGGTTGTAGGTATCGACTACATTAAACGTTAGTCTTTTCCAGACAAATGCACTAATTCAAATTAGAGTTTTCGGTTCGGCTGGGAACCTGGTTGAAACTCGAAACCCGAGCCTTTATTGTGGTAAAGGAGTGTAGGATGTGAAAGTGAGCACGCCTCGCCCGACAAGGTGCATTCAATGCTTCTGGGAAGGTAAAACCTGTCGAGCCCAAAGACCTCACTACTTACCACAGTTGTGATAGGTACCTATCCACCGCTATAAGTTTACAATGAGCGGAGCCATTTGTGATTGGTAAAGGTGGGCGATTTTCCAGAATTGTGAGAACACAGTGTGAAAATCCCTTATAGGTAGGTAGGTACCTATCTTATCTATCGTACTGCCATTCCTCTGTAGGGGCAGAAGGACACACGGGAGAGGTTTTGGGGTTTGAACTCCCCGAAAATAAGACATCTCTATACGTGTCATACAAAGTGTCACCCACGTGTCAACATTTTGTCATATACGTGTCATTCATGTGTCATGACGTATTATCCATGTGTCACACCTTTGTCACAAATATTTTCCCGTTATGTCAGTCATGTAGGTAGGTACTTACCATGTGCCCTACGTATCATACGTGTGTACTATCTGCGTGTACCTACTCCTCCCCCTTCTGTCATCCGTATGCCACCCATAAACGAATTTATCTCTTAGTAACTAGGTAATTACGCTGTAGGTATCGAAGGAAAAGTATTCAAATCTGACAAAATAAAATTCATTGTAATAAAAAACTAAACATTAAACATTTAAGTAGGTACTAGACCAAAAAGAGTGTAGGTGTATAGTGAAGTTTCCACTTGCATTGTTTGCCTTATACTTTAATTATTATATATAAATTATCACTTTTTGAAATCCTAGTTATTTCGTTAAAGTTTCCTCGCGATTTCGTCTCGGCGGGGAAAGTTACGCGGGAAACTTGAAAATTCTATTGCCACGCCTTTTTATTATTTTATGTTGGCTACACGTAAGCATGTAAACAATTTTCATCAACAACCTTAGCAACAAATTTTTTCGTTTTTATTCATTATTTTTTATTGTTTATTGCTTTAAATATGTTTTAAAATGTCTTCAAACACAGAAGAAATTATTGGTAAGTTGTTTTACTCATTTTTCTATATTGTTAACTGAAAAGGGACTGGTTTCTCTCAGGTCACAAATTTTATGAAGGTACCTACACAGATAGGTTCGACTTCATCGCTGTCCTACTTTCGATGGGAATCCCAAAAATGTGCAGCGACACATTGCAACACAAAACTGTCTAGCCTATCTAGATGCCGATTTTATTGAAAATACCACTAATCATTTTTGCTATATTTTCAGACCCTATGACTCTTTGCCTTGATGACGGAGGAATGCCAAAGAAGCGGAAGAAAAAAGTCGTGACCGAGTGGTATGAAGGCTGTACGACATGTAAAGAATGTGGGAAAACTTTCGCCACAAAGTCCAGCCTTGAAATTCACTTTAGGATTCATACTGGAGAAAAACCATACAAGTGTAAAATATGTTCGAAAGCCTTCACCCAGAAAGGTCATATTAAACGGCATGCCCTCAAGCATCAAGGAATCGTCCCCGTCCATGCGTGTAAATTATGCCCTGAAACTTTTCGAGACATGCGTGCCTTCCGTAGACACCAGACAACTCACTTTGGGTTTGAATTTAGGTATATTTGCGATGACTGCGGCAAATCGTATACTAGGGCTTCCAGCTTAGACGTTCACCGTCGACTTCACACTGGGGAAAAGACTTTCAGCTGTAAACTGTGCCCTGACCTTTTTCATACCCATTTGGAGCTGCGAAGACACGTCGCAAGTAGTCATAAAAAGCCTCCACTAAAGTGTGAAGTGTGTGGAAAGACTTACACCCACAAATGTGACCTCCGGATACACAGTAGAAGTCACTCTGGTGAAAGACCGTACAGCTGCACCATATGCGCGAAAATGTTTAAATCCATTAGTCACGTAAATCGCCATGAGAAAACGCACTGTAAGGATAACGTGGCAAAGGCTCCGAAACACGAGACGTTTTTGCCCTGCCCAAAATGTATGAAACGTTTTAAGGATCAGTCTCTGTTGGATATCCATGACTGCACGATGGATTCGCTTTTTCCGTATAACTGCGCTGTGTGCGATAATGGGTATGCTAAGAGGAAAGACTTGGTTCGACATATAAAGGAACATTTTGGTTAAACGCGCTTATTACTGTTTAGATAGCTACTACTATTGTTTTGGATGAAAAGCTATACGTGTTTACTGTTGTTTTAGAAGTGCAGTGCCACGCTGGTTATACCTTGGGTCAGCAGGTCTTGGAGTCCTGAATAATTTCTTTTTGGGTCAGAAATCCGTAAACCCTGATAAGGTCTTCAACCTGACGAATGTCAGCAATAAACTGCTTTCTTAAGGAGTAAGTAGAAGGAAATTGCCCTGCCGACTCCATAAAAATGTGCTTCCACCTCTCTTTAAAATGTCGACAGATCTCTAATTCAGGAGCTAAGACCTGAGTTGTTGTTTCTCTGGGCGGGTCTTGGGTTTTTCTTTCTTAATGTATAATCATCTAATTTTTCGGAATATTGGCCGAAATAATGTAAGTCTGACATCGCAAGTTACACCCCACGCGGGCAGTACGCAAAAGATCCCAGAAGAGAAGCCTGAGAAACCTGAGGACGAGCAACGTTTATTTTCAACTACGTTTTCTCTTCAACCAGCGTTTAAACTGTCGAGAAACTTACTACCATAAGCGAAGTATATAAATGTTCACCAAGCAATATGAATCACCGAAGTGCTGTTAAATTTGTTCTTTTTCTTAAATTCATTCTAAGTTACCAACCTCTGAACCCGATGTTATTTCTTCTATAATACCCCAAATGTAATGAGGGTGTCCGTGTGTGCCTACCGCTCATTCTCGTCCCTTGATGAGAAGACAAGTAGATAAAAGCTGAGACTGCAGAAATTGTTATTCTATTTTGAAATGTTATGTATATGTAAATTTCTATTTAAATTATAAATGTAGACATTATTATATTATAAAATCTATAGAACCTAGCAAAAGACTTTGTACAGGTCAAAATTATATTATTTACTGATTTATTGCGGAGAAAAATTATTACACTAAAACTTTCTATCCTCCTACTGGCTTAATTGGCGAGATCTAAGATCTGTAAATTTTATGTATGACTGAACGCGAAGCATGGCATCCCGATAGCGCCAAAGTAAGTAAATCAAATTCAGGGGCTTGAAGGTCAGAGACTAAGTGGTCGGTGTGATACAACAGGAGACCCTACTTCACCTTCAAATGAGACAACCTCTATAATTTACACACCTTCACTTAAAACCGCAACCTGGAAATCTTGCCCCCACTTTCACACCTTCAATCTTCTATACTCAGGGGTCTAAGTAATGGAAACTAAGAATATTTTTTAGAAGCCAGTCAAATGAGTGTACGAGGCTCCGTATTGGAAGTAAAAGTAAACATGAATGAAGCTTAAAAAGGGCATAATATTTTAATTAATTTACCAAATGAAATAGGTAAAAGTTAAAAAAAAAAGGTTTCCGTTGTCCCTTTCTATCTAACTATGGTGAATCTTCTCCTCACGAAATTTTAAATCTATTATGAACACAAGGACCCCCACATACCGTCAATTTCTATTCAACTCAGCTGCTGAGTTAGAGCTCTTGAGTGAAAGTACCAACTATTTCTATCCAGTAAAATAGCCAAGTCACAAGGGTTTTAGTTAGGTTTCATTTCTTTCTGACATTCTTCCTAACAGGTACTAAGTATTCGTTTTTTTTAAATCACTCGACTCCGAACAAGAACAAGATAGATGGTAGCAAAAACTACTGTGGTTCAGTCTTTTTGCAATTAATCGAATGACTGAAGGTCTGACTTAGATAGATACTAACAGCGCGTAGGGGCCTCATTCACCTCTTTAATTAAGCCGGAATATACACTTGCTGTTTGTTGACGTTGTTTTCAACTATTTTTTTCGGAAACCGTTGGATATTTAAATTTTCTGAAATATAAAATGTCATTTTAACGTCCGGAACTAACTGGCTATGTTGCATTTTTACGTTCGATCAATTTTGAATAAATATTTAAGGGAAAAAAAAAATTATTACAAATTACAAATACAAAAAAAAAAATTATTACTAAATGGGAACATCATCATCATCATTCGATCGTAAATTCACAATATAGTCAGTTAATTGCTGACGTTGGAAAGACATTTTATATTTCTGATATGTCCAAGAGTTTCGTCAAAACATGGTCGAATAAAACGTAAACAAACTGGATTGTGTGGTGACCCTTAACATGGTGAATTAATTAGACTCCTCCATTGTGTCCAGACTGGGAGGATCTGGGGCTTGCATCTCTTCCGACTTTCGATCTCCTCCTTCCGTCTTATCCCGTGAACTCTCACCTTCGGCACTGAAAAATTCAAAAGAATACGATGTAGGACATGTGACTCCACTTCCATACATTATGTGAAAATGAAACAGAAAATGAGGTAAGGCTGGATGCCGTACCTATATAAGGCATCGTGTATGAAGAGATAATAAACATCGGTCACCTTTCAATGCTGAAAAACTTGGCTACTATCTTCTTCTCATTCTGATCTTCTGATTACTTTAACTTTTATAACTTGGATTGGATTAATATTCGGGTTCCGGCTATCCAGTGCATCAGAAGGTTATCTTCTGGATATTAACTTTCTTTTCATCACCTTTAAGTTATTTAAACGATCACAGGTCAGTGCAGGTCCTACACAGGACCTACATATTATCCACTTTTTGAGAAACTCCATAATACCCGCATATATTTACTGCTCATTCAATAAGTCAACACTTTGCATGGGAGAAATAAGTATTCAAATGGCAATACCAGCGTAAACTTTTTTTCTCTACAAACTAACTATCAAATTATTCATATCAAACAGCTCATTGAAAGGAGTGAGAACAGACATGCACTTACCGGTCACGTTTACGGTCACGACGTCTCTCTGCTGACCTGGACCTGTGTGAGCGTGAGCGATAAGAACGTGACCTATCGCGGTCACCACTGCGGTCTCGGTCTCGGCTGCGTGACCTGCGACCTCGTCCCCTGTCTCGTCCCGACCGGTCACGGTCTCTGTCTCGGTCTCTATCCCGCCTAAAGCAAAATTATATAAAATTATACACTAGACCCAGCATTTCATTTCAAAAATTAACTGCTGTACTCAGTTGGCAGCACTGGGAGGTTCTAGGCTCGTCTATAAAGGTTTTCATTGAGCGTGACGAGGCGAGGTTAGCGAAGAATTTCAATAACATCTCTCATTTGAGTTCTGTTCGCTATCTATCCTCCAAAAATATAGCAAGCTAAAATATAGACAACTCAGATTTTTTAACCTTATATAAAGATAAAATTTATCATCGTGGCCGACAGCAGTAGCCAGCTGATGCCAAAACAATGATCATAACATCTACTAGATAAGATAACGACCTCGCCTTGTCTTACCGATCTCTATCATCTCTCTCTCCCCGCTCGTTGCGATCTTTCCTTTCTTTCTCACGCATCTGCTCACGCTCACGCTCGCGCTCCTTGCTCCGTTCACTGCGTTTCCCCCGGCGCTCCTCCACCATCTTTTCAAGTTCCGCCAACTTTTCACGAATCTTGATGAACCCGAGATGAAGCTTCCCACCGAAATGGTCGGCGAGTCGTTTGTCGTTATCATGGATGCCCAGGTACGCGGAACAAACTTCGCAAACCCGAAGCTTCTGCTGTTGGTAGCTGCTCGCGGGCATGGAGTTGCGGTAGTCTTGTTCAGCGATCGCCTATGCAAAGAAAAAACTATTATCACATAACTAATCACCTGTTACAGGGTGACTGAGGACTAACTTCTAAGTTCAACCTTCACCGCAGAAAACGCGAGTACACCCTTGAATACCCTCTTGAAAATAGTAACTTGCATGACTCCCACCGATTTTCGAAAGCAACGTACCTTTTGCTTTCGCAACTCGTCGAGTTCCTCCATAAGCTTCATACTCTCCTCGACAAATCCCTCGGCGCCTAGAGCCTCAGCCCGTGCCAGCTTCTCCCCGATCTGCTCAGCCAGCTCGTGCACTCTGTTGGCCTTCATCGCCACCTCAGCAGACAGCTCTTCCTGGGTTTCGGCAAGCCTTTGTTTGGCCGTCTCCGTCCGCCGGTCACAGTCCCCGATGAACGACTGCAGGTGCTCCATTGCCTACAAATATTCACTTTTCACTAAAACTCGAATTGATTTTTACGATTTAGCAACTGATATTATAGGTCCAACATACAACAGTATCCTCAGAAACGTGCTATTACAAAACGTCAAAAAACAGCACTGCATTGTTTTCGTGCAATCTACGGAACCATGGGTAGTTACGATTTTTTTTTACACATTAAAAGCGACCATGCAATCGTGTGCATAAAAAAGGTAAACAAACACGATTGTGTGATCGCTCTTAAAGCATAAAAAAGCATTGACTTCTACTGCGTGGCTGGGTGTCGTCAGCAGATACTCACAGCGATGTCGTAGTGGTAGTCAGTGGTCCTGGATGCCTGCTCAAAATCAGCACGCAGAGCCAGGTCGTGGATCTTTTGACATTCCCCAATGTCCATGCGCTGAAAAATAATCAATTTCACATCAATATGTCATATCACGTTATCTTGGAACATTCATGAACAAAGTCTGTATACTCTACAGAGGTTTACCTCGTTTGGAGATTACTTTGGGGCTACCGATGACTCCAATAATAGGAGTATCATCTTGTGCATGTGTCATAAAAGACATATCCAGCAGAGAACACCTCTCTTAGAATATACTCCACAAACCTAGACATACTGCAATACTTTCTGGTCAGATGTAAATTAAAATAATTTTAGGCTCCCGCGCATGTTTTTATTGTATTTTGATTGGGGGTTTACTTAAAATCAGCTGTGCTAATTTTAAAAAAAGAAGACGTAACACGATCACTATTTTTTCGATTACTATTAATGAATCCGCCCTAATACCCCATAATAGGGTCCTTCACTATTTTCACACTTATCTGGGGGTATAAAAATAGCATATAAAATTGAAAAAAACTCGATTATTATTTTTTGGGGGTGAATTTTTCATTTTCAAACAGGGAAACCATTGGCCAATTTCATCTAAGTATATTGTAATTTACCTATTTACAATCAGAAACACAATCAAGCAGTTTGGGGAGTACAGACAGAAATCTATTCGTTTCCGAGATTTGCTAACAAATCGCTTTGTATAAACACTCTTATCCGCCTCTGAGGGAAAAAGTCCAGCCACCCTGTAGGTAAATACATCTTGAATTATTTACTGTACACTCCTTAATTTTCATTCGGTCTCCTAACTTCTACATCCTGACTTTGTCCCTCACCCCAAATCTTAAGAAAAGAGGTGGCATGACTTACAGGTCGAATAACCGGGGATCTTCTTACAGTCCATCCGTTCCTGGACCGACAGCGGCGAATGTCCCACGGTGGGGCGGATGTATGTACGAAGGCGATGGAGGGGACATTTTTAATTTCGAGGGGAAATAGACCTAATGCTACATAACAGAGTAGGTGCTGCTCCATACATCCAAGTGGACGCTGGATCAAAACTTGTCACATTCCAAAAGCTAATAGGAAAATGAATTTTGTCGTGAGTCATCCAATAACAGAAATAAGGAATACATCAACTTGTACTGAAACTGAAGTAATGAAATGCAATTAATCTGATCGAACATACTGTTGGATGAATGAGCAGCCTGCTTAGGAGAAGTGTTATTTGTTTTTACCCAACGGTTGGCCAATGCTCCGCGTCACGTTCTGGACACGTACCATTATGATGATCTGTCGTTGAAGGGACCGCGGTAACACCCGGTGACAAAAAAATTACTGCATAAGAAACGAACTGTCATATTCGTCAGATTCTACCTTTAAGCAATGACCAGTTCGATTCTTATTTCTAGCGAAATTTTTCAAGAAACCAGGCTTTACTGCCTTCATACCGTCATACGTGCCATAAAATACTTACCAATTCACCCATCATTTTAGTACACTTAAGACGAATATACTCACTTAAGCTTATTTTCTCCTAAGCCAAAAAAAGGGTTAATCTTGAAAAAGAGCCCCTTTTGGGAGTGGCAAAAAAATCACCAATCAAACGAAGCAAAATGTAAAGTACACAGACCTTGTCTTCTTGCGAAGGTAGCGGGGAGAGATTATGTATGCTCTGGAGGAGAATAGGTAGCCCTCTTTCTTAAATCATGAGTAGGAGAGAATAAGCCAAAGTTTTAATGACAGCTTTGTGGAATAACCGAAAGTCATAACATACATTACCCAGGAACTACCGTTTTCCCCGAAATCGGCCCTTGAAAAATAAGTGCCTAACGCTCACAGTGATTCATTAATTTTAGATCGTCATTCAAGTCGCTGACGAGCCAATGCACCTACTAAAATCTAGACTTTGCAATTTTCAAAATACTTCATACTTTTGTACGTTGGCTCGCCAACTCACCTGTGTGCAATAGCAACAGAGGAAAGAGTACAAAAATGAACGAGAAAACATTTTTTGGTACAAAATAACTTGATTTTTTTTATTAGATAAATAATTCTGAAATAGAAGTTTCCCCTTTCCTCAGCTGCTCTTGTGTTATTTTCAAAATCCTAACAGCTGACACTTGAAACGCATAAAAAGGGCAGAAGGTGTACTCACATAAACATCCTAACCCTTTACAGCTCATTCAATTTCTGAAAAGAACTGTAATTTTGGCGTGGTTAGTGAGAACCATTTAGAAAGAATCACTACAGCAGCAACATAAACATAATATGTACCTATATCTCACTAGTCAAATTTAGAATCAAAGTAAAAACAATAAAAAAAGCTGTCGGGTTCAGAACTAATTCTGACCGATAGTATAGTACACGGAAGCTATCTCTGATCGCGAAGAAAGTTTCAAGTAGGGTCTCCCGGTGCCGTCAAATCACACTATCAGTTAGAGCAGATAAGCCTGACTGATATGACGTAACTGAAACCCTTATTCACCTTTAGTTGAGACCAGAGTTTAAGATGAGGGGGAAATTTTTGAGTGCTGTAAGTACAGTCTGGATTTTATCAAAATAGGAAAGTTATCTCCATGTTTCTATGTCAACCAAGCGATATCCCATAATTTTCTAACTGCCAAAATTTCTAAGACATTGCACTGGTCATATACCTACGGTGCTTGACGTCTTCAACCTACGTTTGCCAAAACCTGTTGTTTCCTTTTAGATATCTTTCTTTTTAAAATATTTCCCAATACTTTATTGCTTTCATTCCTCCTAGGTTTTCTTTTCAAGTTGCCTATCCTATTTTTAAGTGCGGTGATTAGGTACTTACTGTAGATGCAAGGATTTCATGTGGGCAGCAGCTAAGAAGGAAGCTTTTGCACACCTTGGGGTCCGTAAACTTGACTTGAAATCTGTTATTTTCACCTAAAATGAAAAATAAGTCACTATTATATAGTGTGGTTGGGACAATTATCACAAAGGGTCCTCAAAGGAGTCTGTAAGGACACTTCCAAAAGTCATGATGACTTTGGGTGCCCCCTAGGGTACGGCCAAAGCCGAGATGCAAGTGGGGCATGAACCGAAGCCTCCTCCATTGTGCCAGAAGCGACAAATACCGCTTATGCAGAGATTCGAACCCTCGGAACTCGGAACGATACAGTTTGTTACATCGCTCGGACACCCATTATCTAGGAATTGCACGAGATGAGTAACCTCTAGAAACAGAATACTTGTGCATCGACGGGCACCTGCTGACCTTCCGCCTACGTAAACGTAAAATGGGATTTACCTCATTTCTCTACTCTCCTGATAGCAATAGAAATATTATGGGAGGTTGTCCATAAAATCCTAGCGTTCAATACAGGCTTGACCGCCATATTGAGAGATGAAGCCAACACATCCCAATATATTTTTCATATGAACTTACCATTTCTCCCAGTTCCCATCAACTGGTCCAGCATTGCCTTCATTTGATCGTGGGCCGTCATTCTGTAAGACACCTTTGAAACACGAAGGATGATTTGAGACACAGAAAATCAGACCAATACCTTTTTTCTGTTTCTGATTTTTTTTATTTTCAAAAGTGTTCCTAAATATCGATATCGAAATTTCGATATTTGTTTTGCTCAATCGAATGTGTTGAAACAAAAATGGCGCGAATTTAAAAAGTACGGTTGCCTAGTTACCATCCATAACGAAACAAAATAAGCCTAATCTGATTTGACTAGACTGGTATTTCAATTAAAAATAATTCAGTATGTCATTCAGGGATCTGAGAAGTAAGTAATAGAGAGAGACAGTTTTTTACTTTCTCGCTAGCCATATAGGTATGGCGAGACAGTATTGTTTTCGTGCAAAATTTCGAAATTGAGATTTTGGGTTTCCCATGATCCTGGGGGTCCCCTGAGTCCAAAAAAGTGGTTTCTGGAAAAAGTCTGTCCGTCCGTCAGTCCGTCCGTCAGTCAGTCAGTCCGTCCGTCAGTCAGTCCGTCCGTCAGTCCGTGCAGTGCTCTAGCGCCTATACCGTTCATCCGATTTTGATGAAATTTGGTATGGACCTGTCTAAAATCACTGCCGAGGGGCATTTTCAAGGATTTTTTGATTGGTCAAAAATTACGGCCGCTATTGTCAAAAAACCGCCAAAATAATTCAAAAATCGTGTTTTTGGTTACTTAGACAAGCGCCGACGGTACACTTTTCAATCTATAACACTGAAAATTGGTATGTGTGTTGACAAATAGATGCTTCGAGGTCATTTTCAACTAAAATTGAATTGGTTGAAAATTACGGCCGTTCTGGACCAAAGTTCGATCGTTTCGGCGCCATTCACATTTATTGACCGATTGTCATGAAATTTGGTAAATTGGTGTAGAACCATGTAACTTAAACATCTGTCGAACAGAATTTTGTTATCTTCAAAATTACGGCCGTTGTAGTCAAAAAAAGTGTCGAAAATGAGTTGAGAATGAGAAACCACGTTTTTGAATGGTCGGAACGCATTTGGGACTACAGTAATAAAATGACAGACGTGAGATTTGGTATAAGTGATCTCAGATAGATGCTCGTGGGTCATTTTCAACCGATTTTCGATTGCTTAAAAATTACGCCCGCAAAAAAATCTCAAAAAACCAAAAAAAAAAAAAAAAATCATTCTGGGCGAGAAAGTTAAGTGCGACTGTTGTCGGACCCTTTATTTATCGACGCTCTCAAGAAGAGTACCTATGTTATCCTGCTACTTCCTTGACTTGTCCCTGCCTTAATACTACCTACTTAGCTACCTGTGTGTATACGATAGGTAAATCATGCCAACCATCTGTTTCCAGATTTCACAGAAATGATGCGAGCCTTGGGCTACACTCGTCTCATCTCCATGGAAAATTTCCGTAACCCGAATTTTCCACTGGTGGCCGAAATCCTCGTGTGGCTGGTTGAAAGGATTGACCCAACCGCTGGCATTGCCGTGGATATTGCGGAAGAAGCAGACCGGGTCCACCTTATTCGAACAGCCGCACATGTTCTTGCATTGAAGGCAGGTCTGCGGCTCAACACTAAAAAATTATACCAAGCGGATGGGTATGCTGTCCGGGAACTGATAAAAGTCGCTTCGCTTCTCTATAATTCATTAAAGGTACCTACCTACGTCTTAGGCCGTAGGTATCTAATATTTTCACAACTCAAACGCACTTCGTGGAATACTTACTTATCTCTTATCAACCATGCCCTAGTAAGGCCACCCACTTCCCCCAGTGAGACCTGAATAGGAACTCTGACCTGGGACCCAGAGAATACTGAATGTGTGGAGTATTTTGGTTCAAGGTGGAGAACAGCAGCGAGGGAGGGGAATCGCTGTCAGTAGTAGATACAGTGCTGAAGATGCAGGAGGCAGCGGCGGCACGTCAGCACGTTGCTGATATAACGGCCACTGGTGCAGCTCTCTATGATTTGTTGGGCCAAGAACCAGAACTGCGGGAACTAAGACAAAGTCGCGCGGCTCGACCTCTGGAAATAACACAGGTACTTAAGAAATCATTGCTGATTACTGAACAATTCCGTTTGCTTTTTCGCACCTCAGCCAAAATCCTCAATCTCCAGCAAAATTACTTGTTCTGGTCTAATGTGAACCGAAATATGTTAGGAAATGGTTCTAGACAGCAGCAGGTTCTAGGTAAGTAGAGGGGACCTACTGTGACTATTATCCTTGTGACAGGTCGAATCAGCGATTCGGGAAGCAATAGGCAATGTGACCAAGGAAATAGCGAAAACGAAAGATCTCATGAACAATGTGGCATCAAATGAAAACTCACTGGATTCCAAAATTGAGAAGAAGAAATCTGACCTGGAGCGCCATACAAAACGGCTGCAATCTCTAAAGAAAATGAGGTAAGTTCCTAACCTAATTACAGAATACAACTTCAGGGTAAGTCGAATTACTCCAGGCAATTTTGTTTAGTAGGTACATCTACCTTTGGTGAACCTCAGATTTTGGTTTCATTAACATTTTTTCCCAGACCAGCATTCATGGATGAATTTGAGAAGGTGGAAGAAGAGTTGAAGATCCTGTATGAAGATTACGTCATCAAGGCTCGGAATCTGAGCTATCTGGAAAGTGTTCTAGAACAAGTATTGCAAGCTGAAAATGAGCGAAGAGAGCTGAAAACGGTACGTTCGGCCAAGTTTGGGCAAGCTTAGTAAGGAAATGGTCATGATCATCATAACTTCCAAGAGGAATTTTATGCTTCGTTCATTTTCTAAAACTTCAGCAACGAAAAATCAGAAAGGGACTGTCAAAATTATTTTTTCAGTCTGGTGAAACAACGTCGAGGGGCAAGGTTCAAAGACCCTAACAGGGTGTCTAGTGTTTGGATATTCATTCGGGTAATCTTTTCCAGGCAAGTGCTCGGATGATGCTGGAAGGTGTAAAGAGAGAAGAGCAGGCTGTTGATGTGAGCGATGCTGGGATAGAGGGCAGCGGCGATCACGAAAAGCAAGTCCCGAGAAAAACAGCGGGAAAGAGTCGCATCAGTGCAGCTAAAGGTATTTTTAAAGGGCACAGATCTAACAGACGATTGATTTACCATTGACCTCCTAAAACTGTAGGTCCCTAATACCATCCACATTACGGCTAGGGTAAGTCTATACCAGCTGAGCACACTGGATAATTAGTATGTAAAGTATGTAAAGAGAGCAGCTGTTGAGTTTGAACTCTTACAATTAAACGCAAAACTAACCTTAATCGTTAAAAAATAAATTTCAGGGGCTCGAAAATCGTTTGGATCGATGACAGGTGGACTGGAAGACAGCGACAGTTTGGATGATTCGGACTCGGATCTACTTCTAGACGGGGACCTCACTGAAGACGATGATCACAAATCCTTCAAGGATTTAAGCGAAGATGACTTCTGAAGAAGAAGAAAAAATGCCGTCTACCTAATCGAGGTCCTAACAAATCAAATTTTCCAACTTGAGTTTTATTACTTTAGTTCATTTTATTGAATCGGCTCTTTGATGTTGGCTATCAAAACAACTACATATCAAAACATACCTTACCTAATGCAGTAGATACATGCCATGATGTTTCATAAATTATCTCTGATGAAAGTATTTTCAGGGCCAAAATTTCATTATAAATTTTCTTCAATTTCAAAATAATTTAGGACTCCACTCAAGATGATAGTTATTAATTATTATAGTCCACTTTTCGTCACTAAGCTTTTGAACTCACTTTCAACATCAGTTGATAGTGTTGCGCATAGGTATACTAATTAAGTACAATTTTAAGGCTTAATAATTTTACTTTAATTTTGAGACAGACTTTTGCGGTTATTGGTGATTATTGTGTTTTCCAATAGAAAACATAATTTATTGTTTCCAGTGAGTGAGTCTTCAAAATTTCAAAGAAACTACAGGCACAATTGTAATAGGTACCATAAATTTGATTGTTCTTTTTATTGAGAGTACTACAAAAAATTGGTATTGCTCTAATCTATGATTTAACATATTTTTTACACACAATACATTGGTAGGTATCTAAAATTAATTTTCATTTTCCTTTTGAAGCAAGGAAAATCACTAATCCCAAAATTAAAGTTTTCAAACGTGAAAGCTCTGATCTATAATTTACTTTCGAAATTTAAGCGAAAAACTATCAAAAAGAAAAAGCGGTGAAGCCATAATAATAAACCTAACAATTTTTTTTTTCAATATTATGAGAAAACTGAAGGCTAAAAATTATTTTTCATACACCGTTAAATATTCTGGAAACTGGTGGAAAAATATTTGTTCGGTAATATACTTGGTAGATCACTGAGTTTTGTAGTTGCGTCTTTTACAATTTCCACAAGAAATTTCCTTGATTCACGGTGAATAAAAAAATAATTCTTTACTGTTTTACATATTCAGCCTCAATATATTTTTTTCTGCAGTTTGTGTCCATTTTATTGGAAACTGACAGGTAAGAAATAAACGAAATTAAATGCAAAAATAGGAAACATCTTCAGTGTGATTGAGCTATTTTAAATTGTTAGTGCCAAGAAAGGTCCGTCACTTCTAAATTTGTTCCGTGGGGTCTCCCTGAGACGTCAAATCACAATGGCCCACTGGAGCCCTGGGCCTACAAGTGCTCAAGAATTCTGACTGGTCGGCGTTATCTGACGTCAACGGAAGACTCCAGTTCACGTTAAAGGGAACAACTTCTAAAACTGACAGATCGCGAGTGCCATGTGGCTAGCAAAGGAAACAAGCATTATTAGTTTGCTTGCGTAAAACAAATACATAAGTTTTGCTATTTTTTTTTGCCTAGTTTTACTTCAATGAAACCTGTAACTTGTTCATTTAAAATTTCTCTGCTAAATGCACTTCACAAAGTTTTTATTTATTGCACCTTACCACCGACTTCTGTAAAATTAGTGTTCAGTACTTCTCTTCTTCTAAAACATATGGCAAAGGCAATGCAGTCCGTGGTGCCATGCATTAGCTTCACAGTACTCAAGCGCTCCACAGCAAGTTACCCATCGGGAATAGCCCCACTAAAGCACAAAGAATCCTCAACACAAGTAATATTGTTTTCTTCAATCGAATGGAAGTTTCCTCGAGGACAACAACATAAAACTATCAAACGTTTACGTACATAAATACAGAATACTTAGCTTTTAACAGACCAAGCGGTCATTACCAATGTTTTAGAATGCCTCGGGAGAAATGCAAAAGTAACAAAGACGGCGAACTCGCCTCCAATACGGGTGATTTTTTTTTTCTATTCTTCAACGCATGCAATAACGGCTCGGCCTCTAAAAGTGAGTCACTTTTCATCGAACAAAAAAAAAACGAGAAAATAGCCCTATCTTCGCAAGTGAGACTTACTACAACCGCCTCGACGTGACAATGGTCTAAACCATTAACCAACTTAGCGAAGAGGAACCAGGAGTCTAGCTCCTTAATGGAGAACAACTAGTCGTTAAGGCGCTAACGGGGCACACAGTGAAGCTATTGCAGAGCCAGGGAACACACTGATTCGAGGCAACGATATCTGGATATGTCTGCAACAAAAAATGCCAAAATATTTACTAAGTACAGTCAAAAAATTAATCGATTGCTAAACAATAAAAATTAAACAGGAATCTATGTTAAAATTATATATTTCAGAACAAGTAAAAAAAAAAATTGAAATATTCAACAGGGTCCTAGGAAGAATGCTAGAAAAAACTTAAACAAAATATTTTGAATAGTTCTTCCTTACTCAGTTCTTCCAGTCCTTTTTTATCTCGAAGGTCCAGTCCCATTTTAGATGTTCGTGCTTGTCATCGTCTGTGAAGAGGGATGATACATTGTACGTCCCACGAGCCATCAACCCTTCAGGGGTGTCCTGCGGAGGGGTTGTGTATGACTGCAATTCTGCCTTTGGAGGGTAAGATCCAATCATCTGCTTCATCTTGTCCACTAAAACATGAACGGTTTGTCTTAGCACAACCTAAAATATTATGTATCGTTTAATCAAATTTTTGCTGATCGCCTCGCCATGATCATTCATTTCAAAAGTACATAGCTCCCTCTTGGGCTCAGTCAAGCCAAAAGCAAACAGTGTCGAAGCTTACGTGTATAATTAGTAATTAGCGTAATGATAAATGCAACTTCTCACCAATGGTATCTGCATCCATGCCGCACAAACAAAATATGCGTAAAGATTACCATTCTAGCATTGCAAAAACCTGTCAAAAGCTACAAAGCAAAAACAAAGTGATACGTGCTATATGTTGTACGTTATCACTAAAATATTAAAAAACCATTCAATTTATGTATGAGTGATATTTGTGGTATTGCCCTGAAATTTATATCAACTTTGCAGTGGCGCCTGTATCATTAATTAATTGCAAAGCCTAAGGCCCGTTTCACCTATTTTAGTAGGCATATTCCAAAATTACTTCTTTAAGATACCATGCAAAGACTGCAGTACCTGCCACCCCCAGTCTGGAAGTTTTCTGGATATATTTGAGTCCATGAACAATCTCACGCTGTACATAGAAATCAATGCGAATGCGGTAGGTGACGCCCTCTTTGATAATAAATACTTGTTTCTTGAGCTCGGAAAGGTTGCCGGAAAGGTCTAGTTCGACATCCTCTCGCCCGGGGACCACCAGGGCCAGTTTCTTGACTATCACTTTTCGTGGGTCACTGGGGTCTGGAAAAAGTAGAATGTTGGGGTGACAGCGTAAGACATTCTTAATTCTAGAACATAACATCAAACAAGTTCGGCAGAAACACCACTGCCCGCCCGCAGAAGAGTTAAACTAAGGATCCTTACCAACTTCTATGGTCTTTGCTTTGGCTTCTCCCAGCAAAGCCTCCTTATACTTCTTCAGGCTCTCATCTTCTGCATCAGCATTAAGGATCTCATGTATCGTTTTCTCTGGAGGAGGCTTGTAGTTGGCCTCCACGTCGTCCTCAACAGTAAGTTCCTCTACGGCCGCTTCCAACGTTGCCTTATCAACCGTTTCAGACCTGAAATCCAAGTTAGAGACGTTACTGATACCATTTTTGGCACACCCCATGCTTGAAGCATCCGGAACTTTCTGAACACTCCACATTGGATTTTCTGTACTGCTAGGTATTCATTCAAGGAAATCCAGGAATGAGGTCCTAGGATGACCAACTTAAGCTGGAAACTGATGCTTCTAACCTAGATAGCGGGGAAACGGTTGGCATCGTTGGGGAGTTTTCTGGCTTGATGGTGATCACAACAGCTAGCCAGAGCTATTTTTTGGCTGCTTTGGGAAATTTTAGGATATGTAGGTGCCAAAGCCGTTGGCTTAATATGTGAATTACTGGTAGTATCCAACAACTGGGAGAAAGTAGCATCGCACACATCACACCTATTGATTTCTATTTGGCCCAATATTCCGGAAAGTCGTAACCCACAGTTTATCTGGGACAGCGCAAGGCCAGGGGTGGACACTGTAAATTTGCCTATCTCGCCGATGACATCCCAGCATTGTCCCAACCGCAGTGTCTCGCCTGGGAATGCGATAAATCTGCTATCAGGCGTCGTTCCCACACTTCTTATCAACTTAGGCCAACCATAGCCCGTACACAAGATGGATACTTAAGCAAATACCCAATACAAATGTTTATAAAGTTACAGAGGGCACAGAGCATGTTTGTAGAGCAGTATTGATAGAATGGAGTCTTAAAATAACGTCAATGTGTTTTCGACCGGCCGTCACATAACCGCACCCCCTACATAGATCACCCATAAAATGACCATTTACACGGCCCAAGGGCACTATGAATTGAAAAGTCTTATTAAAAACGTAAAGTACTTACATTTTATAAAGTTATTTACAAAATAGCAACAGCTTATAAAGAAAAATAAAGAAATTTATTCAAGCTATGAGTAATCAAAATGCAGATATCAGAATAGGAATCGAATTCAACAAGAGTTTTGATAAATCGTTTAAATCCAACATGTAAGATTTTGTAATAAAATGGTAAAAATATAAATTTTTTAAATGATTATTATAAATAAAAGATTAATTATAATTTAAAATATATGTAAAATAATTTTTGAATTATATTTTAGATTTTTGGTTTTTTTGATCAACTTTTGATAAATCGTTTGTTGTCTCGGCCATATTGTTATATCAGACTTGAGGGAGGAGGTCTGATACGTGGTGGTGATTTTAAATCCATTTTTTTAAAGTCCATCCTACAATATTTAAGTGTAAAAGGTGTTAATTTTGAATTATTAATTCATCTAAATTGTCTGAGTTATCATGAGTTCAAGCGTATGTTACAAGTGTAACCGGCAGGGGCACTTTGCCCGGGAGTGCCGAGAGCCAGGCGGTGACCGCGGGGGTCGCAGTGACCGTGGTGGAGATATGGGCGGATTCCGCGGTGGTCCGGCTGGAGGAGGCCGTGATAAATGCTACAAATGCAACCGATTTGGTCATTTTGCTCGAGAGTGTAAGGAGGAGCAAGATAGGTGAGAGCGATTTCGTCGACCGTTACGGGGAATAGTGTCACATGGTTGGGTAGGAGGCTGAGGATTATTGTAATGTGGGAGGTAGATTGGCAAAGGTAAGAAGTCGCTCTGACGTACTTCGATTTTTAGTGTTTTTTTTTTTTTCGTTACTGCATTAGTAGTTTTCCATTTGTGAACACTTTTTGTAAAGCCCACAGCTGAGACATAAAACGTCAGAATTTTGGGGTAGTTAATTGTGTGTTACGTAGGTAATCCTAACCATGGTCTGTAAATTGTTGAGGTTGCCGCGTTTGGATGTTAACAGCGTTTCGCGTGATTTTATTCCGCATTGAAACGAGGCCACCTCTACTTTTTACAGATTTTGGATGGGATGGGAGCGACAAGGGTTTGCGTTGACGTTACGGTGCTGAACGATGAGATCGCTTAGACGCTCTAATTTTCTCCTATACAACAGATTAGCGTCAACTCAAACCTAGACTATCAGCCACAACCTCTTGGGATACCTGACTATCAGTTTTTCTGCTTGTATGCTGTCATTTGTGACTCAGTATCATAATTGGCTCGTGCTAAATGTCAACTCTTCTAGTGATTAAGGCTCGGCATGCCAACTCACTAGTGACGTTGAATAACTTGGTTTGTCAGTTCTTATTCCTCTTCCACATTTGATGAATTTATCTGAGTTGGCACTTCTTTATTTCATCCTAATGTATTGTTACTATGCGCAGTTTCCCCTTAAACACATGCGAGCAAAGCTTAGCTGGTGACGCGCCCTTCAATAGACCTATTTCTTAACATCTACTGAGGCCATGTTACTAAGTAGTTTGTTCTGTTTCTTTTAGATGTTACCACTGCAATGGAGTTGGGCATATAGCCCGTGACTGCACTCAGAGCGCTAATGAGCCATCTTGCTACAACTGCAACAAGATGGGCCACATCGCCAGGAATTGTCCTGAGGGCTCCAACAAGACTTGCTTCAACTGCGGGAAGGCGGGACACATAAGCCGCGAGTGCGATCAGGCGGACGGCCGGAGGAACCGCTAAGCGACACCTTCACTACCCCTGGCTGCTTCTTTTTTAACAGTTTTCTTTTTGGCCCATCGCGTTAGCGTTGGTGAAACAAGGTTTTGGCGTTTTTTTCTTTCAATAACTTAACTGGTTCGGGCTATAGCGTACCTTTCACTCGGCCCATTGCTCCAAAACTACTTTAAACGGCTGTGTTTAATGATAAATGACGTTGACGAATCGGGACAGAGTTGAGTGTCAGTGGAAGCAATGGGTACCTTATATCCAAGATCTGTTAATTTGAGAGGGCTCGTTTTAATCTGAAGTACGGCTTCACGCTTGCCAGTGAGGGTGGCTGAGTTCTTGGATTGGTCTTTGATTGATGATTTGAAGTGGAACCTTTCTACAAACTGAAACGAGATTGTCTCTAGAATTGATAGATTTTTCCTTGTATCAGCCCTTATGCAGTCCGTTGGAACAGTTCGACTGGTAGTTGAAATTACTGAAATTTTATTTTTTTATTCAGACGTCCACACACAACATTAAATACTGCACTTCATTGTCGTTTAAGTCGATGTAAATGTGGGGCATACCCGTTATTACCCGTACAGGTTATTGTTACCTACCTGTATTACTCATAGGTACAGTGAATTTGTAGTCACGTCAAAATCAATTTATGTTCTTTCATACAAGTTTGAAATCAGTGCGTGGCGGGTATGCCTTACGCTAAATAATACATATGCAAGTCGAGGTTATTTCGAATTCTTTGTAAAAACGAAGAAGGTCGCGATGGGAGGTGGTTTCTGCCACTTTGAGATGGTAGCCCTTTGTACCCCGTGCTTGAGTTATTTTAACTCATTAAAGAGTAGCTCATTTTCATGGGAATTTTGTCTAGTTAGACATTGATTTCCAGTGAATTTTTTGTAACGGATGGATGAGTCCTATGGAGAAGGTGTCGGTGGAAATATTCACGTGCCTTAAATTTAAAAAACCCTTTTTGACGGTGCATACCTAGTTGTTTCCTTTTTCTTGTCGAGAATAGTTACACAAGTTAGCAGCTTCAAGATGAGCTGCTATAAATGTGAGTGGTACTGGTAGATTTTTGATTGTTTCCTTTCGATTTCTTATCAGTGGTTTAAGAAAACAGTTCAGAGTCGAAGCTTATCAGCTGAGTGAAGTAGCGATTTTGTGGCATCTGCCGGAATTTTGTAGAAGAAAAAATAGTAGTGCTTCCTTTTCCTAGTTTCCTATAAGTGACCTACGCTATACCTTCTTTTTTTTAATCTTAGAATTTTTCAATATTTGTAGTTCTTGATAATGAGTTGGGTGGGCACCATGTATTTGATGGGCGGACAAACAAGACTAAAAGTGAAAGCAGTCAACTCAGGGGAAATAAAATGTGAAATAACTTCCCCGCTTGAAAAACATGAAGCATGTGTGTGTTGGACAGGGGCTATCAGAATACATAAATAGGAGATGCAAGCTGTAATTTTCAATGCTCAGGTAATGCCGAAAAACGGAGCAGTTTTCTTGTTATCCTAGAAGTCCCATGTTACGCTTCGTTAGTTACACTGTCTTGACTTCTTTAGGTGAACTTGAAATTCTGTCAGTAAGTTCACTTATTTGCTAATATGGGTGTTGTTTTGTAGTTTTTTAGTCCTTTCAAATTCTGTTACTTGGTATTGTGTGGGTTGATTAGAGATCTTTTGTGGCCTCTTGGTTAAGGATATGTAGAATTGTAAAGTGGGTCCTAGATTGCATTTTTATTGATTCCCGTAACATGTTACAGTCCCTTTGAAGCAGAAGTTGAACGTGTTTATCCAAAATTAAACGCTTCAACGCCCTTGATGAAAAATAAAGGTTTCAAAATGCACTCAAGTGGTTTTAAATGGTAAGGAGTCTTTGGCCGTATGCACCTTCTATAAGCCGCTCAAGTGGTTATGATTACGTTATACATCCGGCCACTCGCAGCAAGCGAAGCAGTGGTCTGTGTGCTGCCTTTTGGAAGGGCAGGGTCCGTCAGTTCGAGAGAGTCCATAGATAGCTTGGTTGTATCCAGAGAACTTGAAATACAGTGAAGCATCTACGTAATCTCAAAAGTAGAAATCCCCTTATTTAGGATGTGCGGCAGGTATTGCACATACCTACTATAGTTCAAGTCAGGCTAGGATAGCTAGGATAGCTAGACCGATAACTCATAATTTCTTGCAAATTTAGGGGTGATCAAAACTTTTTCTTGATAAGGAAAATATCTGCTCAGGGTCGGATTGGCATTTTTAGCGTATGGTAGGATATAGAACCCAAATCCGGATGGGCGTCAACTGAAAATCTTCAAGAAATTATGAATAATCGGTACGCTTCCAGCCTGACTTGGAATATAGTTGAAAGAAGTGAGCCGGAAGTGGAGAAAATTCATAGGCTAGCAGGATCATGTAGGCAGTATCTGAATTCTCGGGAGCCTTGCTAGAGAATTCCGGAGGGAGCCTTGCTGGAGACCAGAGAGGAAGTATGGCGCTGGATTGCTCATGAAAAGTTTAAAAATTGGCGCGAAAACGGTACGTACCTAAAACTTCCACTTTTTCAGCTGGAAATGAAATCAGTTGTAAATTTTTATAATAATAATTAGTTTCAGATTTATTTTGAATTTTTTGGACAAAAAAATTTCTTATACAAACTGCTTGGAAAAGAACACACTTTGTGGTCGCCAAATCGTTACCATGACAACAACGCAAAAGCAATCGCCATTAATTTATTTTTGTAAACAGTTTTTGAAATGCTAAAACTTTAATTTCTAAGTTTCTTGTTAATTATGACCACAAAATCACCCAATAGCCGCTTGTTGAAAAATAGGAAGTGTAGTTTTGCTTCTTCTACTACAGTCTCACTCGCAGAAGATGAACAATCCAGGGAACCTTCAGGCAAAAGACCGGAAAGTTCAAGTCCTTTGCTCCGACTACCAAAACTGAAGCCGAAAGTTTTCAAACTGGATAATCCTGATGTAGCGAAATTTATTCATGGAGAAACAAAAATAAGAAAACAGAAACCATTGCCAGACTTAAATAAATACAAAACTGATCCATTTGCCAAAAATCCGCTGCTGAAATTCAAATTATCCGCGGGTAAAACGAAACGAGTGCATGAGTTTTTACAAGAGCAAGCCATCCGAAATAAAATAAAAACTTACAACGATCGGCCAAAGGCGAGTGAATATAATTATTTAGATTTTTATTTATTTTAAAATATTCTTTTGTAGTTTGGCAGCAAATCCAAGTAATTTTTTGGCTTTAGGGACTAGGTGATTGGGTATCTGTGGAGAGCTTTAAAGAAAACAAACAAGCATTTAATTTTTTTGGGCAATGGGCAAGACTTTTTGTTGATTTCCTATGAAAAATTTGGATTTGGTACCTACTTACTTAGCGTGATATTTGGAGATGGGAAGTAAGTGATGTACCTACCTACCTAAGTACCTACCGTAGAGTGGTGACAAGACCAAGCCCACCCAATTGAAAACGCTACTATTGTGACATATAGGCCTAATACTTTGGACCAAAATTTCTAATTTTTGGGTGGCAACTTGAAGGAAATGTCAAATCAACTGGACCCGTTTCTCCTGTCCGTGCGACGTGCCTCACCGTCCTAAAGACAGCACACCTGAATGAACAACCATACTATAGGGCGTATGTCTAAGAATTCCTTATTGGTAAATGGTAAGTACCTACCAACTTAGCTCCATTTACAACAAAATACTAATTTAAGTTTAATTGTTCTAGCTACCAAGAATAGAACGTCTTCCCAAAAGTCAGCTGGAATGTCATCGACTTCTGCGGCAGTGTGGGGAGCAGCAGCCCACCGTCCCTCTACAGAACTCCTGGGTCGAGTCCATTCGGGAAAAGCTCCATGGGTTGCATCACCGGTTTCCGGGCATTGCTGCTGCTATTCTGGACGAAGTTCGCTCCAGTTTCCTGGAGGAAATGCACGAGTTTGGTGTTTCCCTGGTAGTGAAACCGTTACCTGGACAACCTGTTCGCCAAATCAAGGAACCGAGACTGGACAGCGGTGGCAAAACTTCAAGGTATTTTTGTGTGATTTGCTTCCGGGGGTCTTGACTATGGTCTTGACTATCATCGTAGGTTCCTTATCAAGGAACGCAGCATTACATTTAGAGATTCAAAACGTTTTGATCACTTTTACTGATGGAGTATGCACGTATGCATGCAGTGCAATACTGTGTCCATTGCGCTGGGGTAGTTTGCACCAAGTTTAGGTAAATAAAAAGTCCAACTGAGGAGTGAAACTGGATATGATTGGTTTTTTTTGCAGGTACCCAATCTACCTCAGACGTCGGGAGTTGGTGAAGTCGCACCTGCACATTCTGCACCCTCTACAACGACTCATTTTCACAGCTGCTGTAGCCACTCTACCTGAAACACTCACGGACTTCCAGCGGTGACTAGACTTCATTTGCTTCTTTCAGTAAAAAGCAATATTTCTAGGATAGATGCAGGAAGTTTTTCTAATGTCTATTTACCTAAGATACTCGAAGAAGGTAAAAGGAAATAAATCATTACTCCTGTAACAGTCTGAGTATAGAGAAAGTCGTCAATTTGAAAGTGTTTGCCCACTAAATTTCAGCTGTCCAGTAGGCGAAGATTATCCTACCTGTTTTTGCTTTTAGATAATATTCTTTTTCCTAGATATCGGTCGTTGGGGGTACTTGAACTGAGTGTCTTGAAGGAAATGGTCGCTGGAGACATAAAGCGCGCTGAGCATTCTGTCACGACTTCCTACTATGGTCGCGTGGTCGCTCTCTTCAGCAAGAAACGTTCCATGCGGGATATTCCAGCGAAAGTCCAGCCTCGTTTCCTTGCATCTGCGACCAACATACTTCGCATTCAGGTAATTCATCTGGAACATTAAGCCTCACCGAGACACAAGGTAAATAGCTTCGGTTCTTTTTAGCTGAGTTTACCTGCAATGTAACACACAATTATTCCTTTTTTTAGATTACCAATTTAATGTACCGGAGTATAGAGCACTTGTTGTGGGCCACTGAAGAAGCGCAGCGAATGCCGTACCTTAATCTGAATTTGGTCTGCGACGACGGCCTTACGTTATTTCCCAGTCAGGGGGAGATCTATAAAGCATTCCACGGAATGCTGGATGCATTGGCGACTATTGCTCAGCAGTTAACTCCGCTAGAGACCTGGGTGGATGGCGTACCGGTACCTGATGGAAATATCACGGTAAGGGGCGACTCCGACGTCTGTCCGATAGGTAGGTACCTACATCCCACAAAATAAATTTACCCTATATTTCATTTTTGTGTGCAGATTTGTATAAATAAGCCATTTCTTGAAGAATCACACAGAAAGCTTCAAACGAACCTGGAAAATGTGCTGGATGACGTCAACAAATATATCGCTGGTCTGGAGGAAGAGCATGGCCCCCTCTACTCGAGAACGCTTCTGGATCAGCTGCAAGCATATATTGCAGAAGGTCATTCCTTTGATGAATTGGTGGAAAAGAGGCTAGAATTTCAGGTACGTAAGGGTTCGGGCATGGTAGAGGCCAAAAATAGGCTAGATAGCTGGAGGATTCCCGCTCTGAATCACTGGATTGTTAAATCCAAACACACTAAACTAGTTTCTGATTTTATGTTATTCGTGTATTTCAGAGAAAAACCTAATAGGGTTGTTGTAGGCAGATTGTTTCGAATTTGTAGCCACCCTTAATTTTCCACTTTCTTTCCCTCCTCAGGACTACATGGAACAACTGGGTAGTCTGATCGTGAACGAGTATTTTGGAATTGGGCGAGTTTGCCAGTATGACCTCATCAAAAGCCTGAAAGAGTTGTCGGCTTGTTTTTGTGACATTTTACTCCAGGAACTGTTTCGGATTCATGCTCTGGAAAATGAAGATATTTGTAAGACATTTGAAGAGGTGAGCCGAGTTCATGAATGACAAAAAAGACTTTAAAAAACCACTTCACCTGGCTTAAGTTTACTTTCGACAGTTAATTAGCAGTTCACATCACAGTTACGCTCCGTAAAGCTTACACTCTGTTTACCCAAAGGCAGACCCTTCAGCTTTTATTTTTTGTTTCTGTACTGTTGGTAGTCTCCCCAACGATTTTTTTTACTGTTCCAGCTGAAACAGAAAGCTTTAAAAGAGCCAGAAAGCACTGAGGAGCTGATGGATATGGGAGTGTTCATGTTAGGAGCGAGTGCGGCCATGGTGGCTGCCCTGGAGGAGAGAATAGGTGAACAGCTCACTAAAGATGCGAGACTTATTCACCTTACTGAGGTACCTATGTTGCTTTTTAAAGTCATATAGTAAAAACCCTATGACTTACTGAGGAAAAAACAACATCAACATCAACATATTCACCGTTATGCTTTTTCAAGTCGTCTGTGACTAGGTCGTGAGATTTAAGCCTGTTCTGTGCTTACAAAGACCTTCTCTAGGCTCACATGTCACTGGAGTTAAATAGGGTTAAGCCATGTCCGATCTCTTCCCTAGTCACCCTCAGAAGTCTGAACTTTATCATTCTTAGACACTGGAGGAGTTCGAGTCGTTTTATTTCCAGGTGCCGAAAAAGTACATCGACCTAATGAGTGAAACAGTGAACTGGTTAACAGCAATAAAACCTGTTTTCGAGCTCAACTCCGCTCAGTACGAGCAGCAGAAATTCGAATTCGAAGAGCGGCTCCAGAAGAGAACAGAAACATTGACGAAGGACCTAGAAGAACTTGGCCCGAAGTTAGTAGTCCTGAACAACATGGATGATACAAACAGAATTCAGGAGTACTTGCAAGAAGTTCAGAAATTTTTGGGAATTTTGGATGGATTGGATAAAGATGTTTTATGGATAAACCATGAAGAGTCGCTATTCAAGTTCCCTGTATCTACTTATCCGGAGCTGGACGAACTTCACAGTTTTATAAATCCCTTTGCTAAGCTTCTATTTTTGACTCATCGGTGGCAGTGGAAGCATAGGTAAGTTATCCTCCCAAAGCTTTTCTCAGCTTAATATTGGATATATGTATGTTTAGTATTTTATAAACCCACTTTGTTCAACCGGAAATGTGAAGAAATAAAGGGTCCGACAACAGTCGCACTTAACTTTCTCGCCCAGAATGATTTTTTTTTTTTTTTTTGGGTTTTTTGAGATTTTTTTGCGGGCGTAATTTTTAAGCAATCGGAAATCGGTTGAAAATGACCCACGAGCATCTATCTGAGATCACTCATACCAAATCTCACGTCTTTCATTTTATTACTGTAGTCCCAAATGCGTTCCGACCATTCAAAAACGTGGTTTCTCATTCTCAACTCATTTTCGACACTTTTTTTGACAAAAACGGCCGTAATTTTGAAGATAACAAAATTCTGTTCGACAGATGTTTAAGTTACATGGTTCTACACAAATTTACCAAATTTCATGACAATCGGTCAATAAATGTGAATGGCGCCGAAACGATCGAACTTTGGTCCAGAACGGCCGTAATTTTCAACCAATTCAATTTTAGCTGAAAATGACCTCGAAGCATCTATTTGTCAACACACATACCAATTTTCAGTGTTATAGATTGAAAAGTGTACCGTCGGCGCTTGTCTAACTAACCAAAAACACGATTTTTGAATTATTTTGGCGGTTTTT
Source organism: Mesopsocus fuscifrons (assembly GCA_950004255.1). NCBI lineage: Eukaryota > Metazoa > Arthropoda > Insecta > Psocodea > Mesopsocidae > Mesopsocus > Mesopsocus fuscifrons. The sequence continues at coordinate 8,471,847 of OX465381.1, forward strand.
TGACAATAGCGGCCGCAATTTTTGACCAATCAAAAAATCCTTGAAAATGTGTCTCGGCAGTAATTTTAGACAGGTCCATACCAAATTTCATCAAAATCGGATGAACGGTATAGGCGCTAGAGCACTGCACGGACTGACGGACGGACGGACGGACGGACGGACGGACAGACTTTTTCCAGAAACCACTTTTTTGGACTCAGGGGACCCCCAGGATCATGGGAAACCCAAAATCTCAATTTCGAAATTTTGCACGAAAACAATACTTTCTCGCCATATATGGCTAGCGAGAAAGTAAAAAACGTGAAAGAACGAACAACGTGGTAGTTGCGGCGTCTGTGTGAGTTTTCGTGTCTTACCTTTCGGCCCCAGTACCACCATCACAGTCACCAGTACCACCATCACAGTCACCAGTACCACCATCACAGTCACCAGTACCACCATCACAGTCACCAGTACCACCATCACAGTCACCAGTACCACCATCACAGTCACCAGTACCACCATCACAGTCACCAGTACCACCATCACATCACAGTCAGTTTCTGCAGCTATAATACCTCAGCTGAGTAGGTAATAACAATGTAGTTTTTATTTACAGAGTTTGGATGAACGGAAGTTTCCAAGATCTCGAGGCGGACATCGTTGAATCAACAACAGAACAATTCTATAAGGAATTTTCTGACACACAGAAAATGTATAAAGCAAAAATCAAGCAACAAATTCAGGACAACGTTGCTAGGCGTTTCAAGGGTAAGTTGATACGTACCTAGGGAGAGATCCTTCATCAACGGTAAAGAGCCACATTCCCGCCCAATGACTTCGCGCTCTGTGACTCAGGTATCACGTTCTCTCGTATCTAGGTAGACCGGCTGACAGACCGACCAGTAAATCGTCAGTTAAACGAAACTGATAGTGGGTTTGGTATGTTGTTTCCCGTGTTCCCTGTACTGTCACTTTTCAAGAATGGTATAAGAGCTGGAATAAAACATTGCACTATATAATTTTTTTTAGGGAATGTGGATGACCCGGATCCAAACAATGTGCCAGTTCCGATTAAAATTTGCAACAAAACATTGGAACAAATCAAAAGTTTCAAGACGCACGTTCCGCTAGTGAAGACTTTGTGCAACCGCGCTCTGATGCAGCGCCACTGGGATGAGATGTCTCACATTTGTGGTTTCGACATCACACCCGGTAAGACTGACTATTGGTGATGAAAAAAATTGACAGGTTAGGGAGTAAGGGTAGCTCCACGATAAGTCCTGTTCTGTTTGCTGTCTTTATGATGATTACCTAGATCCACTCTATTCTGATGAATTCAGCTTAGTATCTACTTGCTGTTTCTTCTTCTTTTAGATTTTGGAACAACCCTTAGCAAAGTAGTAAAGATGGACGTAACACCGTACCTGGATCAGTTCGAGATTATCTCAGTGGGAGCTTGCAAGGAATTGCAGCTAGGGGAAAACCTGAAGATCATGTGGGCAGAGTGGCAAGATGTGGTGTTTACTGTTTCGACGTGGAAGGAGACAGAACTGAAGATTTTGTCTGAACTCGATGATGTCCAAGGCCTGCTGGACGATCATTTGGTCAAAACACTCACCATGCGTGGCTCTGCTTTTGTTAAACCTTTCGAAGAGGAGGTCAAAGATTGGTATTTATCTCTATTTTACTTTCCCTTTATCCGAAATATAAGTAGCTGTAGTTGATGGAATAAATCCTGCCATCACTTTTGTGTCAGGTCTTCTAAGTTCCCCTCACCCAATCAGAACTTAGGTAGAAACTGTTGACTTAATTATGCAATTTTGGAAAGCTGACTTCATCCTTATTACGACTAAATCTTTTCGAAATAACAAACATTGTGGTTCGTTTCAGGTACAATACGTTAGACCGGGTTAACAAGACAATAGAAGAGTGGGGCAAAGTGCAAGTGCAGTGGTTGTATCTTCTACCCATCTTTTCGTCGAAAGATATTGCGGCACAGATGGTCGAGGAGGCTAACCTTTTCAAGGATATTGATTCATCTTACAGGAATACCATGGAAAATACCGCGAGGGACTCAAGAGTAAATTTTGACTTATTTATAGTAGTTCCTACTCAATACGACAGCCTCGATAGCCGAGTGGACTAAATGGTCGACTTTTGAGGAGCAGTGAGAGCCGGGTCACACCGGTTCGATCCCGATCCTACAGAATAGTTTTTCTGATCGCTATTCACCTCTGATATGTTCTGCATGCCACCCACTCCTCTACTAACTAACCTACTCAGGAAGGGCTGCAGAAAATTGACATTATTCCTGTTTTAGGTTCTGGAAACTGCTGGAGCTCCTGGTTTGTACGAAACATTTCAAAGACAAATAGAAATACTGGAAAGAATAAACAATGGAGTGAACGAGTACCTCGAAAAGAAACGGCTGTTTTTCCCTCGCTTTTTCTTCCTTTCAAACGACGAAATGTTGGAAATTTTGTCGGAAACGAAAGACCCTCTACGCGTACAGCCGCATTTGCGTAAATGTTTTGAAGGGATTTCTAAACTTGACTTTGACAAGGATCTAAATATTGGCGCTATGATCAGCAGTGAAGGGGAAATTGTGCCGTTTGTTGATCAAGTTTCGACGAAAGAAGCTGGTGGGAGTGTTGAAAAATGGCTTTCGCAGGTACGTAAAGCTCAGAATACACTACGTAATAGCGCTATCTAGGACATTTTTACAGACAAATCGTTGGATATTTTTTGTTCTGTAAGTTAATATTTATTTTTACTGTCAAAAACTAGCACTTAAGGGTCCGCTATACCTGACGATGCATTTTTTGCCGCCCATAAGATTAACATTGCGAGCGGCGATTCATTTTCAAGGTTTACCCTTGGTTGGAAAGACACAAAATTTTGCCTATACCTAGCCCTAACAATGTTGTAGGTCGTGATCGAAGCAGATTTCCCAATTTTTTACTGGTTTTCGAGATACAGCACTTTTCCCCTTAAAAAATTGAGGTATGCGATGCTAGCAGTTGCAAAACAGTTGCAATAAAAGAAACCAGCGAGAAATTGGGAAATCTGCTTCGATGATGACCTACAGCATTGTTAGGGCTAGGTACAGGCAAAATTATGTGTCTTTCCAACCAAAGGTAAACCTTGAAAATGAATCGCCGCTCGCAATGTTAATCTTATGGCCGGCAAAAAATGCATCGTCAGGTATAGCGGCCTCTTAATATTTTTTGTCGTAGGTGGAAGGGCAGATGACTTCGTCAGTTCATGATACGATTCGTCGTGCCTACCTGACTTACCCCACTATTCCACGGACCCAATGGATTCAAAACTGGCCAGGTCAGGTGATTCTCTGTGTGTCCTCCATATTCTGGACGGGGGAGGTTCATCAAGAATTGCAGCGCGGTAGACCTGATGGTTTGCAAAAATATCACCAGACCCTCAGAGAGCAACTAAACGAAACTGTTGCTTTGGTGAGTTCTTGTCATTTAATTGAGGTGATCCTTATATCCTTCGGTGATCATCTACCTTGTAGCGACAAATTACTTGATCTACTGCCTCAGGTGCGAGGACCATTGCCGAAGATGACGCGGCTGACCCTTGGAGCTCTGATAGTAATAGACGTACATGCCAAAGACACCGTCGAGGAACTGAACCGAGCCAGTCTGAAGTCGGACCTCGAGTTCCCGTGGTTGGCGCAGTTGCGCTACTACTGGGATGATGATGCTTGTCTTGTTCGTATGGTCAATGCCACCATCAAGTAAGTGCTTCCACTCCTTTCTGAAAAAACGGAAAGAAACTTAGTCAGAGTCTGAAATTGAAATACGTTCATAATAATATGATTTTTTCCTTTTCAGGTATGCGTATGAGTACCTCGGAAACACCCCACGACTGGTGATCACCCCCTTAACAGATCGTTGTTATCGGACTCTAATTGGGGCGTATTGCCTACACCTTAATGGGGCTCCGGAGGGCCCCGCTGGAACTGGCAAGACGGAAACTACGAAGGATCTGGCCAAAGCTCTGGCTGTCCAGTGCATAGTGTTTAACTGCTCTGATGGACTCGACTATATTGCTATGGGGAAATTCTTTAAAGGTGAGCCTGGGTTCCGAGAGCGTTAGTATGGCAACTTGGAAGGATTCGAGCATCAAAGGTCGCTGAATAGTACAATTTCACAGAGTAAAGTTTTCATTTTTCATTTCAGGCTTAGCTTCATCAGGTGCCTGGGCCTGTTTTGATGAGTTCAACCGCATCGAGCTGGAAGTTCTGTCGGTGGTGGCTCAGCAGATCTTGTGTGTAATGCGCGCTGTACAGGCTGGCATAACAACATTTGTATTTGAAGGCACGGAACTCGCTCTGAACCCTTCTTGCTATGTCTGCATCACTATGAATCCTGGGTAAGTACTGGAGCGCGGACACTGTCCAGGGCTTTCCAAAACTCTCCAGCAGAAACAGTAAGGCACCTTCGATTTTTTACTTAACCGTTCAATTGGATTGAAACTGCCATAATGCGGGGGCTCACAGATATAGTGCTGATGCGGCTGATCTCTTAAATTGTCATCGTATTCTAAAACCTCTTATTTTAAATTAAATTGTCTGTTCCATAGATACGCCGGGCGTTCGGAACTACCGGACAACTTAAAGGTGCTGTTCCGAACAGTCGCGATGATGGTTCCAGACTACGCGCTCATTGGTGAAATCTCCCTCTACTCTTTCGGGTTCGACGAAGCCCGATCCCTTGCCGTCAAGATTGTGACAACGTACCGCCTCTGCTCCCAGCAACTCTCCGTTCAGTCCCACTATGACTACGGGATGCGCGCCGTAAAAACCGTTCTCACAGCAGCTGGACACCTCAAGTTATCTCATCCAGACATCAACGAGCATGTCATACTCCTTAGAGCTATTGTTGATGTGAATAGGTCGAAATTACTTGATCAGGACGTTGCTCTGTTTGAGGGGATCATAATGGATATGTTCCCAGGGGTAAAACCGATGGTTCCAGACTATTCAAAATTGGTCCAAGCCATGGAAAAAGTTTGTAACACTCGAAACCTCCAGTGTGTCGAATATTTCCGGAAAAAAGTTCTTGAAACTTATGAAATGATGCGGGTGAGACATGGTTTTATGATGGTTGGCGATCCTTATGGTGGAAAAACTAGCGTTTTGAAAGTTTTGGCAGATTCTTTGGGTGAAATTGGAAAGCCAGTTGATTATGTCACGATGAACCCGAAAAGTGTGACAATGGATCAGCTCTACGGTCAGTTTGATCCTGTCAGTTACGAGTGGTCCGACGGGATCCTCTCGATCATGTTTCGAGCTTTTGTGCGGGATACTAAACAGTCGAGGAAATGGCTCGTTTTGGACGGACCTGTTGATGCAGTCTGGATTGAAAATTTAAACACCGTTCTGGATGACAACAAAAAACTTTGCCTGAATTCTGGGGAAGTCATGGTTATGACGTCGCAGATGAGTTTAATTTTTGAGGTTCTGGATTTGAAGCAGGCGAGTCCTGCTACTGTCTCCAGGTGCGGCATGATTTATTTAGAACCGAGCGCTCTTGGTTGGGAAGTTTTAGCCCAATCTTGGATAGCTTCGCAGGACCCAGTTTGGATGGCCGATAATTCTTCACTGGTCTGGGATCTTTTGCAATGGGTTGTTCCCCCATCATTGAGCTTTATCCGAAAAAATTGTGGTTTGCTCGCAGACGTGGGAGATTCATGTAAGGTCAAATCCATGTTGGATATCGTTCGAATGTTACTTGTTGATGCCTGCAAGAGCACGCCGCAATACGTAACAGCATGGATTCAAGCTGCCATGCTCTACGGTGGAGTTTGGGGCTTGGCGGGAGCTCTCAACCAAGACTCGCGCGTCTTGTTTAACAGCTTTTATATCGATTTATGGAGGGGAAATGACGAGAGTCACCTAATACCAGAATCCGTCGGGAAAGTGGAAATTTCCCTGCCTAGTGAAGGAACATTGTACGACTATTGTTACTCCTTTAAAGCGAAGGGAAACTGGAGGATGTGCGCTGATATTTTAAAGCAAGAAAAAACGGAAGAGCCAGCGAATCTTGCTCAGATGTTGGTACCAACTGTTGACACGGTTAAGTACACGGCCCTTATAGAGCTGTATATATCTCATAACGTTCCACTCCTCCTAGTGGGAGGAACCGGTACTGGCAAAAGTTTCTTAACTCAGAATATTCTGATGACGAAAATAAACCCGGAGGAGTACATCCCTGCTTTTGTAACGTTCACCGCATCCACCACCGCAAACGACACCCAAAAATTGATTCTTTCGAAACTGAACAAACTCAAGCGAGGCTTTTTTGGCCCGCCAAAGGGGCAGCAGTGCGTTTTATTGATTGATGACGTCAACATGCCTGCCAAAGAAGTTTACGGAGCACAACCAGCTGTCGAACTTCTAAGGCAGTTTTTAGACTTTGGCACGTGGTATGATGTTAAAAACGGATCGCTTATTCACCTTTGCGACGTCTTGATTCTATCAGCAATGGGTCTTCCGGGCGGAAGTCGTCAAGAACTCACAACTCGATTTCTTCGGCACTTTAGTATTTTCGCGGTAAATGACCCTTCCGAGGAAAGTATGAGTCGAATTTTTACAGCTGTTTTATATGCTGGGTTGAAAAGGAACGATTTTGCGAGTGATGCCATGAATTCGGTTACGGGTATCGTCAGTGCTACCATGGATATTTATCTGTCCTCACTTGCTGAACTCCGACCAACCCCTGCTAAGTCACACTACATATTCAACCTCCGTGATTTTTCTCGTGTAGTTCAGGGCTGTGCGCTCATAAAAAAAGAATCCGTTGACTCGCGCAAAGTTTTTGCCAAATTGTGGGTCCATGAAACGCTGAGAGTGTTTTATGACCGCTTGATTGACGATGAGGATAGGGCTTGGATGTACGAAAAAATTCGAAGCTGCGTTAAAGACCATATGAAGGAGAATTTCGATACTATTTTTGACAACTTGAAATTGGAGGAAGGTGTCTGCACGGAGGCTGCACTTCGAGATCTTATATTCGGCAGTTATTTGGACCCTGATGCTCTTGACGATGACAGAAAATATGAAGAACTGTCAAGCGTTGATCAACTTCTTGAAGTCGCTTCAGCAGTTATGGCCGACTATAATGCGACTCACAATACAAAACTAGACATGGTGCTATTCCGTTACGCTTTGGAGCATCTTTCCCGAATTTGCCGGATTCTTGCTTTGCCTGGAGGAAGTGGTTTGTTGGTGGGTGTCAGCGGATGTGGCAGGCAAAGTCTGACTCGCCTCGCTACTGCTATGATGGGTTACAACTTCTTCCAACCTGAAATAACCTCCAACTACTCGCAGGCTGATTGGCGGGGAGATTTGAAAAAAGTTCTTAAAGAAGCTGGTGGTCGGGCGAAACCAACAACGTTTTTATTTTCCGAAGCTCAAATTAAGGATGAGTCATTTCTTTATGATATCGACGCTTTGTTAAATCTAGGAGAAGTTCCTGAGTTGTTTGCCATTGACGAAAAGCAAGAAATTTTAGAACTGGTTCGGTTGTCAGCCCAGGGGGGAAATAGAAACTTAGACATTAGCCCTTTGGCTGTGTTTAACTTCTTCATAGCGCGATGTAAACAAAAGCTACACATGCTCTTGTGTTTTAGTCCAATCGGTTCCGGTTTCCGAAACCGGCTGAGGTTATACTCTTCCCTCGTAAACTGTTGCACGATTGATTGGTTTGTAGATTGGCCTGTGGAAGCTCTCGAAATTGTCGCCACTCGACTAATGACAGGTGTCAATTTGCCTGAAAATATTAAAGCACCTGCCATAACGGCGGCAAAATATTATCACACTTCTGCTAAAAAACTATCTACCGAATTTTACAACAAAACGCAGAGAGTAACCTACATCACATCTTCAGCATTCCTGGAGTTAATTGCCTCATTTGCAAGACTGACAAATAGAACGCAAGAGCAGACAAAAGCCAGTAAGTTGAGGTACGTGGGGGGATTAGAAAAACTCGAATATGCTGCTAACCAAGTGACTGCGATGTCAAAAGAACTGTCCGAACTAAAGCCAAAATTGGAAGTTGCTAAAACGCAAACTGTTGAAATGATGGAGAAGATAGAAAGTGAGAAGAAAAAGGTGGAATCTGCGGCCGCTTTGGTTAAGAAAGACGAAGTGGTGGCCAACGAACAAGCTGCGGCTTCTATGGCTCTCAAGGCAGAGTGTGAAGCAGATTTGGCTCAAGCGATTCCTATTCTAGAAGAAGCGATCGCTGCTTTGAACACACTGAAACCAACCGACATCACTTTAGTGAAAAGTATGAAGAATCCACCGGATGCTATCAAATTAGTGATGGCGGCAGTCTGTGTGATGAAAGACGTGAAGCCCGACAGATTGCCTGATCCAGCGACCGGCCGCAAAATGCTGGACTATTGGGGCCCCAGTAAACGACTTCTGGGTGACATGGCTTTTCTGCTGCAACTCAAAGAATACGACAAAGACAACATCCAACCGGACATCATGGCTAAAATCAGGAAAGAATACATTTCACACAAAGATTTTAAACCACAAGTGGTGGCTAAGGCGTCTCAAGCCGCCGAAGGGCTGTGCAAATGGGTCATTGCAATGGATTTATACGATGCTGTAGCCAAAGAAGTTGCACCAAAGAAAGCAAAGCTTGAAGTTGCTGAGAAAGAATACGCGGCCACTATGATTTTGCTGAACCAGAAAAGAGCTGAGGTGATCAAATTGGAAGAACAGCTGGCAGAGCTCATGCAGAAACTTCAGGAAACTCAGGAAAGAAAACAAAAACTCGAGGAAGATGTTGCACTTTGTGCGAATAAATTAGCTAGAGCCGAAAAATTAATTGATGGATTGGGAGGTGAAAAATCTCGGTGGGAGGGAGCCGCTATGCAGTTACAAGCTAATTATGATGCCATTGCCGGTGACATTCTCATATCCTGCGGAGTTATCGCTTACTTATCGCCTTTCACCCTAAATTATCGTCAAGAGCGAATAAAAGACTGGTATGACAAATGCCGAGAGCTGGAAATTCCCTGCTCTGAGACGTATTCTTTTTCAGGTACGCTTGGTTCGGAGGTAAAAATTCAGAGTTGGCAAATTTTCGGTTTGCCAAGTGATCAGTTCTCGACTGATAATGCGATTATTCTGGATGCTTCAGACAAGTGGCCGCTTTTGGTAGATCCTCAGGGGCAGGCCAGCAGGTGGATCAAGGCAATGGAGAAAAGCAACAATTTAGAAGTTGTGAAAATCACTGATTCCAGTTATATGAGTGTTGTGATCGACTGTATCACATACGGAAAACCCGTCCTACTGGAGAGCATCATGGAAACATTAGATTCGGGGTTGAGTCCGATCTTGAGTCGAAATATTTTCAAACAGCATGGAAAATATTACATCAGCCTACGTGATGATGTGATTGAATATAATTTAAATTTTAAATTGTATCTAATTTCGAATCTTCGGAATCCACACTATCAACCTGAAATATGTAACAAAGTGAGGGTTATCAATTTCGCACTGACTAGGGAAGGTTTAGAAGATCAACTTTTGGGAATAGTCGTTGCCAAAGAACGACCTGATTTGCAGTCAAAACGACAAGAATTGATTGTCAAAAGTGCGAAAAATAAGCAGTCCCTTTTAGAGGTTGAAGGAATGATTCTCCAGACACTTTCCGGCACAAAAGGAAATATTTTGGAAGATGAAAGTGCCATCGAAACATTGGATTCTTCCAAACTTCTATCTCAAGCCATCAAAATAGAGCAAGAGTCGGCGAAAGAAACAGAACACGTCATCGAATCTTTTCGGTCAAATTATCGACCCATCGCAGCACATTCAGCTGTTCTTTACTACTGCATCGCTGATCTGGTCAATGTAGACCCTATGTATCAGTATAGCCTTACGTGGTTCATAAACCTTTTCATATCGTCAATCGACTCCGCCAATAAGTCCAAAATTCTGCAGAAAAGGTTAGGGTTTTTGCGCGAAACCTTTACGTATGATCTTTATTCGAATGTATGTCGATCGTTGTTTGAAAAGGACAAACTTTTGTTCTCGTTTGTGCTGTGTAGTTATGTTTTGCTCGCTGAAGGAAAACTAAACCGAAACGAGTTTGTGTTTTTCTTGACGGGTGGCGTTGGTTTAGAGTCACCTCCACCGAACCCAGCACCCAAATGGTTAAGGGAAAAAAGTTGGGAAGAATTGTGTCGCATATCTGCTTTCCCAGCTTATGAAGGCATTATTGAGCATTTTCTGAACAACACACAAGACTGGCGAAATTTCTACGATTTGAAAACTCCCACATACCACGATATTCCGACGCCTTGGCGGAAAAACCTAACCACTTTTCAAAATTTGATTCTTGTTCGGATTTTTCGGCTGGATAAAGTTGTTCCGAATGTGCGCTTGTTTGTGAAATCGGAAATGGGAGAGAAATTTACGAAACCTCCTTCGTTTGATCTCGCGAAATCGTACGGTGACTCCAACTGTTTGTGTCCGTTAGTTTTCATTCTGTCTCCCGGTTCGGATCCAATGGGCCCTTTGACCGCTTTTGCAGAAAAAGTGGGAGTTTTGCCCAAGTTTGAAAGTGTTTCTTTGGGTCAGGGGCAGGGACCTTTAGCTGCAAAGCTCATAGCTGAAGCTCAGACGGAAGGTAACTGGGTCTGTTTGCAAAACTGTCACCTGGCTGCGTCCTGGATGCCAACATTGGAAAAAATGTGGGAAACTATGGATACCAACAACACGTCTCTAACTTTTCGCTTGTGGCTAACTAGTTATCCATCTGTTGATTTCCCCGCACGAGTTTTGCAAAATAGCGTGAAAATGACCAACGAAGCCCCTACCGGTCTCCAGCCCAACATTTTAAGATCTTTTACTTCTTACCCTGTTAACGACCCCGTATTCTTTGATGGCTGTCCAGGGAAAAACATCATTTTTGGCAAGCTTTTATACGGACTGACGTTTTTCCACGCTGTAGTACAAGAGCGAAGAAAATTTGGACCGATCGGTTGGAATATTCCCTATGGATTTGATGAATCTGATTTTCAGATTTCTGTCAAGCAGCTTCAGACGTTTCTCCAAGATTATTTTGAAACACCTTACGAAGCTGTTGTGTACCTTACGGGAGAATGTAACTATGGAGGGAGGGTAACGGATGAATGGGACCGACGAGCTCTTGTAACGATACTTTCCGAGTTTGTCAACGATAAGGTGGTGACGGCACCTACTTATACTTTCGCACCAGGAGCTACTTATGGCCTTCCTCGCAAAACCGGTTACAAAGACTACCTCCACCATATCGGGAACCTGCCTGCCGAACCTTCTCCTGAGGTTTTCGGTCTCCATATCAACGCTGGAATCACGCAAGGACTTCAGAGCACAAGGAACCTTTTCGAAAGTGTCCTTTTAATCGAGGGCTCTTTCCAGTCATCGGGAAAGTCGGATCAGATTCTGCTTGAGACGGCCAGAAATATTCTATCGAATTTACCTGAAAGTTTTGATATTGAAAAGGCACTGTTGAAGTACCCGGTCAGTTATGCTGAGAGTATGAACGCTCTTCTTGTCCAAGAGATGGAGCGGTTTAATGTTCTACTGGACGCAATGAAAAAATCATTGCTGGATTTGGAAAAGGCTGTTCTTGGTTTCGTCGTAATGTCACCAGAACTCGAAAACGTATCACAAAATTTACAAATTTGGCAAATCCCTCCCGCTTGGCGAAAATTTTCGTACCCCACCTTAAAATCACTTGGCCCGTATATTTCGGATTTACATGAAAGGCTAGAATTTTTCAAAAAATGGTTTGATTATGGAAAACCAAGCCTTTACTGGATCTCTGGCTTCTATTCGACCCACGGGTTTCTTACCGGGGTCATGCAGAATTTCGCAAGGAAGTACACTATCCCTATTGACCAGCTTACGTTCGACTTCAGTGTCTTGAGTGACAGCCCACCGCAGAAGATTCCAGAAGACGGTGCTCTACTCTTTGGACTATACTTAGATGGAGCCCGATGGGACAGAAATAGTCTACGATTGGAAGAACTGTATCCGACCGTTCTTTTCGACGACCTCCCTGTAGTTTGGCTTCAACCAATCCGAAAACTGGATCTTAAAGAGAAAGGTCGCTTTAAGTGCCCCCTGTACAAAACTTTAGAACGGAGGGGCACACTGTCAACCACTGGAATTTCCACCAATTTTGTTCTTCCGTTTCTTCTTGAGACTAAGATGCCAGGCACTCATTGGGTGAAGAGGGGGGTAGCTTTGGTGTGCCAGCTAGATGACTGAGTCTATACTGTGGGGAACTCAATTGTAATTTTTCCCAAGCGGGTAATAGGTAGGTAAACTTAATTTTTGTAGCAACCACTTATTTTTTAATTAAACAGATTGTTATGACGACAACTTGACTGCACAAAAATTTTGAATGTGAGAAATACATTTATGGAGAGATTCCTTCGGTATTTTTTCTCCTTTCTTAGCAGAGCCTGTTCAGTAGGGCAGTACCTTCAAAGCACGGGTTGGTCTTGTTATAAATCCGTTCTAATTTGATGTCGTTACGCCCCTGCTGCATGGATCTCCAGTTGTAATGTAACCAACTGCTGGCCAAGGAACCTTACCTATCTAAATTACCTAAAAATAAGAGCACTCATTAAATCTTAATAATTATGGTTAGTGTAAAAATTTATCCTACAAAAATCTAAAAGTTTGAAAGAGTTGCTACTAACGAAAACACCGTAGTCAATCAGTTCCCGCCATTTCAAAGTCGCGACAGTCGCCAAAATACAAAAAGAAACTCAAGGACCCAAACAAAATGGCGTGGCTTCGTGTGTGATCTATTTATTATTGGTTGTGTTTTGGTTAAATTTTATATCAAATTCTGCGTTTATTGTGCTTATTTAATTAACCTAATTAAACCCAGGACCTTGAAAAATGTAATGTTACTCCTTGCTTTACAATGGCTACGTCCCATGGCACAGATTCCTTTAATCTCACTGGTAAGTTGGGGTTGAATTTTTCAAAATATGGTTGTAGTGAAATAACTAACTAATCTGGTACGTATCAGTGTCTTGCCATCCCTAAAGATTTAAAAGGTTTCCCAAAGAACATTGTCGTAAGTGGGGAAAGTCATAGGTAACGCAACTACCGTACCGTAGTCATGGCTAGGTCTTAAATGAATCATGTATTCAAACAACTCTCTCACAAGACCTCATTCGCACTTGGTATTTTGCATGAATTATGAAACGACGTCTTTTAAAATGTCATGTGACTTTGATATCAGTTAAATGGGTACCTAGTCACAACCTTGTTAGCTTAGGGTTTGCAGGACTGGAGAATAGTACGGTCTCGTTTTCTTTCCATCTGAACCCCAATCCATCTGGAGTTTTGTCTGTGTTCGCTTTATGCACGGATTCGCCATCGTGTCAGTGCTTGCTAAAGTGCTGAATATAATTCTAACGCATTTTCAATTTTAGATCTGACTCCGGAGCAGCAGAAACTACTCATAGACATAAGGAGGAGAAAACAGGAGCTACTGCTCGAGATACAGGTAAGTTTTTATATGATACCGTCTATAAATATTTCCCAACGTACACAGGAGCAGAGAGCAGAGCTACCCCTATTGTGGCCGAATTCGGTCCAGCACTACATTATTCATAGAAGAAATGAAAGGTCCAGCAGATTGTTATGGCTCTATGCTCTATGGCTTATCACTAGAAGCGAAGAAGTCTTAGGCAAAGTAACAAATCTGATATTATCTACTTTTTAGTCGGGCCAAATAATTGCCGTCCCCTCCTGTTAGAAACCTGTAAAAATAAGCCGATTAAAAGAATCCCATTACAAACAGTTTGGCGGCCCATTCAATGGCCTAACTAGTAGAACTAGTAGCTATAACAGTACGAGTTACCAATCATATGGGAAGTCACCAGTGACGCAACTTTACATGACCTTGTGGAATAATGTACTTTGGGCTTCCCTCTGCCTTGAACTTATGCTTGGTCTGTACGATCTAATCTTTTCTTGCTGCTTGTTGCTTGGAAATCTGTTTTTAAAATGACCAGTTGGGCCGCTTGAGCTTCACTGAAAAACAAAATTTAAGATAATAAGAAATTGGTAACCAGTAGAACCTGATGGGACAAGATTCTTGTGAGTCAGTTCTACACTGAGCTCGTTTTTGTGCAACTCTTTTAGTAGGTACATAGTACATAGTTTCTTGACCTTGTCCCTCCCCCCGTGGGTTTTTACCGGCGATTATTACAATTTTTTAAAAAATATTTGTAAACTTACCTCCGCTTTCTTTTCGTGCCAAATACCAACCTAAAATCGGAGGACTAACTTTAAATGAAGGGAGGCACATTTTCCCACATATTTTTAATTTCCCATGTATCTAAAACCCCACTGTAGATTCCACTAAGTACCGACACTTTCTCTGGAAGTGACTGCTGTTGGAGGAGAGTCGAAACATTTAGGCAGTTCTTAGCCAACTTCGGGAGTCAGTGGGAAATTGAATCGATACCCAGTTTTTCATCGACAGTATCGTAAAAAATGGGAATACTTACGAGGTTTTTCTTACATCACCCTATGCCTTGAATGTACGGTCCTCAATATTTGTGAAGAGTTTGTTCGGGTAGGATTCTGATAACTATTATTAGCGAGATCGTGAGTTGTCTACCTAGTTTATCGATGGCCATCAGATTTAACGTAATGAAGCAGTACCTTATGCTCATTCAAAGGTAAAAGGAATTATCAGGGATTATGTTGCAAAAGGTCGAAGGAGGTCTATTATAAAGAAATGCCTTGCTAATTATATTAGACTGTGCCAATAATTTCGTAAGTGCAGTGGCGGTGGATTTTGTGCAGTGAGCGGGCGAGTTGATTTAGGTGAACGTCGATGCGGGATGGTCGGGGATGTAATGGATTTGCTGCGGCTAGAATGCCGGGATCGGGGAGGGAAGGACTGGAGTCTTTTTCTTTTCTTCCCCATGTCAACGTCTAAAATATAACGGCCCAGCACCCAGCATATCTGTACCTGTGTAGATGTTCACCATGAGGGAGTTAGCCAGCACCCCCCACCGTTCTTTGAGAACCTGAAAGCCCTAGATTTTTTTGTGAAAGAACGAACTGTGATAATGATTCTATAGCCGAAACAAAATTTAAACTAAATCGATAGCTACTTGAAGAGTCTTGAATAGGTACAGAAGACTCAGTATACAGATTATCGTTACTTCTGGATCCCAGCCTGCTGCTGAGGATATTTGATACCATTCTTATCGTTCTACTAATTTTATTTTGAACACGCCTCCCCGTTATCCTCTTCACATAGTACTTAGGGCTTTTTGCCAAAGGTTTCCCACTTGGAAACATTCGCCAACCTATCGTGCCGTGCCGTCGCATGCGTCGCTATTAATAAGACAGAGATAGGTCGCCGGTATGCGATCTGCGTCTCTCTTCAACGCATGTTGGGCATATGGGAGATAGAGCCACGACGGCGTGGCAGCAGGCAGTGTCGAGTTAAGCGCCGCTCAGTGCGGTTGGTGTGGTGTGTGCTATCTCTGCTGTGTCCGTTTAGTGATAACAAGTCGTAAGGATTTCCCGAAGTCGTTTAGTCATTTAACTTCGGTAAATGTGCTGTGGGATATGAACTAAATTATTTGATATCGTGCCGACGTTTTGTCAGTGACCCCAAACACATTTAGTGCTTAGTAAGTTGAAGTTGTTCCGAGGTGACTAGCTGGTTTTCGAACAAAAAATTTGAGTCTCCCTCCGGGCCACTTCGCTACTAGGTTTGCAACCTTTACTATACCTCAGAATATAAAAAACCGACGTCTGATTTCGCTGCGTTTTTCCGTCAGGATCCTGTCTTCGAAAAGTCAGATCCTACTTTATGTTGGTTCGTCGACTGTTGTAGTAGTCGACACTAGATATCGAGGTTTTGTTGTATTATGGCTATTAATATTAACGTGTCAGGTCAGACTAACAGAACAGGAAATGCTATTGGAGGAATTTCGATCTATGAGACATTCGATGCCGCGAGCGTATTGTTGTTTGTCTTGTATTGTGGAGTGAACGTCATTGACCGACAAGGCCGACGGCTCAGCCGACAGTTGAAGACTGAGCCTCAGTAATTTTTTGGTTATTCGGTTGATTCAGAATTGCAAGATGTAAAGTTCTATCGGGTTTTTGCTTTCTTTCTCGTCTTTCTTTTTGCCTTCTCACGATAATGTGATCATTTATAATGACACGTTTTCGTGATTATGTAAAATCCTTGGGAAATTTTCCATTAAGGGTCCGCTATACCTGACGGTGCATTTTTTGCCGCCCATAAGATTAACATTGCGAGCGGCGATTCATTTTCAAGGTTTACCCTTGGTTGGAAAGACACAAAATTTTGCCTGTACTTAGCCCTAACAATGTTCTAGGGAGTGTTCGAAGCAGATTTCCCAATTTCTCACTGGTTTCTTTTATTGCAACTGTTTTGCAAATGCAAGCATCGCATACCTCAAGAAAAGTGCTGTATCTCGAAAACCAGTAAAAAATATGGGAAATCTGCTTCGAACACGCACTAGAACATTGTTAAGGCTCGGTACAGGCAAAATTTTGTGTCTTTCCAACCAAGGGTAAACCTTGAAAATGAATCGCCGCTCGCAATGTTAATCTTATGGGCGGCAAAAAATGCACCGTCAGGTATAGCGGACCCTTAACGGAACTAGTCAAGATGATTCCCAACAGCACATATAAATCTGGTAATCTGCCAGCCGCTGACCATACAGACCATACTTACGGCATTAAAGCATCGGGAGCAAGTTCAAGTTTCTGTATGCCATTTTCAAACCCCTTTATATTAAAAATTTTCCTTTACGGAATCAAGAGATTTTCCGAAATGGGCAGAAGGGAATTGAGACTTCATTTGGGAAAGCGCTCATATCTCTTGGGAAAAGAAAAAGCACGCAACCAATGTTTCATGCATGCATAGAAATTGGATTAAAAAATTCTGGACCCAGTAACGGTCTTGTATAAGATATTGGGCTTCCTTAGTCCTTAGCAACCCCCTTTCGTGTACACTATTTTTGGTCGATTTTGATCTGAAGGGCGTGTCAGACGAGGGCGGAACCAGATCCCATCCCTTCCGGAGGAAAGGTAAATAAACTGTCTGGTATATGACCACACCGTCAGATCTACCCCATGTGGTACGAAGAAATTTTCCTCTGTTTAGCATATGAGCTTGAAACATGTGTGTTCACGACCACATGTGTTCACTACCACAAGTTTGGGGTTCCTTCTGTAGCTGCTGTGGTGGAAACTCCCTTTGCGTAGGGTAAACGTGATAGGTGCTCATGCTCCCTTTTATGTTTTACAAACATAAACAAATAAATCTTGGCCAAGAGGATCAAAAAGCTCCCGGTATAGAGAGTTAAGAACTGATAATATAATAGCTGAGGGTTGGGGGGGACAAGCCCAGCAACTAGCCCGTTTTCAAGAACTATCCATTGTGCTCAGCTGGCAGCACTACCAAATGCCAGCTCCCCAGCCATCGAGTAAACGATGGGGACCTACAGTTTTAGGTGGGTTCCAAACCACCACAGCCTCGATATACATTTCACTTGACATGCTGAACATATCAGAGGTGAATGCCGAGCAGAAAAACATTTTGGTAGGATCGGGATCGAACCGGTGTGACCTGGGTAGAATCTAGAACGTGGTGTATTTTCTGTCTTCTGAATTGTGTTCCCTCTTCCTCGCATTTCCCTTCAATCGCTATCGCTGAAAATACGTGGCGTTTTTGAAGGATCAGGTATTTCGTCTAATAAGTCCCAAGCTTTTCTCCCGAGTCCACCATTCGATTTTGGATTTTCGGGTTCGGGGCTTCAGTGAGACTTAGGGAAGGGGATAGAGGGAGGTTTTCCACTCCTGACCTTGGTGATCCATTACTCTAATATGTTGTACACATGCGGGAAAGATGTATGAAGCAAAGAGAAATTCGAGGGGTAACCACTCCAGAGATTCCTTGAGATTCCATAAAGATTTCCAAAGATTCCCAACGATATTCATAAAAAGATTAACCCCGAAGGGGTAACCACTCAACAAAAAAAAAACAATTCCAAGATTCCCTGAGATTTCATAAAGATTTGCAATGATTCCCAACGAGTGGCTAACCCCCCGGAGAAATTAGATCTTTATACAATATTTTATGAAATTTCGTTAGCGCCATATGAAAAGGGCATAGGAGCATCGGGTTGGATGTTTGTAGTGAGATAAAAAAGACCGATAGCCCCTGACGAAGCTAATTAACGAGGGCGTGGTGAAAAACTCGCGTGTTGGTAAACAATCAGCAGCCCCCCACAAAGGGGTGAATGTGAAACCCTATGAAACAACTTTTATCACAATCAAATGGAAAACGTGAAAGCTCAAAAGCTATCGGGGGTGGGGTTGCAGTCAGCGAGTTTTTCCTATAGTAACTCTTGAATGAATTTATGCTGTTTCTCAGAATTTTTCTCCAACTGCGGAAGTGCCATAAGATTTTATCGAGGGCGGGTTTTTTATTTTTGTGTGCGTTTGGCTATTGTACTTCCCTTAAAATCGCTGAGAAAATTTTGGCCCTGCTATTATTGTCTTTGACTGCTTCTACGCAATTTTAAAACACGTGGCGGTAGAATGACTTTTCTTCTAATTTTTTGAGGAAATAGTCGGATATTTAAATGTTCTGAAATATAATATGTCTTTTTAACGTCCGAAATTATCTGGCTATGTTGTGATTTTACGAGAGTAACGAGGGGTTAACCACTCGTTGGGAATCTCATTGGAAATCTTTATGAAATCTCAGGGAATCTTGGATTTTTTTTGGAGTGGTTACCCCTTCGGGGTTCATCTTTCTATGAATATCGTTGGGAATCTTTGGAAATCTTTATGGAATCTCAGTGGAATCTCAAGGAATCTCTGGAGTGGTTATCCCCTCGGAGAGTAATTTTTTAGTGACAAAAAACACTAGATCGTGAAGTCACCACATAGGTACTTAATTCCAGACGTTAATAAGACAAATTATAGTTATTTCAGGATGGATAAATCCGGGACAGGTCTCTCAAAAACGGTCGAAAAAAACTTAAACGAACAGAATTGTGTGGTGACCCTTAAACCTGAAGCAAAAAACAGAAAGTTTAAATAGGTACCGATTGGAATTTAGTTAGGTACAATTTGGCATTCACTGTCAGGTATTTTGTTCACCTTTACACCCACGTCGTGACTGGTCCATACACTCCATTGATAGAACTAGGTTAAATTCTGCAACCTTGCAAGGTCATTATACTATAATACTCCAGTCGCCTAGTCTAAATTCAGACACATGATGCATAACTAACCTAATAAGCTGACTAAGGGACGGACTATTCTAGTCGTTATGAACTTCTTTAGTTGGTCTATGAAGCTACATTGAGTCACCTATTAGCCGAGACCATTGAGTAATCAGCGCACTTGGCGCTGCTAACAAACTTCTCGATGTCGTGGAAATAGAGGTGAGAATAAAATCTTCTGTGATGGAGGACAGCCCCTATTTTTTTAAAACGACACAGTGAAGGCATTACAGGTATAGGCTGCTAGGTTCGGGCGTTCTTTACCTACATCAGTGGCACTCTTAGCTGTTCTCTTGACTCCTCCAGCCTTTAGGTGCCACCATGCGATACCTCTGGTAGACCGTTGGGTAACAGGGACGGGACGTTGATGCCTATTTATTAGTCTCCGTGGTCTGATTGACGTGCAGGTTGTTTCCCAATAGCCCTTCGCTCCTGTATAATTTGGGTAGTGACTACTGATTATTTTTAAGAGGGATTGGCCTCCACTGTAAGGTGTGTGTATGGTAGGTAAGTTGGTGAAAATGGCTATTTCGTATCTGTGTTAATCCAACTGTAAGGGGTAAACCACTCGTTGGGAATCCCTGGAAATCTCAGGGAATCTTGGAATTTTTTGGAGTGGTTACGCCTTCGGGGTTCACCTTTCTATGAATATCGTTGGGAATCTTTGGAAATCTTTATGGAATCTCAGGGAATCTTAAGGAATACCTGGAGTGGTTAGTTACCCCCTCGGCTATTTCGTATCTGTGATAATCCAACCGTAATAATTGTTCGACTCAGTTCAGTTTCATCAACTCCTTATTCTAATTTTTAATTTAACTGTCAGTTGGCGTTAACTACGAGTTAATACCTTACTGTCACTTTAACCGAGTTTTTGGTGGTTCCAGCTATTTCCAACCTAATCTGACACACCCCATATTGAACTTTTGACGAGTTTTTGGTGATGGCCCCCCCTCACCCCCAGTCAGCTAATACTAGCATAATCTTGATGTGTATAAAACATTCCAAAGATGGTTGTGGCAGTCACGGCCACGGTTACTGCTGCAATAGACACCCGTGGAATGGATGATAATCAGCGATGATATCATTTGTGGTCATCATTATTGACACTTTTATCATTTGCTGACGTCTGTCTTGTTGTGGCGATAACGACCTGCCAAGTACGTCATGTACCATTGTTAGCAAAATGAAATTGCAGGAATTTTCCATTTCAGTTGTTATTCTTCCTCCTCACTCCAGTATTTTCTTCATAGTTGATTCAATTAATCTTGAAATCGAAGGTTATCTCCCACATACTTCGTTCACTCTCATTGGTTTGACGTAAGAGAATGAGCCATCTGCGAGAGCCTGTTTTTGAACCAGGAATTTCCTCTTGTTTTTTTTATCCGTTTTTTTTTGCTTCGACAAAAGTCAAAAAACCACAAAACCATCCGTTCTTGGTCATGCACTGGATGAAAAAGCTCTAATTGCACCTGCAAACTGGCACTATGGAGTTACTTGCTTAACTCATCATAGGTACCCATGACCATGAATGAGCCATTTGCCAACTAGGTTCCACTTCAAAGTGAAGTTAGACTGTGACGTCCTGTCATCCAAAGCTACCCAGTTCTTACCAAAAAAGGATTATTTTCGAAGGAGTTTATAACCTGCCGAGGGTCCCTGCCTTTGTTTTTTGTAATGTGTTATAACTGCCTTGTCGTGGTCGAAGTGACCATTATCAATAATCTTCTATTTCCAACAGAAAAAGTAAGTGTGATAAAAACTGACATTTAAGCAATGAGTGCTGCATGGCGCGACCAACTTTAGTTACCAGAGTGAATATGGTGTACGCCCCTCTAGTGCATCCAGCGCTGGACACCCCGTCATCGTTCTTGATCCGCCTGCCTCCCACTGAGGCCCCCCTCAAGGCCCAGAAAATACTGGGTGGGTCTCCACAACCCCCTCGCCATGTAAAACGTGAATCTCCTCGATCAGTCAGTGAAGAACCATATGCACCTCTTGTGATTAGAGTGTCCTCTTCAGACGCGCCCCTTAACTCTCCAAGACTTTCGGGAACGAGTGAATATGAACCGGATAGTGACGCAAAGTTTGCGCCCCTTGTAATCCGGCTGCCTCCCATTAATTCGTCCCCTAAAGCTCTGAAAGTTTTGGGAGGGTCTCGGACCCCTGACCCCCCGCGCCCCGAAAGGTATGAACCGCCCCGATCAGTGAGTGAAGAGCCGGGACGAGGGGCTGGGCCGCTGTCTACTCCACGGCCTATGTCTCGCTCCGAGACCATGTTCAAATCATCGACTAGTCTCGCTTCTTTGGCCTCGGACCTGGCCACAGCTTCGGCGGGCTGGTTTTCGTCCCTGAAGAGGTCACCGCGTAGAAAGAAACTGGAACGGCAGAACTTTTCCAACCAGTCTGGGAAAACTCTCGCTCGATCCGCTTGGGAATTGTCATCTTTAGGGACGATGGTATGTATTCATTTTTCACCGTTTATCTGACGATTCTCAGTTTACTTTCAGTTACATTTTCTAAGGCTGAAGTTGATAAAATTTCAGGTTGGAAACGGCTATCGGAAAAAGACTCACAAAAAGCCCCCCTTTCCTTATGCGTTTTCAGCGGACACTACTAACTATGCTGTCTTTGAAATTCGATGATAATTGTTGCTTGATTTAGTTGTATGAACTCACCAGTCACCGAGGAGGAACCACTCCAGAGATTGCTTGAGATTGCATGAAGATTCCCAAAGATTTCCTGAGATTCTCAACGAGATTCGTGGAAAGATGCACCCCGAAGTGTTAACTACTCCAGAAATTTCCAAGATTCCCTGAGATTTCATAAAGAATTCCAATGATTGCCTCTGAGATTCACAGCAAGATTCCCAACGAGATTCCTGGAGTGGTTAACCCCTCGCCAGTCCCCACTCATTGAGGAACCCAATATAGTGTAGGAGTGTTCTCTCAGATAACTGTGCATGTAGGGCGTCACGTCCTTCTGATAGCAACAGCGCCAACGATTACCATACTTCCGGCAAATTTCCCTCTTTGATGCTCGAAATAGAGGTTACAAAAGCAGTCCGCCCTGCGGAGCAACCATATGATACCACCGAAATGAGTGATGGCTGTCCAGGGCCCAGAGTGAAACCCGAGCGTTTACAGTTGGAAACCAGGGGGATGTTTTTCGGTAGATCTGTTTTTAATCACTAATCACTACTGGAGACAAGTCTGCCTGAATGGAGAAGGTGCAGGCGCCCCCTTAAAACTTTCCAGACCTCAAAACTCAACCAATTTGGATCCAATTAGGAACATTTTGAAATTAAAGCACCTTTGACATAACCTTTGAGGCTTCCCCCGACATAGTAGAAAGGAGTTAATTGAAGGAGCTAACTTTTGGACCTCTTTTGTGTAAATATTTTAACAGTTTCTTGGTTTTTCATGTAATTGGAGTTTCAACTTTTGAACTAAAACAGTTAATGAAGCGTCGCTTACGAAATATTTGTCCAAAACCCGTCATTCCTACAGAACGTATCCGTATTATGTTGGAGTATACATTTGCTATTTTTTTTTAGCGTTTTTTCGACCGTTTTTTTAGGATAAAGTTGGGTATTTAAATGTTCTGGAATGTAGTATGTTTTTTAACGCCCGAAATTATTAACCTGTTGTATTGTGATTTTACGATCGAGTAATGTTTGTCAGTACCAGAATTACTCATTATCACAACATAGCCAGTCGTGGACGTTAAAACCACATATTGTAGATTTTTCAGAAAATATAAGTCTCCAACAGTTTCCTCAACAAAAAAAAAAAAAAAAAATAGAAAAAAAATAAACATGATTGTGTTGTGACCCTTAAGGTGGAATACACGTATTTGGTTCGCAATGCTACGTACTTCAAGCCCTACTCCGTAGTTACAGGGCGAGTGAAAAGTGTTTATAGGGGGATGTAAACCTGAGACTCTTTGTCGTGAGGTAGTGTTGTATTTTTGCATGAAATGGAGTAATAAGCCCACAGGAGCGGTTTTAAACAGTCAACTACCAGTCCACATGTTTTTTTGACAGATCGCGAAAACACAACACTACCTCACGCGAAATATTTTTTTGTAACGTTTCGGACTAAAACAGTATGATTTTATCGTCACATTTAGTAGAAAAGCTTGATAAATGTTTGTAATATTTACCGCCGCCATGTTACATGTTGACAATTTTTATTTCACTTACGGAAGTGGGTAATTTCAACACCATTTCTCTACTTTTTCTCCTGTAAAAGCTAAACATAGTGTCCTACTTTCACTCGTTCGTTTCGCGTTCGAATAGCACACTGTGTTTAGCTTTTAGTGTAAACACAACCAATATGATATTGCAATTACCCGTCTCCGGCAGCACTAATATGTAAACATTAGTTTTGTCGAATATTTACTTTCGCACAGTGGTTTTGGTGGAGTTCGTCGAGAATGTATGGTGGCCCTTAAAACTTCAACTAGTGGCGAAAAAAAAAATGGTTCGGGAATAGAATAAAGAAAGAGTCGCCCACGTTCTGCTATGATGGATGTGCAGTAACATACTGTTGTCTGTTACGTAAATTTGCTTGTTCGAGGTCGAGTTCATTCTTTACTGTAGGCAGAGGCGCCGTTTCTGACGTCCACCAATTTACTGCGCGCCTTCTGGGCTTATCAAGTCTGGAGCCAGCGAAAATGCCTCACCCCCTGAGAGGACTGTAAATTATTCTGATCTGAATTCAATTTCCGAAGCTGGGATAGATTGATAGCTCTGTTCAGCCATGCCCCGTGCATCCTGCATTGTTTGAATTATACTTACAAAGTTCTGTAAACACAAAAAAAATGTTTTGTATATCTCTGAGCGAGCTCTGACTGGCTAACCCTTCGGGGTGCATCTTTCCACGAATCTCGTTGGGAATATCAGGAAATCTTTATGAAATCTCAGGGAATCTTGGAAATTTCTGGACTGGCTTATCCTTCGAGGTGCATCTTTTCACGAATCTCGTTGGGAATCTCAGGAAATCTTTATGCAATCTCAAGCAGTCTTATGGAGTGTACCCCCTCTTCTCTGAGAGTCATATGTAGATATACCCAATCTGATGGCATGTTATTCAAATAATGCAGATACTATTGAGCAGTTTCTACCGGATGATTCGTCGCTTTCATTTTTGTCAGGATGCCAGTTCTTATTCACATTGGGATTTGTTGAGGAAGGGTTTGGAGCAGAGCTGCCTTGCTTTTATCCAAAAAATTGTGCCAAACAGTTCATCACAGTTAAATGCTCGGACATTAAGAATTTGAACATCGTAAAATCCGTTGATTCAACTACGGCGCAGTTGGTTGCCAGCCTTCCTTGTGCCTCATATTTTCGACTTGATTTTACTGTTTCAAGTATTCCTTTTGTCTCCCTTTGTGTGGTAGAACTAACTGGCGAAAAAATAAAATACCTGAAATTGATTTTGAGGTTTCGACACAACCCAAGCCAGAAACTTGAGGCTCGTTGAAACCTAGCATTATGTACTCCAATGTGTTCTTCATTCTATAGTCCAAGTCAGGCTGGGAGCATACCGATAAGTCATAATTTCTTGCAAATTCTTCAAAACTTCTTCTTGATCAGGGAAATATCTGCTCAGGGTCGGATTGGCATTTTTAGCGTATGGTAGGATATGGAACCCAAATCCGGATCGGCGTCAACTGAAAATCTTCAAGAAATTATGACTAATCGGTATGCTCCCATGCAGCCTGACTTGGGCTATAGTTTTCCTTATAGTTGAATGACGTGAAGGTATGTTACTATATACCTCACTTACGACAAGTATTTTGTACCTAGTTTCTTTGTTAAGGTATGGTCATATGGAACCCAATGCGTCGCAATCGGCCTTAGATGCATGCCTGCCTTAACACACATACTAGTCCCTTAGCTGTTTTGCTTTCTATGGCTTGAGAGTGGGATTCCAAAGTACTCGTATGTAGCATCAGTACTCGATAGGCTGACCTCGAAGAATGTAGGTATTTGAGAATGCAACCCGAAGGGACCTAGTAGATACCTTGTGCTGTTTCATTTTATTTGTAGGTATTGTATTACTTATTGTGAGTAAGTATAATGCACTTTTTTTTTAAACCAAATTTATCTTCATTCTTAGTTTTTGGTGGACCTAATCCTAAATAATTCTCAAAAATTGCGTTTGATTTTATTCTCCTCAGCTTATTTTCGGCAAGTCTGGGAATCTTGTTTTGGACATGTTGGTGGGATTATATCGACCAATGACTTACCCCTACTGTTCTAGCAGCTTATGAAGTATTCTCTCGATAAAGCGATGTCGATGTTCCTACTTTGCTATACTTGAAGCCTTCTCTGACCCGCTTTATACCTTTTTCTATCGTTCTCTGATAGTAAATGGATACCATTGGTTGGCAGGTTAGCTATCTAGGTATTCAAGGCAGTCAAGGTCCTTTTATAAACTACCTACCAATAAGAAAAACTAAAATGATACGTTGAAGATAGTATGGATAGTGAACACTCTAGTTTGCAAGTGTTATCAAAGTTTATCTATTTAGCCTGATAAGGCGAACGTGTGTACAATGGCAAGTCTGTATATGTGTGCAGAGTTTGGTGCGGTGGACGATAGTAAAACCCGGTAGAACTTCTCGTGGATATTTCCACTATGGCGAAATAGTCCACTATTTATACCTACCACGGTTGTCACATTGAAGCTGAATCCACATCCTGAATTCCAGTACCTGGAGGCCTGAAAAGATATTGAGATAGTTGGCAGTTACGATGGTTATGGATCTGGGAACGGGTAGATAGGTGACCAGGTGTAACCCGAAACCTGCACTTGCTGGTATGATACCTGTGAGAATGGTGCTGGTGACGGCAGTACCGCGCTGGCCAATCAAGGCCTGTGAAGTCTATAGGTTGCCTGGTTTGAATGTCAGATTCGAGCCTTTTCTTGTCATGGCGCCTCTGGTCAGCGTGCGATTAGGCGTCTTCGATAATTGACGAGACGACTACTAGAATTTACGGCCATGCCTATTAGAGCTCAATCACCCAATGAAACGTTAGCGTCTGAAGAAAACTATCAGAAGCAGGGGGAAATGTTCTACCTCTAGTCTGTCTGAGTAGGAGTCAAGTAAACATCAATAAATTGTGATCTTTCGAAGATCTGAAGGTAGCTTAAGAGGACGCTATACCTGACGATGCATCTTTTGCCGCCCATAAGATTAACATTGTGAGCGGCGATTCATTTTCAAGGTTTACCCTTGGTTGGAAAGACACAAAATTTTGCCTGTACCTAGCCCTAACAATGTTCTAGGGAGTGTTCGAAGCAGATTTCCCAATTTCTCACTGGTTTCTTTTACTGCAACTGTTTTGCAAATGCTAGAATGCAGATGCTCAAGAAAAGTGCTGTATCTCGAAAACCAGTAAAAAATTGGGAAATCTGCTTCAAACACTCCCTAGAACATTGTTAGGGCTATAGGTACAGGCAAAATTTTGTGTCTTTCCAACCAAGGGTAAACCTTGAAAATGATTCGCCGCTCGCAATGTTAATCTTATGGGCGGCAAAAAATGCACCGTCAGGTATAGCGGACCCTTAAAGATGGCAAGGGCAAACTCGACAAGCTATAGGTCCTATAGGGTGGTTGCGAGTTATTTTCTCTGTTTGTCTGAAAATGGACAGCCAGATGCCCCTTTCTTCCCCTTAGCAATTTTTGCCACGTACGGCGTTCTTGCCCGTGTCAGTGTCGAACCTCTACCATACCAAACAGGTGACGGCATCGACGTGCTTATGCAAATTGGTGGAACTTGGACCTCAAGCACGAGTAATAAGCCTCCCCTCCTTTTCTTTTGAGTCTCTCTCGTGCTTATTAAAACACTGGATTGACAGGCTTGGTAATACCCGCTATGAGTCGCGAACTTGTCTGTGTGGCATGAAGTATGAATATAACATGGGAGATGTATGTGCCTCGTGCGCAGAAAATACTCTTGACAAATGGCTGAACTTCTTTTTATAACTTTTGCCCTTTCGTGGCAAGTGAAAACAGCCGTAAACTATTATATTTGATATTTATGGTCAGCTGTGCGGAATAATGTAGGTAGAGAAGGAAACGCTTTTTGCGAAGTTGATGCCTGGAAATGCCCACCTTTCATGGCCCAAGTTTTCTCCTTTTCGAGTCTATCGTAGAAAAGTTTTTCATTTTTGTCGATACCAAAATACGAAACTTTTGGAACCCGAATGGTTTTTGGAGTTGAGGCTAATTTAAAATACACATCATCGACTTTATTATTTATTATTATTTTTTTCCTATATAACAAGTCAGGCACAGTTTGTTTAGGCATGGTTCTTATATTATTTCTTTTGCTGTACGTTGAAGGTTAACCGTCCATTGTCCCCATTAGGCACGTTTTCAAATTTCCATGTAGTGTAGTAGCTCCCTGGTGGGAACCTGTTGATGACGCATTGAGTACAGTACATTTGGTTATAATTGCTCGATGACCTTGTCGGAGATAGGCCGGTCGCACAGTCCTATGCTAATCCAGGTATTATATTCCTACTTCTGCTGTAAAGGGCACCTAGGGTCGCGGCTCGACCGGGTTGAAAAGGAAACACTGGTTTAGCGATGAATATTTACTGCTCTATGGAAGCATTGAATTTTAATAGTACCACTGTATTTATTTTTACGAAAGAAATGCTAGATGTGTGTGTGTATTGCCTTCCTCAGTGTTGTGCTTGCAACGCTAACCAGACCAAAAATTCCAACCTTGTGTTCCTCCTACCACTTCCCCATAGCTAAGATGAGACATTATACTGCTCCCATAGCCAAGATGAGACATTTTACTGCTCCCACAGCCAAGATGAGACATTTTACTGCTCCCACAGCCAAGATGAGACATTTTACTGCTCCCACAGCCTGGACCCTGGAAGACAGTAACAGGTCTCTCCCTGGCTGTGGGGAAGTGGTAAGGGGAGCCCAGGGTTCGAATTTTCGGTCTGGGCACAATACTTGAGTGCAGCTTGCTCGCAGTGATGGCAGGAAAATAAATTCACTTCGGGCACTTGTCGGGCTTTCCCGCATTTTTGCATGTGACAGTTCATCTCAAGATGATAATTATATTATGAAACCTGGCGGTTTAGAAAAATTGCCACCGGATGAACTTTTTTGTTTTTTCGAATTATTACGTTTTTGTTGAGATTTCAGCTCTTAGGTGCGTCCCGCCGATTTTCTCGAAAATTTAACATGGTGGACATGTGTGAAAATCTCCAGTTTTCTCTTAACTGGGCATGGTGGGACGCACCCTTAGTAGAAATTATGAAGTAGGTTTAAAAACGCAATGACTGACGCAGACAGAGATGGAGTTTCTCTGGAAATAAATTTTTTCGGCTGAAGGGTACGTAGAAAACTCAGAATCCCACTCTTGGGCGGATGTTTAAACTATGTGGATATTTTATGTGGTGGTGATGTGTGACAAAGAAATTGTGGTCTGTTTTAGACAGTTTAAACGAAGTCACAGACGAA
This sequence comes from Mesopsocus fuscifrons, assembly GCA_950004255.1. Taxonomy (NCBI): domain Eukaryota; kingdom Metazoa; phylum Arthropoda; class Insecta; order Psocodea; family Mesopsocidae; genus Mesopsocus; species Mesopsocus fuscifrons. Next base: position 8,500,677 of record OX465381.1, read on the forward strand.
TCCTAAATATATACAACTCCCTTCTTGCATGCACTAATGGAATTTATAAGAAGTTTCCATCTTCCAGACAATAAGACCGCAACTTCGAATTTTTCCGCTTCTTTTGGTTATGTGAATGTATATATAGTTCTGCAGAAGGCAGACCTATTACAGTTCTTCCTGACAAACGATGACAGCCCCCAATAAGATACTTCATGAATCACGGTCATAACTCATAACACTGGATTGCCATCACGGAGGTCCCGATTTCGAATACCAACAACTTGTTTATTTGGCATCGTGAATGTTCTATCAGCGTTTCGGCCGACAGATGATTTGGTAATTTGTTAAGATATAAGAGTAATAATTTGTTAAAATATTTAAATCACGTAGAAACTCAGGAGTTTTCAGCATTTCTCACCTTCGCGATTTTTCGATTGTAAGGAAAGTTGGGAATGTTGAATGCGCGACGCCAAAACTTGCCAATGTCCATTAGAGAGCTATTCTGGATTCAAGGCTTCACAAAAGCTGACGTCGGAACCAATTTTCACCGACACTCCAACCTTGGCAACCTTCTGACATTTTTTCGATTTTTTTTTTATCTGGTGATTTATTATCAGTTATTATTTTCATTTCATTTTTATTTTCAAGCGTGTTGTGAAATTCGAAATATTCTTTTAAAATATTACCCTTTTCATACCTTTAACTGCTTATACTGCGTTTAGTTCAGTGGCTCACGCTGTACCCTGGCTTAAAAATTGAACTTAAACTGAATTGGGTATCAGTAAATCGGCTCAGCTCCTCCACTATAGACGCAGCGGACTTTCATGGCCAAGAGCATAGCGGCATAGACAGGAACTAAAAACATTTCTTAGCCAAAAGAAATAGTTAGGGCAATCCGTCGCACGACTGGTGCTGTTGGTCTGTGCGGGTGATTTTGCACGGTACATTATTCTAACACAATGGCATCCTGCCAGGCTACTCCCTGCATACCCAACCCAATGACTGTGACCACGTTACGGGTTCGGGCTTAGTGATAGAATTCACGTTACTGCTAAACCTATCCAAGGCCCCCTGTGTTGCTTTTCACAGTTGGTTTTTGGATGATCAGCCACAGGATGAGTCAGGCTAGTCAGACCTTATCACACGAAACAGCAGGATGTGACGTGTAGTGAGAGTCCGTGTGACACCGCAGGAACAGCCTGGAGTCCTGGAGTCATTTGGTGTCGTTTGATGCACTCATCCGAAGATCCGATGATAATATAGTCACATTCTGTGATCATTGTTAAGGGTCCGCTATACCTGACGGTGCATTTTTTGCCGCCCATAAGATTAACATTGCGAGCGGCGATTCATTTTCAAGGTTTACCCTTGGTTGGAAAGACACAAAATTTTGCCTGTACCTAGCCCTAACAATGTTCTAGGGAGTGTTCGAAGCAGATTTCCCATTTTTTTTTTACTGGCTTTCGATATACAGCATTTTTCTTGAGGTATGCGATGCTAGCATTTGCAAAACAGTTGCAATAAAAGAAACCAGTGAGAAATTGGGAAATCTGCTTCAAACACTCCCTAGAACATTGTTAGGGCTAGGTACAGGCAAAATTTTGTGTCTTTCTAACCAAGAGTAAACCTTGAAAATGAATCGCCGCTCGCAATGTTAATCTTATGGGCGGCAAAAAATGCACCGTCAGGTATAGCGTCCTCTTAAGGGCGTCTACACAGTTGTGTTTGTTCACAATCGGTTAATTTTTAATCACAACATAGCCTCTTAATTTTCGCCCGCTAAAAAGACTATCATATCCGATTGTTTCCTCGTTAAAGGTGCAAACACGATTGTGTGGTCGCCCTTAATATGGTGGAAGCATCTGATAAGATTCTGGAAAAAGCTGACCAAATTCGAGATTCTTGGCAAGGTTTGGGCTGGCACTAGTCGCCAGCCTGCTGCTGGCTGTGGATTTACGATTTAAACCCCCATTTACCCACTACGGGGGTGGCGAGGGCGAGGATTTCTCAAAATTAAACTGAGAAGGTTGGGCGTTTTCTGCTGATGCATTTTTGGGACCAATAAGATTGGCATCTGAAAATTATCCCTTGGCTGGAATAGATCTTAGGAGCAAGAAAGGTATCACCAGCTGATGAAGCCAAACCTTGAAGTGGGACGTTGGAGTGCAGTCGAAGTTGCATGCAGTTATTCCGTGTGACGCATTTCTGGGAATTTAGGGGCTCTTCTAGCTCGCTCTGCTAATTACACACGCAGCTAGAGCTTGTTTTAGCCTTCCTTCCTGCAAATGCACCATGCAGTTCATGCCCCTAAATAATAAAAACTTCTCCAACATTTCTCAGAAATCTTCGTGTAGGTATATGGTGTGTATGAAAAGGGGGTAACTTCTCTCCTGCCCAGCTCTGTTTGTCAAGTCATGGAGATGAAAAAAATTAAATTGCTACTCCTTCTTACATCTTACTCCGAAAACCTGTAGAAAGATACCTGAACCGAACTGACGTATCTGCAACCATGCGTCCTATATAGTAAGGGGTATTGTACTTTTTTTCTCCGGCAAGCTAGGGGTTAACCACTCGTTGGGAATCTTTGTGAAATCTCAGGGAACCTTGGATTTTTTTTTTTTTGGAGTGGTTACCCCTTCGGGGCTCATCTTTCTATGAATATCGTTGGGAATCTTTGGAAATCATTACGGAATCTCAGGGAATCTCTGGAGTGGTTACCCCCTCGCCGGCAATGCTCGTAGACGGAGTAATACAACCGTGTATTGACTCACCAGTCCACAGGATACAACGAAAGTGTTGGGAGACTTCTCGGAATACGTAATTGGTCTCTTAGCACTTGAGTATAGGAAAAGGTAGTGATCCGTTCTCCGGATGTGTCTGGTTTACACAGCGTTCTAAAACAGCTCCTATGTATACCGGGCACCGACCCACTATCGACCTTGTTTTTTGCTGTTTGAAAAAAAAAACTGAACATGTACGTTTCCTTCTGTTAGTGTACCTATTTTGCCCTCTCCGAACACATATTATGAAATGGGAAATAGTGAAGAACCCCGTCCATTTAGCCGCGCTCTGCATGCTCCGCCTATTTTGGTAGCATGGAGTAGGATAGAGAGCTTGGCCAACTGCTGCGCCGCGTTCCCTATGCGCGGCTTGATGGACGGGGTCCTTTGTTCTGTTCAAATTATATGTTTGTCTATCTTCTCTTACTCGATGGCGTCATGAGACAGGATGCAATATCTCTAATGATAATTGAAAATGTTTTCCAGTTATCAAATGGTGTAGCGTGGGTAGAGATTTACAGAATGAGTGATTGAGTGATTGTCAGTCACATCGGTTTGGTTGTGATGTCATTCTTTCATTCTGATAGGCGTCGAAGTCCCACTGTCTGTTGGTGACGTCATATAGTGCTATTGTTCTATTGTGAAGACTTGTAAAAGCACCGGTAGGGTTGTCTGATAAGAGTGATAAGGGATTTTACATGAAAGCATTGCAAGGGATGGAAAATCGAAGGAAATGAAATATGTACGAAGATGGCTCCCCATGAAATCAACGCAGGAGAAATATGTATGGGGGATTTAGTTTGGATTGGAGCTTTCCCTGCATTAGCGACATTCTGCGACATTTATGAGTTACGATAGGGTTGTGCTGCGTATTTTAACGATATTACCGAGGGGGTAATCACTCCAGAGATTCCTTGAGATTCCATAAAGATTCCCAACGATATTTCATAGAAAGATGAACCCCGAAGGGTTAACTCTCCAAAAAATTCCAAGATTCCCTGAGATTTCATAAATATTTCCAATGATTCCCAACGAGTGGTTAACCCCTCGGATATTACCGTCTAGGTATCAACTTCTTAGTGGTTATTGTTAAGATTTAAATCCTAACACGACTAGAATATTTTCATCACTATTCTGTCAACAATAACCTTTTACGTTATTAATTTTTGTTCCCTTCAAAATTGCAGCGTAATTACCAAATTTCCTCCAGATCGACCAAATAGTTCTTAGAGAAACCAGAAACCACTTTTTTTTCGACTAATCTCGGATACTTTCTCGTTATAGAGTGCCTAGCGAGAAAGCAGAAATTGGGTTGAGTCAACTTTTCATATTTGTGAAATTTTAGTCGCGCTCATGAGTAAATTTATGTTTTTTTGTTGCAGCAACTCAAAGATGAGCTCCAAGAGGTTGTCTCCGAGATGGAGAACATGGACACTCCGGATGAGAGGTAAGAGCTTTCTTCTGTTTACTTCGGAGAATTTTTTTTATTCTTTAAAAGGTTCTTTTCATTAATTCTTTCCTTTTTTGTAAATATCAACGACCGATCTAGGTCTAATAAGATAATCGCGCCATTCTCATTACAGTGTAAGACCCCCCTAAATAGGTAACCTGATCACAGTTGAATTCGTATTGAACTAGACTGGGCTTGTGATGTGGCATATGGACTCACGGAAATATCGTTGCACTTAAGTATCAGAGAATGTTTCGGCAGCTTAGTTTTTTTGCTACCGAAGAAGCATGAAGCGAAATGTGTAAAAAAATATGTGTGTTAAAAATAAAATTTTGGCGTCAGGAATTTGGAATGAGTCACCCCTGTTGACATCGATAGGATAACTGATAAACTGATAAGAAGCTTTGTTTACACGTTGGCCCTTAAGATTGCCCATTTTACGTGCTTGGATAGAAGGTTGAGCCTGAAAAACACTTAATTGTGACTCGATAGATAAAAATACATGGTGAAATAGCGATGGCAAAATAAGGCAGGTGTCTTTGGAGGAAATGTTTAGCTTTAATTTCTGAGCCGGCTAGGTATCCTACAGGAAAACGTATGAGTCAGTTGGGGGATTATAGCAGAGGGTTGGGGGGGACAAGCCCAGCAACTAGACCGTTTTCAAGAACTATCCATTGTGCTCAGCTGGCAGCACTACCAAATGCCAGCTCCCCAGCCATCGAGTAAACGATGGGGACCTACAGTTTTAGGTGGGTTCCGAACCACCACAGCCTCGATATACATACCACTTGACATGCTGAACATATCAGAGGTGAATGCCGAGCAAAAAAACTTTTTGGTAGGATCGGGATCGAACCGGTGTGACCCGGCTCTCACTGCTCCTCAAAAGTCGACGCATTTAGTCCACTCGGCTATCGAGGCCTCTCAGTTGGGGGATTAGGTATCCTTTGTTTGCTCCTCTCCTCCTGTGGAAACCTTGTAACGATGTGTAAAATATAATAATTTGAGATATTTAAATGTTTTGTTATGATTTTCAGTAAAAACAACAACAAATCGAAGCAGATGTCGATCGGACGGAAGAAGTTCAATATGGACCCGAAGAAAGGCATCGAGTACCTGCAGGGGAACGGACTGCTACAGGCCACCCCCGAAGACGTGGCAGCGTACCTGTACAAAGGGGAGGGGCTCAACAAGACTGCCATAGGCGACTACCTGGGGGAGAAAAATCCCTTCAATGAAAAAGTACTAAGGGCCTTCGTAGAACTCCACGACTTCACGGATCTTATATTGGTCCAAGCTTTAAGGTACTTCCACATTGACTGTTTCGGGCCCGTTTTCGTGAAGAAGAGTCAGAATTGACCGGAATCTTTTGCTGGGGAAATCAGCTAGAAAGGATGAACTCTTTTCTGAAGAAGGCCCCATATAAGTTCAATATCAAATTGCGAAATTTTTGTAATTTTTTCCTTAGTGAAAGGATGCAAATTTGCAACTTCATTGAGCTCTGTAGAGAGCTGCAGTAGAAATTGATTCTGATCCGGTCTGATCATATGGTAAGTACATAACTTCTTCTTTGACTTGGGCTATAATGTTGAATAGAGTGGCCCAAATGGAAAGAAAGTTGGAAAAATTCTCCAAATACTGGGTAGTGTCAGTGTCAACCCTAGCGCATGGCCGCTGGCGCATGAAAAAGCCATCTGTGACCTTGCAACCTTACTGCAATTATTGTTATTATATAGGTAGTACATGAGTCATCCTGGTACAGGCCCGGAAGAAGGAGGTTTTGAGAAGCTATTATATATTCATTGATGCTCACCTTTCAAAGTAAGGAAAGATCGCGGTGACATGGTGACGTCACTCACCTTGAGGAATGCGCAGTGTTGGACACAGTCCAGAAGTCCAAAGTACGCAAGAACAAACCCATCACATCTTGTGAAAGTTGTCCCGTTTGATAAGCATGGTGTCCTATATGATAATTTCTACAAATGTGGTGATAACTTTGTGGAAGTCAAGGAGCACAAATGACCACTGTATAATATACGATTAAATGACTCATTTAGGTTCCGAGTATGAGTCGTATATCATGGTTTGAATGTATTGTTCCTACTACGGTTATACTAGTAGGAGGAAAAGTATTCCGACCTTTAGTTGTTCTCAAGAGGAGAGCCAGATTCATAAATCGCCCAATGATGACCCAATTTCTAGACTAGTCTGCTGGGGCAGTACTTATAAATAATATCTTCACGGCATTTCCCAGTTATTTAACTCGCATGCTGTACAATCTCCAAACAAAAAGATTCTTGTCATCAGACTGGTTAGACTTCCTTTGGGCAGTCATCTTTCAACTTTTTTTTTTTTTTTTTTTTTTTTTTTTATTACGTTTTGTTGACCTTGCCCCACCAAAAATAGGTGGAACTAGAGTATAAAACGCCTGGTTGTCCAGTTAAATTACAAATTTAGAAATTCCTCTAAACTATAAAAAACATTTTCAAGTAAATATGATTTTGGCAATTTTTTAAATATCGTTAAACTTTCTTCAGATTTAATTTCAACCGGGAGAGCGTTATATAGACGAACACCTAAAATCGGAGGACTGTTCAAACGAAGGGAGGTAGCAAATTTGCCTACATGTATATTTGAACACGACCGAGTTTTATAAGAGTGAAAGAAACTAAAAGAAACTGCTCCCCAGGAGAGGATGACAAAAAAATGTAAACAAGCTGTTTCGAGTAGTCACTCTTAATGCTATCTTGTTTTTGCAGACAATTTCTTTGGTCATTCCGGCTGCCGGGTGAAGCACAGAAGATAGACCGTATGATGGAATGCTTCGCCCAGCGCTACTGCCAACTCAATACGGACATATTCACCAACACAGACACGTGCTATGTGTTATCTTTTGCCATTATTATGCTCAATACGAGTCTGCACAACCCTAGCGTCAAGGACAAGCCGTCTGTAGAGCAGTTTATTTCCATGAACCGTGGTATCAACAATGGTGGTGATTTACCGCGCGAGCTTCTAGTCGTAAGTGCTTCCATTCATTTAATAATGTAGAAAAAGTATCGGATAACTGAATTCAGAGACATCAAGCGTCAAGCGTTAAGAGGCTGTGCTGCAAAAATATTCTCACCACTGGTTCAGGTTCACCAGCACTTCAGGATCTGTCAGACCAAATTTTTACCAGCCATTGTCTGTAGATATTTTTATCTATCTTGTGAAGACTGCCTCACAACCCTAGTTTATAAAAATGTTAGTATTCTTATTTCTTATTGATTAGCTGAACGCAATTTATTCCTATATGTCCTAGCCTCTTCATAAACTCGTCTATTTTTCCCCTTCATTAGGGGTTTCTCCTTTTGTACGGCCCATTTAGAAATTGAGGATTTGACCTACTGTGTATTGTGCTTTCAGAGTCTTTATGAAAGCATCAAGACGGAGCCATTTAAAATTCCTGAGGATGATGGAAATGATCTCATGCACACATTCTTCAACCCTGACAAAGAAGGGTGGCTTTGGAAACAAGGTATTGTCACTATCGTATCCTATCGGTGGATGTTTGTAAACATTCATTAAAAGCTGATAAACACGGCCATATGGCGAGCATATAGCTTCTCACACTTTGTCCCTGAGCATAAATGTTGATAACTCTCAACACTAGAACAGTTTCCATTATCTTTTTTTAAGAATTTCGTCGGTCCTTGTTACACTGTCAGAAAAGTCATCAAACGTAGTCAGTTTTTTTAATCCATTTTTTTTTTCCTTTAAAATTTGGATCTAAACGCATCTCTAGTTGTGCCAGGCAGTGGCAAAAATTGCATCAAGAAAAAAATTTATCTACTTTGAAAACGTCTAGTACCATACGTTTTTATATGTTACAGGTGGACGTTACAAGAGCTGGAAACGGCGGTGGTTCATCTTGAACGATAACTGTCTCTATTACTTTGAGTACACGACGGACAAGGAGCCGCGGGGAATCATCCCTCTGGAGAACATTCGGGTGCGAGAGGCGAGCGACCGGCACAAGCCGCACTGCTTCGAGCTCTATGCCTCTGGCACTGACTTTATCAAAGCCTGCAAGACCGATAGTGAAGGCAAAGTTGTTGAAGGTACGTTGAATGTGCAATGCAGATGCTAGACCCTAATGGCTGAGGGTTGGGGGGGACAAGCCCAGCAACTAGACCGTTTTCAAGAACTATCCATTGTGCTCAGCTGGCAGCACTACCAAATGCCAGCTCCCCAGCCATCGAGTAAACGATGGGGACCTACAGTTTTAGGTGGGTTCCGAACCACCACAGCCTCAATATACATACCACTTGACATGCTGAACATATCAGAGGTGAATGCCGAGCAGAAAAACTTTTTGGTAGGATCGGGATCGCACCGGTGTGACCCGGCTTTCACTGCTCCTCAAAAGTCGACCATTTAGCCCACTCGGCTATCGAGGCCGTTGCTGGACCCTATATTAGTATGTATTTTTGTTGCTGCAGAATACTTTAGAGTCTGATATATTTATGGCACGTGCGTTTGAACATTATGTATTTTCGACCAGATTTTACTCACCCATGCAGTGTCATCCATTCAGTTAAAAACTGATCGTGTAGTGATCAAAGTAAATGCATGTTTTTTATAAAACTGAACTCTGGCACAATAGTAAATTTGTTCTTCTAGTTTGGGTTGATAAAGTCCCTGTTTCGTTTTTAGGTAAGCACACAGTGTACCGGATGTCAGCAGCGTCGCAGGAGGAAAAGGACGACTGGATGAAGCGGTTAGGGCAGTCCATCAGCCATAACCCATTCTATGATATGCTGGCGGCGCGCAAGAAAAAAGCACAGAAAACTGCAGGACATGGATCGCACGTCACCTAGCGTAAAGCCCTAGTGTAGACCTCTTTATACACTCATCATTCCAAAATAATTGTAGATGGAAGGATTGTGGAATACACCAACTATATGTAGTCGCTGCACGATTTAGGGTGGAATTCGCCGAAATCGACATGAGTGAGAAAATTCGAAAAAGTTTTATCGAAAGGAGCCACGGAGACGTTTCAGTGAGGGGGTCGTTTGAATTACTGTTGTGACATAAATACTGAAAGGGAGAAGAAAATTCTTAGAGAAAAAAGGGTACTTTCTTTGGGTGCTTTTCTGGTTCTTCACTTCGCTTTTGGCTCCACCCGGTAAGGACCATTTCCGGGACGCTGGCAAATGCTGTTTTAAAATAGTGAAAGTAAAAGTAATGCAGTAAAGCAAAAGTCACAAACGAACGAACTCAATACCCTGACATTCTCTGAAAATACAGTGCTGTAAATACAGAATACATTTGTAATTCCGGTACGGTCAAAACCGAAAAGGTCTGCGATATTCCCTGTAATTATTTTTCATTGATATTTATTTTGTACAAACCTACCTTGGGCACATTGTATCTTTTGTATGTTTAATTTTATTTTATTTCCATCCATCCATACCGGCTCTGTTTTATTGTAAAATTCTGTGTAGGTATTTATTTTACTTTATGTTTTATTTATGTTAATATCTGTTTTGGTGGTGATGCATGACAACTTTGGTGAGTTGAAATTATTTTTTGAAATTTTCCGGCATGTTGGATATTGGATATTGACATGTGGGTTTTTTACGAAAATTAAAACTCCCTTTCAAATACTGAGCGTAGCTCACTTCATAGTGAGCATTTTTTCTGTTAAACTGTTTTTTTAAGAGGTTGAACTAGTTTGAATTCAGTATCATTCGTCATTCTGTTTTTACTAGGATGGTTTGATTTTATTGTTATCTTATATTTAAAGTTGAAAGAGTGAGCATTGACCCACACTTCAGGTATCTACGAGTTGTTCGAAAATTTATGTTTATTTACGTTTGGAAAATTTTATATCGGAATAATTTCATCAGTCTTGTGTGGAGATACTTCTTGAATTTACCCCACTTAGGCAAATCCAGTACATTTTCAAGTTTTCATGGTTAAACTTCATTTGAGTGCGACTGCACTTGTTTTTGTAGCAGGTCTTATGGGGTTGGCACGAATGTAAAAAAACATTTTTAACTGCACAATCAGTAAAATCTTTCATAGGGAAAGTTTGTAAAATATTGAGCCAACTTTGATTACAAGTTCGTTTTAGTGTTTGTTGTGGTTATGAAAAAGCGAAGGTGCGTGTATGGTAGCTTTTCATTTTGTGCCTTAAGAATGTAGTCTTGTTTACAGTTCTTAATGACGTCTCCACTAGGAAATTGTTGAATATTTTGTGTTCTGAAATGTAATACTTATATTTTTTAAACGTAACAAGCTAGTTAACCTGGAATGTTGGTACCTTTTTATCTGCAGATAGGTATTTGATTCCACTTGATTATATGTTGTCATATTTGAAAAGTCAGTTACTCGTTAACAGTTAGGTCTATTTCAGAGCGGCAAAATGTCCAGCAGTATCTCTGGAAAGATGTCATTAGTAATCACTCTGGTGCCACTCGTGTTTTGGCACTGGTGTGTTGTGTAGGAGTATACTCGTATTTTCAATTCAAATTTCATTCTGTAGTACCTGCATAATATGTAATATTTTATCGTTAAGTTTCCAATTCGATTTCAGTTGATTGAAAGACAATAAACGCATGAGTGCTTATACCTAGTTAGGTTGTGGCAAAGATCTCTTTGTAAAGATTTTTTTAAATTCCTTCGTTAGAATTTGACATCTGCTCATTAGGACTATGAGGAAAATGCCACGTTTCCATTTCGGTACGCACTGATACTGACTACCTCTATGTCATACTTGGAAGGGCCTCAGCACATCACAAGCCCAACCTTTTTCGGGAATTATTGTATTTCCCTGTATTTACCTCTAGGTGTTCTGCCACTGTACTGTCAATCTGCTGAATTCACCCGTAGGTACCTGACGTGAACATAATTAAGGTTGGGCTTGTTCTGCCCCCGTGATGGGTACGAGTCATAATTGTCATAAGTTGCTCAGACTTACGTGATTATCTCGTTTCCTAACAATGCGTCGTTTCTACTGGCCATGCCTAGGTGCGTGCCTACCTAGTGGAATTTTAGAGCTTAGAAAGGGTACCAGAGCGGTATTTAATTTGGGTTTAATGCTTTGTACTGTAAATTATCGTACTGGTAGTAGTAGGTTTGTCCGATCCACATTGTAAAGTTATTTGTGAATAAGATAAAAATAATGAGTAATTTGAGGTAATTTGGATGTGTATTGTTACAAATGATTGTATGATACCGACTTGTAGTACAATAGCGACACGATTGATTATTTATACAATGTATTGAAATTAATGAGTGATTCTTATTTTAGTTTCCCACCTATACCTAGCCATTGATGCGGTTGCACAGGAGATATGTAGGTATGATTATGAAAAAGTGATACTTCCTACATCTATTAGTCCTCGCTAATGGGGACGCATCTTTAGTTCGCTAAACACCGTAAATAGTTAGACAAACTTTTAAAAAAGACGTTATTGTCGCCACTTCACAAGATTCTAAAAAATTTACAAAAATATTTAGCTCCACTAGTTTCAATAATTACATTTGATAGAACAGTATCTATATACTTATTTTTATAAATTTAAATTTAAAAAATACTTATTTTATAGTGAAAAAAAGCAAATAATTTTTCAAATATCTCAACATCTGTGGTACAACGTCCACCATTTTTGTTGTTCTTTATTGCTGTTTTTTGGTTTTCTGCGCTTCTGATTGAAAATTTAATTTTTAGTACGTTTAAATAATGACGTTAAGCAGTGACAATATAACATAAATAGAAGAAAGGTAATGTTTTAAAGGATTATTACCTAATGTAGTTTATTTCATCAATCCGTTAGAAGCTGAAGAGAGTATAATGACCTTGGTAGCCTGTTGGTTCTGGTTTTGAAGTGTTGTTGTTTTAAAAATGTTGGTTTTGTTGTGGATTTGATCTAAGAGGACGTGCTGTGGAGTTCATAGGAAAAGCAAACAAGTCAGGAAGTTATTGGCTCTGTACTGTCAGACTAGTTTTCCAGTCTTCAATCCCACTTGGTTACGCCCACGACCCAGGTACTCAGGCTGTCGTCCCACGCACTTCGTCTCTGTGTTCATACCTAAGTACCTTGTTTGGGTGTGCTTGGCTAGCCACACTATAACCCAATTATCAATCCAAAACTTGTTCAGCCTGGGTATTTAAGAATTTAAAAAACCCACTGAACTCTGTCCCCAAACCGTTGGCGCCCAATCACGTTCGCCACCAAAAATAACCCTACCCTAAAGAGGAGTTTGCTAAGCTGTCTCCTGTCCTGAGAGGCCTGGGTTGCACGTGGAAGCACGTTTCCCACCTGTAAGAAGAAGCATTATGCTCACTAATTTCACAACAAATCTTGCTTTTTCAGTGTCATACGATGGTTGTGGACGACCCCCCCAGCCCGAGCGCCCATGGGGGGGACACTCGCAGCGCCACCGACAGTGTGGGGAGCGATGCCTCGATCGCGATCTGCCCCCCTATTAGACCTCGTATGGACGTCGCGTGTGTGCTGGATGTGCAGCACGTTCAGCACGCCGCCCACAGAAAGCGAGCGCTGGAGGAGCTGAGGCAGGCTTGCTCTCTTGTCAACGCACAGCTACACCATATCCAGGTATTTTGCCGTCATGGCGAAAATGCTCCATCCAAACCTTGTCCAGTAAGTAAGTAAGTAAGTAAGGAGGATGGTCAATTTTATTTTTCTATTCCTCCGAGCGTTACCAATTGAACAAAATAATGAACTTTTATTTTTTTCTTTAGTTCGAGAAGCTGGATTTCGGAGAGACAAACGTTCTGGACACATTCTACAATGCAGATGTAGCGGTAGTCGATTTATCAATTCAACATCAGCAGAGCGCTCTGTTCTATCATCTGGGTGTGAGGGAAAGTTTTGGGATGAAGCAGAATATTCTCATCATCAATGATCACAGTCCGGAAGCCACACTAAGGCTTAAGGTATGTTAAGGGTGAAGACATAGGTGCCACCAGAATGATTAATTTTACGTATTTTCAAGGAAACTATATTTTTTGTATAGATAAAAAAAAATCGAGAGACGAAAGAAATCACCAATGACGCTTATGGTTTGTTGTTCTAGCTGTCTTGTGAGAGCTATACATTTATTAGCTATCTGCTGTTGGAATGCGGAACTTGTGTGGCGACCAACCCGTCCTCGGCAACACCTAAGTACATTACAGATCTCCCCGACTCCAAGCAAGTGCTTGCGATCAAGCTCAAGCGGCTCCTTCAAGATGTCGAAATTCAGTCCAAGTAAGTCGTTAGTTATATACGCATCTGCTATAAGAAGCACAATAAAAATGTGAGATACCAATGTGGAGTTTCAACCTGTTGAATTTTCTTAACGAATGATCTGAAATATAATGTGAAACTAGTTGACTAAGTTGTCACTGAACAGTCAAGTGACGCTTCGGTCCCAAAAAAATGTTATTTTTCTTTTCAGAGCTCACATGAAAGAGAAGTTTCTGGCAGATCTTAGAAAAGCGCGGGAAACATACACGGGGGACGAGCTAAGCACGGTGCTTTACAGAATCAGATCTCGGCTGGATGATCCGAATGTGCTGAGCGGTGAGGCTGTCCTCAACATGCTCATCTCATTTCGGGAGATTCAGGATTACGCTGCCATGGTAACGTTTTTTTTTAGTTCCTGTCCAAGGTTTTAGTGACTTGAGAGTCTTGTGGAACTATTACTGATTCATGTCTGACCAGAAAAAGTTGTAGCGACCGAAGGTGGCAACAGGACGTATTCATCAACACTACTAATGTAGCTGAAAAATATAGTAATTTTTTATTTTGATTTTAGGTGAACCTAGTCGACGATTTGAAAACCGTACCCACTAAGAAAAATTACATCAACACACCTCTGATCCGCTACCTGTACGCCTTCGCTTTGACAAGGTAAACAAAACTGGATCTACCTGCGTATCGACTGGGTTCATTTTCTTAATGCTGGCACTATAACTGTTGTTAAGAATGAAGGGCTTTGCTCGTTGAGACTCCATATCACAAACTAGGGCATGATAATGCCTGCCATAGCCCGTGCTCCTTCGAGGGCGTCTTTAGCTGCTGGCGGTACTTAGTGTTTGTACATTCGTCTTATAAACTGCGGAATTTGCTTCTAGGAGAGACAAGGAAGGGGACAAAGAGCGGGCTCTGACTGTGATTCAGAAAGCGTTAGAACATAAGGAGAACCATTTCCCCGATATGATTTGTCTCTGTGGCCGCATTTACAAAGACAAGTTCGTTGAGTCCAAACATGCGGATATGGACAGTCTTCACAAAGCCATCATTTGGTTAGTATCCGAAGGAGGAGAAGTCCACAAAAAAAGAGGGGGTTTTCCCCCCTTCTAGGTAGACCTTTCACTTAATTTGGAATATACCTACGAAACTGTGGTTTCTTCATTTAAAATTGTTTCTAGGTACCGTAAGGGGTTCGAGGTGCAACCCAATGAGTACGCAGGCATCAACCTGGCTACTCTGCTTGTTATAGCTGGCAATGAAATCTCAAAATCGGAAGAACTTCGCCATATTGGTAAGTTGATGAAGTTTGTACTGCACTTACCGGTAGACAGTTGGATACAAGACTGATTCGTTGACGTTGGTTCGGAATCAAAATCAAAGTTTATACTAACAGCATCAATTGAGTTAATTTTCTTGGTGAAAATGGCCTTTACTTAAGCGTTTCACTGGACTTGTGAAATCTACTCTAGTTCTCTTCGGCCTCCATCCATTTGTTGATGAATATTTCTTGTTAATTCCAGCCATGGTCCTGAATAACTTGATCGGGAAAAAAGGAAGTCTGTCGTCGCTGAGAGACTACTGGGATGTAGCGACGTTCTTTGAGATCTCTGTATTGGCTGAGGACTATACCAAAGCCATTCAGGCAGCTGAGTGCATGTTCAAACTAAAACCTCCCAACTGGTACCTCAAGTCCACCATTGGAAACATATCTCTGATTGATCGGTTTCGAAAGAAGAAGGAAGACTCGGAGGCGATGCCAGAGGAGCAGCTCTTTCACTACTGGATGGAGTACTTTGTGGAAGCCACGAAAACGGAAGTTGATGACTGCATTCGGTTTCCGGTATGATTTTATTGGCTGGTTATGGTGAACGAACCGTGAACCGTTTTAATCGCCACTTTATTATTTATTGCCTTCTTTGTTTTATTTTTCGCTTATACGTAGGTATACAAGGAGTAGCAGAAGTAAATGAAGCGAGGTTAAGGGCCACCATACATTCTCGACGAACTCCGCCAAAACCACTGTGCGAAAGTAAATATTCGACAAAAGTAATGTTTACATTTTAGTACCACCGGAGACTGGTAATTGCAATATCGTATCGGTTGTGTCTACTCTAAAAGCTAAACATAATGTGCTATTTGAACGCGAAACGAACGAGTAAAAGTAGGACACTATGTTTAGCTTTTACAGGAGAAAAGTAGAGAAATGCTGTTGAAATTACCCACTTCCGTAAGTGAAATAAAAATTGTCAACATGTAACATGGCGGCGGTAAATATTACAAACATTTATCAAGCTTTTCTACTAAATGTGTCGATAAAATCATACTGTTTTAGTCCGAATCGTTACAAAAAAATATTTCGCGTGAGGTAGTGTTGTGTTTTCGCGATCTGTCAAAAAACATGTGGACTGGTAGTTGACTGTTTAAAACCGCTCCTGTGGGCTTATTACTCCATTTCATGCAAAAATACAACACTACCTCACGACAAAGAGTCTCAGGTTTACATCCCCCTATAAACACTTTTCACTCGCCCTGTAACTTCGGAGTAGGGCTTGAAGTACGTAGCATTGCGAACCAAATGGGTATATTTCCCCTTAAGGCTGAATATACATTCGCTATTTTCGACTACACGTACTTGGTTCGCAATGCTAAATACTTCAAGCCCTACTCCGAAGTTACAGGGCGAGTGAAAAGTGTTTATAGGGGGATGTAAACCTGAGACTCTTTGTCGTGAGGTAGTGTTGTATTTTTGCATGAAATGGAGTAATAAGCCCACAGGAGCGATTTTAAACAGTCAACTACCAGTCCACATGTTTTTTTGACAGATCGCGAAAACACAACACTACCTCATGCGGAATATTTTTTTGAAAATTTTCGGACTAAAAAATGTATGATTTTATCGTCACATTTAGTAGAAAAGCTTGATAAATGTTTGTACTATTTACCGTAGCCATGTTGCATTTTGGCAATTTTTATTTCACTTACGGAAGTGGGTAATTTCAACAGCATTTCTCTACTTTTCTCCTGTAAAAGCTAAACATAGTGTCCTACTTTTACTCGTTCGTTTCGCGTTCAAATAGCACACTATGTTTAGCTTTTAGAGTAGACACAATCAATACGATATTGCAATTACCAGTCTCCGGTTGTACTAATTTGTAAACATTAGTTTTGTCGAATATTTACTTTCGCACAGTGGTTTTGGCGGAGTTCGTCGAGAATGTATGGTGGCCGTTAAGTAATGAACTCTTGAAGGTAAAAACTGGAAAAATTCATCAAAATATTTTCAAACAATAATTTTTTAAATTAAAAATATAAAGGTTATTAGAAAATTTTCTACTAACCCAATAAACATTTTCTTGCAGGTTTTGATACTGGAACCTTCTAAGATCCTGCTGCCTAGCTACGTAAATGTGAATCTAGGGGCCGAGGAGAAAAGTTTGCAGATTTGGAATATGTGCCTGGACCGTATGCGGGGAACATGCAAACAAGTCCACGACTGGCTGTTCTCTGCCAGCTCCATCAAAAGTGTCAGGTAAATTTTACAGCCGGGTTGGGTCATCCTCACTATAGTATAAACATGAGGTTTCGTCTTTCTGTCTCCACTTCGTACATTTTTGTTTCTTATTCATTTTCAGTTTGTACAAAAGGGATGAGCGGTGTCTGTTCCTATATGTGCACCAAAACTCGGATGACTTCCAGATGTATTTACCCTCCGTACAGTACAGGCAGCGATTCTATGATCTGGTACTGGAGATGGCTCGCGATCAGGCCGGCATGGTTATGGATCTCGATATTGATCGCATGGATCAACAGATTAAGGTGTGTTCGTTCAAAGTGGACTGTATCTTAATGGCTTAAGTTGGTATTTCGAGACTTACTTGGATTTGCCGGCAGGTTGGAGCGACATACATCACACATTAGTTGCTAAGGGGGATGGTAATTATCAGGGGGGGTTGCGACAAGGTCAGGGTAGGAGGAGGAGGTGGTTTACTTAGCTGTATCGTATGAAGTGTGAAACTCAACTGCCTAGACAGGACGGGGATTAAACCAGGGAGATAGTTTCTCAATCTGCCGCTAGGTTAAGCCGCGTAAATTTAAAATTACAACTTTCATAATACACTTGCACTTTCCCGAACAAGGTGAGTTCGTTATGGCTGAGCCCAAGAGAAGGCAGAGTTCGAATTGACAAATAGCCAACCGTCAAATCTCAGAGTACTGAACTCCATTTCGATTTTTTTTTAAATGTCTTGTATTGATGTTTTAAGTTTCAAGTTTGAAATTTATTATTTAAGCAATTATTGTTTGTTTCAGTACGAGTATGAATTGGATGAAGGCGGGAAGCGTATTGTCCTGGGCAAAGGGACTTACGGCATTGTGTATGCAGCGCGGGACCTCGATACGCAAGTCCGCATTGCAGTTAAGGAAATTCCGGAGAAAAACTTAGGGTAAGCATTATTTGAATTCATGACATACAAAATTTTGTACTGGGAGGCCCAGGTTCAAATCCAGGCACAAGCAGTACTTTCCCCTTGGATGTAACAGGCTTCACGAACTCCTTGGCTCGTACCCTAAACGACTTTTTTTGATGCTAGGGATGTGCAACCCCTACACGAAGAGATCAAACTCCACTCACAGCTGCGGCACCGCAACATTGTGCAGTACCTTGGTTCAGTGTCAGAGGGCAACTTCTTCAAGATCTTCATGGAGCAAGTACCTGGGGGCTCCCTCTCTGCTCTTCTGAGATCCAAGTGGGGGCCCCTCAAAGAGAACGAAAGCACCATTGGATTCTACACTAAACAGATCCTCGAGGGTCTCAAGTATCTTCACGATCAAAAAATTGTCCATAGGTAAATTGTGACTGTAAAGTTGTAGAAACAGAAGAGGTTTAATGATGATGGTTGTTATGAAGTAGGAAATGATTAGGCAAGTGAGTTTATTGTTTGTGTTTCTAGGGACATAAAAGGTGACAATGTGCTAGTCAACACATATTCTGGTGTGGTCAAGATCTCAGACTTCGGGACGTCCAAGAGACTGGCAGGGTTGTGCCCCAGTACTGAAACTTTCACAGGCACTCTGCAGTATATGGCGCCTGAGGTCATTGACAAAGGACAAAGAGGCTACGGAGCTCCGGTAATTATGAAAATAAACAACTAGAAATATATTTCAGTAGACTTTAGGGTGCGTCCCACCATGCCCAGTTAAAATTAAACTGGAGATTTTTCCTATGTTTACCATGTTAAATTTAACTTTTAAGTTAAATTTAACATGGTAAATCTCCAGTTTAATTTTAACTGGGCATGGTGGGACGCACCCTTACAGTAGTATTTACTAGGCATGTGGCCCGAGAAATCATAGAATTCGCTTGTTAAATCCTAACAACCGGAGCATTTCAAAAATGCATCGTAAACGTTCTTCAACATGCTCTTTAACGGTTATAAGTTGGTTTGTGGGACAGGTGAATGTATAATACACCCTATTCTTCCAGGCTGACATCTGGTCGCTGGGCTGCACCATCGTAGAGATGGCGACAGGCAAACCTCCCTTCATCGAGTTGGGCTCCCCGCAGGCAGCAGTATTTAAGGTCGGATACTACAAGATCCATCCCGAGATACCAGCGGAGCTCAGCCAGAAAGCCAAAAACTTCATCTTGAGGTGTTTCGAACCCTCGCCCGACACGAGGGCCAACTCTGCCGAGCTTCTGGAGGACCCTTTCCTCTGCGAGTATGTTCACTATTTCTGTTTTTTTTTTCCATTGGTTGGGGGTCGTTTCGTCCCTAAAGATCCTCATTAGAGTTAAGTGTTTCGTTGGGTCGTTTCCATATACTTGTATTAATCTGTTTTATCAAATTTCCTACTTAGAAAGAAGAAGTCACGAAGTTTGGTTACCCCCACTGAGCTGTCTAGAAGCATTTCTGTGCCCGGGGACAGAATGGTCTGTGGAACCAAAACTACCCAGAAGAATGGCTTTCGAGCTCACCAGAGTCAAGAAGAAAGGTAACCAACTTCTTACATGTTAAGAGTGCATTCATTTGGAAACCTATTTCCACAGTGCAGTGATTTCAAGAATCTAAGAATTTGTCGTGTAATAATCATCTTGAAAGCACTTTCTAGATTCACCAAAGGAGCGAAGCATCTACTTTTTAGCTGCTCAGGTTAGACGTGCATGTTGTGATTTTTTTCGTTGAAATAACACAGGGTAAATTAATTTTCTTGATACCGATCCCGATCAGTTCTCTTAAAATCACTTGCTTATTAAATGTCGTAAGCCCACCGCTTTGCTTTTTTGAGTTCAGCTCAGTACTACGAAGGGTGAATTTTTCTAGAAGCGTATCTGGTTGAACTTTAGCAGTAAAAGATCATTAGAAAATGAATCTGCTAACATTGTGCCAAAGGTGGGGGAAACGAACTGATTGCTTTCTGCCGGAATTCACCCCTCGGTTGTGAGTTTAAAATATCAATACCCTTCAATACGGGTCGTATTAACTCAAAAGTTTTGAGTAGTGCGAGACTAATTTTACCTAGGGTTGCCAGGCATACGTTTTGTAATAACAATAACGTAATTATTCTGGCCGAAACTCCTAAAAATTACTTTGTATTATTTTCGTTCAAAATGAATTGTTATTTATTTTTGGATTGGAGATAAAAATCTAAGCCATATTTCAATAGTTGCACATGTGTCGAGGGAGGTGGTCCGTGAACCGGTTTAATTCTAATGTATAAAAAATACATTTTTCGTGACCTAACATGGCAGCCCTAATTATACCTCAACTGTACCGAATCTGAAGTTTACAGTGGTCAGTAAGAGGTTTAATTTTGACCACAGGAGGAGGTGGTCACTCAGCCGCCTAAAATAAGTTAATTTTCTGAAGATTAAAGTGGCTCGAACCACTATTTCCTCTGCCTCTGTTGGACATTACATTTCTCCTATATAAAATGTCCATTAAAACTTCGTTTTCAAACTGTTTTAGGCGGCAGTTTGTATCCTTCTCTTAATCTGAAAGCGTACGCTGGCTTTAGAGTTTGTTATTTGTGCAGCTTGGGCCTAACACAGACGCAAACTCACCCTGCGGGGTCTCGAGGACCCCAGCTGGTACCCTTGCAGCACATTCAGTCCTCAGCCGTTTCATACAACAGGTGAGTCTTAAGATTAGCAAGGGAAGGGGATACAGAAGGGCCATGGTCTCTACAAGTCGAGTATGTATGTTTGATTTTCATTTTATGAATATAAATATTTTTTAATGAGGACGCTGTTGGATTGTCTCCTGTTCTGAAATGTAAAATATGAGATATTACTGAACGAATATTAAATAAAAATCCAACAAAAGCGCAAAGTGCATTATGAGGAGACCATTAATTGCTGAGTATCTGATTGTTTTTTGGTAACTGCAGCATGGAAACTTCGGTACTCAAGGCAACGACAGGTAACTTACGCATGCTATTTTATATTTTCGCACTGCCTTTGTAATGATTACTTTCTGGATATTTTGTTGCTACTTAATTTCTGTGTGTCCACATGGTTGGACAAACCAGTCATTGTCTAAACGGGGTATTTTCCTTGGCAAAGCATGAATTAACCAGAATAAGTTTTTTTATTGTTTACTATTGTTTGCGAGTAGTTTCTCTTAAACTATGGCTTTCCCACGATTGTTTATTCAACCATAAAATTGCCTTGTGGGAACTAGCCTGAGTGTTTTAATGGTCTGGTGGTCTGGAAAAATGAGCTTCTCACCTTAATCAACCTAATCTAGTTTTCTTGTTTCCAGTTTGGTATCGACACCTACCATTGAGCCACTGGAGAACAGCCTGGGCTCCACAACGCGGCGCTCCTCCAGTGGTGGTCTCACGTCTCCAGAAACAGATCCAGCCACCCCACGAACAGAGGCGGGAGGCGAACAGGATGGCTTCTATCTATTTAAGAAGGACTCGCAGCGAAGGATGACCCTTAACAAAGTCCTCACACAGGATGAGACGAAGATTTGTCAGGACTGGCACAGGGCAATCCATGCTGAACTTCCGGACACTGTCCTTACTATGGTAGGTAATTATTATTTACTCAGGAAACAATCCCGAAAATTGCGCCATTTAGAGGAAACTAATTTATTTTTTTAGTTTTATTTATTTTTATTTTTTTTATTTTTTATTTTTTAACGCGCGACGTTCAGAGAACATATGCGCCGATGAGTTGGTTGTTACAATTTTTGGCCGAAGCCGAAGACGAAGTGGCCGAAGCCGAATATGAGTGGGCCGAAGCCAGTTTAGGAGTGGGCCGAAGCCAATACATCCATGTCGGAAGCGGAAAATTTTTCCGTTCCGCCGGGATTCGAACCCGGACCTCTCAGGACACAAAGCGGACCCCTTGACCACTCGGCCACTGAGAGGCACTTTTTATTTTTTATTTAGTTATTTTTTTATATATATATATTTTTTTTTTTTTTTTTTTTTGACAAAACAAATGACAAAAACGAGTCGGTTCCTGCCTTGTTACCAGTATCTGATGTTAAAATGATATCTTTTTCAGAACAAAATATATCCAACAGTTTCCTCGAAAGAATCAATACTGTTTCTTCTACCATTTGTAACCAATTATTTACATTTCTTAACGGTACCATTTAACGTTACTGTTGCACCGTTGTGGAAGAATGTACAAATGTATGTCTCCAAAATGCCTGCTTAGGTTTCAGTGGCTTTTTTGGTGTTGAATGGAAATGAGGGCATTGAAAAATTGAGATTTGTCAAAAATCGCCCCAGAACCCTCGTAAGATATTGCGTAGGTGAATTAAAAAGTTACAGACCTTTATATAAACTGTGGTTGGTTCCGACCCTGCTGTGGCGTAGATTACAGTCAAGCCGTTTCGTGGTTGATGCAAAGCAATAAGGATAACGGAATGTCACACGGTTTAAAGACATTTTACTTCAAACGGTTGATGGAGTGAGAATTATTAGAATTCAGTGTCAGTGGAAAATGAAAGTGTTGCATGTTTCAGGAACACCTATTGCTGCTTTTGGGTGTACTAAAAGATTACATCAGTGACCAGAACAAGGAGTCAATAGAGAGTGCAATAAGGACGTTGAAGGAGGAACTCGACTTTGACTGTTCGGCCCTAAACCACGTTCATCTGGCTATTTACCTTCTTCAAGAATCAGTGAGTTACCAGAACAACAGAAAACTTGTAGAGTAGAAATTCGTACTATTTTTGACGCTGGCTTATCTGTTAATAAGATATCTATTTCAGTAACAAAAATATAAAAAAGCTTCATAGGGATGCTGTCAAACTGTTGTTACCGCGCTTTAATTTTCGTTTTAGATAAACGGTGTGTTGCGGTCCCACAGCATTAAGCCTCATTGGATGTTTGCGCTGGATAACTTGGTCCGGGACGCCGTTGGGGCTGCGGTCGCAGTCCTCTCCCCCGAACTTGGCGCCAACCTTGCCGGCCAAGACCAGCATCAGCACCATATTGAGACCAATTTAGGTTAGCTAATTATTTCGTAGAATAATTGTGTGTCTTTTCTTTCTATTTAAAATCGTTACAAGCACTTTAAACTGATTTCTGAGGTTTCCCTGCTTCGTCACTAAGATCAAGATTTAACCACTGCGTTTGTTAAGTTCCTGGCATCTCCTCGACCATTCTTTGAGTGAGCGACCTCTTGTCTGACATCTCGATATGCCCTCCCTGATTCTGTTTTTTGTTGCAGGTTCGACGACAAATCTCTCTACGATCAATTCCGTCAAGTCGGTGAAAACGTCTGAGCAAAGTTTCGGAAGCAACTCGTCGACCAAACTCCGCCTTGAACAACTTCACGGGTTGCGCAGCGAAAATGCACGACTCATGATGGAAGTGGTGGAGGGCCAGCGGACAATTCAGCAGCTGCTCAAGCTAGCCATCGAAGAAAACCACTCACAAGTCCAACTTCTCAATGCCTTGCGCCGAGATAAACGTGATATCCCGTACGTAGCACCTACTACTAATCTATCTTTTAAGACTGTTTGAAAGTCACTGAGTCTCTGCAGATCTGCTGGTTCTCCCCCAGCGTAGAGGGGTTGGGGGGAAAGACCAGCAAGTGAACCATCTCTAGAATTATGTAATGTGCGCAGCTGGCAGCCTGAACATATACCAGCACCCCACCCATCGCATTGGTGCACGGTGAGGACCTACTGTTTTAAGTGGGTTCCGAACAACCACAGCCTCGATACACATTTCACGCCCTATTTAGCCCATTCTTTGCGTTTTACAGATGCTCTCAAGAGCAGGGCGCCACAGCGAACACTTCATCCGGTGCGACAGCCCTGCGACACTGGCTCTCAAATCTTAACCTTGACGGGGCCACTATTGACCGCATCCTGTGGGAGGAGTTCACTCTTGAGGACTTCCTGCTACATATCACGAGGGCTGACTTAAGGGCTCTGCGACTTAAAGGTTCGTTATATCAGAAGGTGCTTCGTCCGGTGTTAAAGCGAAATATTTTAACAACTTGGTCATAACAGTTCTATTACTTTTCCCCTTCTGTAGCGTTACCTCACAGACAACTCGAGTGTCCCATGGTTTTTCACCAAATGAAACAATTGTTTGACTAATTTAGGATCAGCCTATAGAAGCGATATCAAGGGGGACTTGACTGACCTGTCGGCTAAACTACTTTTCCTACGAAACCTGTATAAGGTATTTTTTGACTTTGACAGTTTCGTTGTGTGTGCAGGTGGGGTAGAGTTGCGCCTCTGGCGAGCCATTTCCGAAGCCAGACGGAGAATGTCCATGACTGATGATGACAGGGATGACGCGACCCACTCCATGGAGTTTGTCGATGCCCTCGACTCCGCTCAGCCCCCTTAATGCATTTCAGTAAGTAGCGTCATTGAAGGCTTTTGTTTGTCTTTGGTCATTTCCCAGAATTTTCAAATTCCCATGCGAGGGATATGATTCCAGTTCCTTGGACAAGTGAATGTCGAGCATATTTGCCACTGGTCCATTGACGGCTTTACTATAATCTGATGGTTTTATGATTGTTTGTTTCAGGTAAAATTTTAAACTAAAAGTGCCATAAGTAGAATCTTCTGATGTTTCCTTCTGTATCATATTTCATATTTATAGCTTCTTATCTAATTCTAGTTGGAATGAAAATTAATATATAAATAATCTAACAATTTAACTTCGTATTTCCATTTTACTTTTCTTTCTCTTGCTCTGGCTTTTCTGAAAAATTTGTTCATCGAAACCCAAAGAATCCTGAAATGTTGTCCATGCGTCTACCATTCCGACTTGGGTCTGCGTTCAATCCACGCCTTGATTTGTGGGATTTCTGATACTTTAGCTCTGAGGGCCTTGAGATTTGGGCAGGCGCCGCCTTCGATATCTTTCCCGGCCATGACATTGAGATACTCATAGTAAGCTGTGTACTGGAGGTCAGGCCATGTGATTTTCCCGCCCACGAAGTACCCACCATTTTCCGCTACCTGTTTGTCGAGAAATTGCATCATAAACGGGAGTCGAACATTGAAGACCTCATTTTCTTTCGATGGCTTGTTTTCTGGTTTGTCGAAATAGTATCCATATAGCACTGAAAACAAAGAAGCTTTTTAATTGGTAGTCGGTAGGGTGAGTCGTTACATGACGTACTTAGGGTCTCCCGGTGACGTCAGGCCGTAAGGAGGTACAGCGTAATACGTATCAGTCTCGCGACTCGAAAATCACTCTGGTTTCCTTATCATTTACGGATAAGGCACCGGCCACACGTGTCTACATGTCAAATACAATTGTGACTTACAGCAACGAACATCCCATACGGACTCGGCCATGATGTCAATTTTTGCCTTCTCCTTATTGTCTTCGCCGGCTACTCCCACCAGCTCAGCCACATAGCGCTGACAAGCAACACTCTGCCAAAACACTTCTCCGTCGATCTCTAGAAGCGGGCCTTGTCCAAATGGTGCCTCTGGAAACGCAAACATGAATCATAGATAAGTAGGTAGGTACCTAGGTACTTGACAAATCTAACGTCGGGTGAGAATTCTAGATAAGTAGGTACTTATTCCCTAGTCGTACTGAAAGAGAAGAAAGTGAGCCGGAAAGTGAGTATGAATTTAATTTAAATTATATACCTAGGTACAAATAATCTAAAGTATGTTATGCTTATGCTACCCTCCCATGACTGCTATCTATTTGTCCGAAATTTCTGGTTGAAGCTTACTAGGTTTTAGCTCGTTCCTCCATTCGTCCCCACTATACCGGTAGTCTTCGAACTCAACTCCACCGTAGTGAAACAGGAATCGTATGGGCTCAGCTAAGGCCTTGATGTCAAAGTACATTACCTTGTACTTGGTCATTTTGAACTTAGTGGTCTGAAAATGAAAATAGTGTGAAGTTTGAAAATGAGCGCCAAAAGATGATTTATTCTGTGATATTTTTAAAATTAGTTTTGAAATATAAAAACCATTAATTGTAATTTTTTAATATAAATTAAAGAACAATTATATTACAATACGTTTTAAATAACTCTTGCTCATGATTTAGAAGAAAATATAATTAGGGTACCTACCTATCTGATCTGAGTTGCATTCTTTATTCCTCAGAAGGAAGTTCAAAGGTGGTTCAAAGAGTAAACAAAAGCACCGGTGGATTTTGCAGAATTTCAGGTGAGTTGTGATTTAAAAAAATTGCGATAATTAATATACCTAGATACCTACTTTTTAGAACATCCTTAACTCAAGAACATGGAGACCACAGAGTACTATAAATTCTTATTCATGGAGACATCGTGTGAATGGAAAATTGGCTGAAAGCCTACAGACATTCAGTAGGTAAGTAGGTAGGTACCATTTCGGCCACTTTACACTAAGTTCCCTTCGTAATTTCATAATTTTACTAAACGCTGGACTTTTAATAAGGTGGGTAAAGCACTTACCTCGTCTGGAACGGTTGAAATGCTGAGGAGATGATAATTTGTGAAGATTGCCGGGTGACGGGTGGTGACCTTGGCAACCAGAGCTCGGGATGGTCAAAATTTTAACATGTCATTATCCAGCTTTAGATTTGCAGAGTCATTCCTATAGCTGGCCCCTGGGTCAAAGAGCGATTTGTAACTCTTGTGCAATATTTCGTTTCTTTGGTTCCATGTTCCATGAGCTCTCGGGTTTCACATTGTTGTAGATTGTAGGTATTCAGATCACAAGCCCATTTGTAACATTTTGGGCTCCTGCCTCCTGCTTGTAACATGAAGTACCTACTTACATGCTTTCAGCGAGTTTTTTAAAGTCAGTCAGTTCGTGACGAGACACAATCGCCACCCTGCTGAGGGTGATGGGTATTTGTTTCTCTAGCTTCCTATATAGCGAGGCAGCGAGGTATCGAGTGTAGGTTGCTAAGTGGTAAACTTTCGGCCTTGCGAGCTTCTTCCACAGAAAGCCTAGGGTAAATTCTTGGCCACCCCTGACCTTAAAAAGCTCTTGGCGCATGCGCCGCTGCCATAGCTATCAGCAGCTCAGAAGGTTAGGTTATAAAAGGCCGGACCCAACCTGAGTATTTCTCACTCAGTAAATAGCGGCACCTGCTCTACAACACCAGGGGGAGTCACGTTTCATGCCTATGTTATTGATTTTATCGTCACTAACGGATTACACAAGGTCTGTTGGTTCAGTAGGTTGTCATTCTTGCAAGTCTTCTTGGTCTGATGACTTTTTTCACCCGGACCAATCAGAGCCGTCAGTCACTTTCACACTGATTGGTCTGTGTAATTTAACGTTAACGTCATCAGGTGACCATTCAGACGATAAACCTCAAAATAGTAGGATATCCAACGTTGTAATCCCCTTTGCTTCTTCAACTGAGGACAGTTTTCATTCTAGGAAAAAGTCTGAAATAAAATGGCACCTACCTACAAGTTGTCCTATTTCCCTATCGAGGCACTGGGAGAGCCAATTCGCTGGCTTCTGTCCTATGGAAACCTCGAGTTCGAAGACATCAGGATTAAGGGCGAGGAATGGCCGAAAGTCAAGCCCAGTAAGTAAACATTGAAAAGATAAGCTGCAAATTATTTTTAATTATTTCCTTGGTTGGATGGCCTCAAAGGCCTAGCGAAGGACGTACGCTTAAAGCCCAATTTTTCCGCTATTTAAGGGCATCTAAGCAGTCGTTATTGTTTACGTTTTTTATGCACATTTTATGAGGATAATACTAATTTCGGCCGTTAAAAAGACATATTATATTTCAGAACATTTAAATATCCAACAGTCTCCACATAAAGTGTGCAGAAAAAAGGTAAACAAGTAGCAAAGTTATGTTTGGTCTTAATCTGAAACATAATTCACAATTTCAGCGACTCCTTTCGGGCAGATGCCCATCCTGGAAGTGGACGGCGAGAAGTTTTTCCAGAGCTCGGCTATTTGCCGCTACCTGGCCCGCGAGTTGGACCTGGTCGGGAAAAACAACAAGGACGCCCTCCGTGCTGACATCATTGTTGACACCATCACTGACCTCCGCACCCGTAAGTAATGGCTGTTAACCGTTCTATCTTCAGCTATTTGCTTTTTAGCACCTGGGATTTTCACCTTCAGTTCGTTAAGGGAAAGTACACACCCATAAAGAAAGGCTTTCACCAATAGGCAGATAACTGGGTGGGGTATTTTCTTAAGTCAACTTTATTCTTTGGTGTTGTAAATAGGTTTCATTATGAGCTGAGATACTATTCAACCAGGTTGTTTCCAAAATGCAGGTCTAGGTTAAAGCCCCTGTTAAGTTATTTGCAGTATTTGCCAAAATTTGGCAGCATGGAAGTTAGCTTAGAATAAGGTAACGCTGACTGGGAATTTTCGGTTTTGTTCTAGAGCTGGGTTCGTACCATTACGACAAGGACCCTGCTACCAAGGAGGCGAAGAAGGAGCCTCTCCAGAAAGAAACCATTCCATTCTTCCTCTCACGCCTCGACAAGATTGTCAAGGAGAACAATGGTTACTTCGTTAACGGGCAGGTTAGTCAGAAAACGTTATTTACCTAATCTAGCTTCAAGGAGAACAATGGTTACTTCGTTAACGGGCAGGTTAGTCAGAAAACGTTATTTACCTAATCTAGCTTCGTACCCAATGGTCCCGAGACAGTGCGAAATGTTCTTCTGTAGCCGGTTGGCTAGGTCGTCATGCAGAGTTTTCCGATTATGAGTGAAACTTCGAATTCCCTGTAAGTGTAAGATCTTAATCGTTTTTCAGCTAACTTGGGCGGACATTTACTACATTGCCATCTCAGACTACATGCAATTGATGTCCGCTGGTGTTGACTTCTTCAAGGATTACCCGAATCTGGCCGCTCTCAAGGCTAAGGTCCTCGCCATCCCCCAGATCCAAGCATGGATCAAGAAACGACCCGCTAACGTGTACTAAACACCGCCAGGTTCTATCTGACGACGCAAATGAAGTGACTTTTACCTGAAACACTGGTTACCAAGGCAACGGAATATTAACTTGCGTCGTCAGATAACATCTTCTCACTTTATAGGTAGGATATATTTTTTATTGAAAAAATTACTTGTCGCTTTTTCTGAATGAACTAAGAATAAATACTCTTTCGTGTTCGTAGGTAATTAAAAGTTCATTAAAAAAGATTCTCAATAGAATGTTGATGAATAAAGTCAATTTTTTTTTTTAAATTGTTTTTCTTAGTTAGACCGGAGACTGAGTGGAGTGTTATTTATTTCTCTAGCTTCCTATACTGAGGCAGGTAGGTATAGAGTACAGGTTGCTAAGTGGTAAACATTCGTCGTTATGAGCTTCTTGTACAGAAAGCCTAGGGCTCTGGCTAAAACAGCTCGGTACATATAAATTCTTGGCCACCCCTGACCATAAAAAGCTCTTGGCGCATGCGCCGCTGGCAGTTATCACTGTTATCAGCAGATGAGAATGAGAAGGTTAGGTTATAAAAGGCCGGCCCCACCCTGTTCGTTTCTCACTCCTTAGTAAATAGCGGCACCAGCTCTACAGCAACAGGTGAGTCACGTTACATGCCTCTGTTATCATCACTAAAGGACTAAGCAAGGCCTATAAGTTCAGCAGGTTGTCGCTCTTGCAAGTCTTCTTGGTCTGGTGACTCTTTTCACACGGACCAATCAGAGCCTTCAGTCACTGTCACACTGGTCTGTGTAATTTAACGTCATCTGAAGACCATTCAGACGAAAAACCTCGAAATAGTAGGCCATTGTGTAATTTATGTAGCGGCAGCAGCTCCAACGAAACATGTTGTAACTGTTATCACCTGTTTAAACAAATCGATGAATCACTCCTTAGAGCCCCCCATAGTTACGTAAGTCAGGTGGGAACTTCCATGAAGCCTTGTGGTAAGTTATCACTTATCTATCAACAGCTTTCCCAGGTGGGTGTGTGTGCGTTCATAGATAGGAAGGAGGATAGGATAGATAGAATGGTGAAGCCTTGAGTGATAAGTAGAAGGGAGGAACCTACCTATCTGACTCCGATCCCTGATAGAATCGAAAGCAGAGAGGTACCTACTCTGACAGCAAGAAGTGAGGTACTACGAAAAACCATAAACAAGGTCCTACCTGTATGATTAGTTTTAGGTACCTACCACAAATCCATAATTACAGCTTATACTTAGTTGCTACGCCGCAGAATTTCTTTCTGGTCTTGTTTTTCATATGGTTGATACTTGGTTGCCTGGATAGGTAAAGCCGAATCTTTAGTAGGTACAGAAAGTAGGTATAAAATTCCCCTTTTCTGCAATGAGTAAGTAACTGAGTGCTGTTTTCATTTTAGGAAGTCTGAAATAAAATGGCACCTACCTACAAGTTGACCTATTTCCCTGTGGAGGCCCTGGGAGAGCCTATTCGCTGGCTTCTGTCCTATGGAAACCTCGAGTTCGAAGATGTCAGGATTCAGCGTGAGGAATGGCCTAAAATCAAGCCCAGTAAGTACAATTAAAAATATAAGCTACGAGATATTTTTAAAATTTTCCTTGGTTGGTTGGGCTAAAAATGATGCCTGTTAGCAAAGTACGTAGGTGTTTTTTTCCGCTATTTAATCTGAAACGTAATATTTTCAGCGACTCCTTTCGGGCAGATGCCCATCCTGGAAGTGGACGGCGAGAAGTTTTTCCAGAGCGCTGCCATTAGTCGCTACCTGGCCCGCGAAGTGAACCTGGTCGGGAAAAACAACAAGGACGCCCTCCGTGCTGACATCATTGTTGACACCATCACTGACCTCCGCACCCGTAAGTATTGGCTGTGAACTTTTCTGCACCGTAGAATTAAGATTTTACCGAATGATACCTACCCCGATATGCCTAAGTCCGGGTCAACTTCGCTACTGGTTTCGAGCTGAGCCGGAAGGCTTGGACGATGAGGTCACTGCGTTGCTGCCCCAGAACTTCAGCGAGTTGCTTTTTAGCCCTTGGGATTTTCACCAGCAGTTCGTTAAGGGAAAGTACACTCCCATAAGATAGGTTTGGATGTGTGTTGTGTTACGTAAGAAAATTGATAAACAGATAGCAGAGGTAAATAATTCTCAATAGGCTGATAACAGAGTGGGGTGATTTCTTAAGTCAACTTTATTCTTTGGTGTTGTAAATAGATTTCATTATCAGGTGAGATGTTACGTAACCCTTTGAGACTTTTGAACTTGGTTGTTTCCAAGCGGTTTCCAAAATACAGGTAAATCCTAATTTATTTGCAGTACCTATATGCCTACTGTGGGTGCTCGAATGAGTGGGAATTTTTGGATTTGTTTTAGAGCTGGCTTCGTACCACTACGACGCGAACCCTGCTACCAAGGAGCCAAAGAAGGAACCTCTGCAGAAAGAAACCATTCCATTCTTCCTCTCGCGCTTTGACAAGATTGTCAAGGAAAACAATGGTTACTTCGTTAACGGGCAGGTTAGTCAAAAAGCATTACTTACACGTTGGTCCGGAGACATTGTGAAATGTGGCAGGTGAGGTAGGTTTTCAGTTTCCTGAAACTTTCCGATGGTTTAGTGTTATTTACTTACCGTCAGTGCACGTTGTAAAAGTGCGGTGGAAATCATGCGCGGCACGTGCTTGCCCATGTGCCCCACGTAGGTATCTACCAGCTTATTTCTATCTGCATAATGTCTTGTGGCTTTTGGACCGCTGTGCTGCGATGGTTAAAATTCCCTACGCCCCTTCCCATACCTAACCATGCTGCGTCACCAGCCGGATGTTGGCCTCCACTGAGCGTTTTCCTAGGGATACCATCGCCAGATAAATAAAAGGTATTTTACTGACCATCATTACTGGTCTTGTAGAGCTACCACACAGTCGTGTTTGTTTATGTTTTTTTCTGACTGGCCTTAAAGACATATTCCTAGTGCGAGCGCCAACTGAGCCGGCATGCAGAGTTTTCCGATTATGAGTGAAAATTCAAATTTTCCGTAACTAAAGTGACCTTAAATGTTTTTCAGCTAACATGGGCGGACATTTACTACATTGCCGTCTCAGACTACCTGCAATTGATGTCCGCTGGTGTTGACTTCTTCAAGGATTACCCGAATCTGGCGGCTCTCAAGGCTAAGGTCCTCGCCATCCCCCAGATCCAGGCGTGGATCAAGAAACGACCCGCTAACGTGTACTAAACACCGCCAGGTTCTATCTGACGACGCAAATGAAGTGACTTTTACCTGAAACACTGGTTACCAAGGCAACGGAATATTAACTTGCGTCGTCGGATAACATTTTCTCACTTTATAGGTAGGATGTATTTTTTATAAAAAAATTACTTGTCACGTTTTCTGAATGAACTAAGAATAAATAATCTTGCGTGTTCGTTGATAAGTATTTGAAGGTTCATTTTTTTAAAATAGTTAGGTAGGTACTAGGTAGGTACCTAGAACAACGAATATTAATGTCATAATGAGAAACGGGTAGGTTGTAGATAAAGCATGCATAAAATTAGAGATTCCTACTAATTTAGGTAGAAGGAGAACAGCAATAAGGTTGAGTACCTATGTAGGACCTGTGCTTAAATTTTACTAGGTATGATGTAAAAAAAATTGAGTCTTCACGGCGATTGCAATTTGCAATGTCTTAAGCCGCGCCTGCGTAAATTGTATTGTAATGTGTTGAGAATGCCCTTGAGGCATGCATGAGCTTCGAGTTGACGACGAAAGAGCCATCTGGTCACTGCGATCCCAACTACACAAGTTCAGGGTCACTACTCAATACCTACCCATCTTGTGTGCTCTTCTGCAACAGGGGTGTCCAAACTCTGGCTTTATATTGGAGCTCCAGGGTCACTACAGCCATGCATTGATCTTACCTCTTACCATACCTCCTTATGGTTGGGGCAAAATGAGCTGCTGCTGCTGCTGGAGAGGAATCACCGGAAACTGTTAGTCTCTTCTCTTCCAGTCAGGGTTGGTAGGCAGAGAGAGATCGTAGTTTTTCACCCTGGTCGAAAAAAAGCCTACCTCTTGAGGTTTTTTTTAACGGTCACAATTTTAATTTTCATGGTTTGGTCGTCGCCCCGAATTCATATCACGATCATGCCCGTATAGGTACAGTTGGTGGGTAGGTAGGTAGGACCTCTTTATTCCAAAAATGCTTGCATGTTTATTGTGAAAATCTGCCCAGTTTTGCTTTATTTTGTTTGCGTTGCTTTGGACAGTACTGGAACTTGACGCAGCACAGCGCCAGCTACTATAGCTCTTTATCATACACACACAGCTCTCAGCTCAGCTCTCCCACTCCCGTACTGCACTCCACGTTCTCTGGTCGCCACTCGCAGCTGTGAGCTCGTCCCTTCACCCGGCTTCCGTTCCACTACTCTGCAGCAACCGAATAAAAAGGTAAGAAAGTCGACCTTCCTAAGCTAAACTGGTCTTGGTGTGGGGTGTCAAAATAATCGGGGAGGCTTCCTTACGCATACCTTCTCATCCTAGGGGCAGTGGGGCGGGTGGGGGCTCGAAAACGAAAACCATAGCTCATCCCATAGGATGGGAAAGTGTGTGCGATCATTGTCGTACCCCATGTTTTCTATGAAATGTCATTACAAAATTCGGACGGAGATTCCTCAGTTTTCCAGTGGTTTTCGAGATCTCCCACACTTTTCCCTCTAAAAAACTGTGGTAGGTAATGCCTATGCCAAACCACGGCAGAACTGTTCAGAACGAAAAAAGAAAAAAAAAATACTGGGAAATTGGAATCTTCGTTAGTACCTAGGTACCTACTGTGCCAGGAAATGACTGAGGTTATATCAGTTATATCTAAGTAAAATTTGGAGTGTTTCGTAATCCAGGAAAATAATTAATTGAAAATAACTCGGCACGTGCTGTAGGTATTCATCTTGTGGCCTGTACAAATGCCCAACATATCAAATCAAAGTCAAGTGAACCAACATTAGAGATAAGGAATAACTTATCTGCCCTGCACACGCCCCTTAGAAAACTTCTATCTTGCCGCCAGTGATAAGAAGTTTCCATTTGATTCCCGTTCATCGATCTCCTGAATAATTTAACCTTTCTTTTGTAAGAAAAGGTTTTATGCCTGCTTTTTGTGTTCACCTTCCCTTTCTGAGGTTGATCTGCTTAGTCCTTGTCTTCTTCAACTTTCATATAAATATTTCAGGTACAGAGAAAATGGCTCCCCAATACAAACTGCTGTATTTCAACGTGACCGGGCTGGGAGAACCCGTCAGGTACATGTTCCATTACGGAAAAATACCTTTCGAGGACAAGCGCTTCGAAATGACGGAGTTCGAGCAGTACAAGCCGAGTAAGTATTGTTACTGCAACAAAGTGGTGGACACGATAGAAGCAGTCAAGCTGGGACTGTTATGTACCTACCTACGTGTCAGACGAAAAATATAAGTTTTCTCGGAATTGTAATTAAATCCATTCTGGTACCACGTAGTTGGATACCATGTGAGTAGTCAGTAGTCCTATAGCTGTTTACTGATTATGATGATGTCGTTATGTTTTTCTGCAGCCACACCGTTCGGCAAGGTGCCCGTGCTGGAAGTGGATGGGAAGCAGATTCCCCAGTCTTCAGCCATTTGCCGGTACTTGGCCAAACAAATCGGCATCATAGGCAAGACTGACATGGACGCCCTGCAAGCTGATGTCATTGTCGACACTCTCACCGATCTGCGCCTTAGTGAGTATTTTCGTGAGAATTTCTTGTAGGTCACATTGTCTCAGTGGAAATGTCAATGCACGTTACCTTGCATTTCACTGACTATTTCTTGTCAGAAGTAAGCTCATGGGACACTGGAGAGGAAGTTTATTTGAGCCTACACCTACATACCTATAGATAGGTGTATGTTCCGGTGCTCAATAGTGGGCGTAAACTGATATTTACGGTCTATTGTGTCCGTAGATTACACTGCCTGGTTCCGCGAGAAGGACGAGGACGCCAAAGCTGCTAAGTTGGAGGCCATCAAAAATACAGAAAATCCATTGTACTTCTCACGGCTCGATAAAATCGTCAAGGAAAACGGCGGCTACTTCGTCAACGGGGAAGTAAGTGCCCATGCATATCTACCTAAGAAATTAACAAGAAGAAAGACGTGGTGGAAAGAATTATTCTCGAAAGCCAATTGTGGAAGTGTTTGAGATACGGGTTGAAATGTTTATGAATCACTGAGATCCATATTCCCGCGTAATGTGCAGCATGTGTCAGCATCAGCATCAGCAGTCTTCTCATAAGGAACCGATGCAATTTGAAAACCGACAGTCATTATCATTATCTTCACATAATTTTAAATGGGCGTCAGGTATTCCAGTTTTGGAGATAGCTGTCAGCATGATTTTATCTTATCTCTTATCATTTATTTTGTTTTCGGTATTCTGATCTGCCAAAACCCTTCCTTAATCTTGTTGCTTGTTCCAGTTGACCTGGGCCGACATTTACTTCGCTTCCATAGCCGAGATGTTGGTCAATGTTCTCAAGGAGCCTATCTTGGACCCGTACCCCAGCCTGAAAGCTCTTAAAGAAAAAGTGGAGAACCTGCCTGGAATCAAGGAATACCGCGCTTCCAGACCAGTCACCATTCTGTGAACACTCATTTACTTCGGTATCTATACCTACATATTTACCCATGCTTACTGAAGTGACGCTGTTTAAGGCTAAAGCTGGCTACTCTCAGAGTACCCAAAGGGTACAAACCTTGTTAAAGTCAGGCTAACTATTCTGCAGTAACGTTCAGTTAAATTGCACTGGATGTCGTCCACATTCCTCACTTTTATCCTGAAAAAAGGATAGTAGGTACTACAGTGTGTCTGCATGTATACCTACAGTACCTGCATAGATCAGCTGTTGGTACATATGAAATATTTTTCCACAATAAATGTTTACTATTAGGGTTCTTTAGGGTGCGTCCCACCATACTCGGTTAACGGTTAAACTCCAGTTAAATTCGATTTTTACCATGCAAAAATTGGAAATTAACTGGAGTTTAACCGTTTACCGAGTATGGTGGGACGCACCCTCGAGTTCTAGATTTCATCCTGAGAATACCTTACGGAGAAATATTCTGGATAATCGCCCATTTATCTTCTGTGATATGCGCTGCATTTGTACCATCAGTATAAGCTTTATTAAAGAGTCACTCAGGTACTTCTATTCACGGATGAGTAGGCTAAAAATATATATTAAAAATAAACTTCATTGATACAGTGGTCAGTGCGTGTTTACATCTTATTCGTCGATCTATAGGTAGAAGTTCAATGGTTCGATCACGGAACCAGCACAGGACATAATCGGTGTATATTGAGTCCCTTCTCATTACTAAGTTCTCTGTATTTATAGATATTTATATATATTTGTATATAGTGTCCGTACTCATTACTAGCCTTCACCCCTGATTTACGATCATGGTTTTATCTATTTAACATCTAATTGTCATTCCGTATGGAAACCACATTACTTACCTACCTATTAGTCTGAAAATAACTGACGTCAGCATTAAATGACTATTCTGCCATTTAGTTGAACGATGTCAGCTATTCGTGAACTGGACTCAGGGCCGAATGGGGGAGCAGGATATTCGGAATGACCCGGGACCCATGGGCGTCCCTGGCTGGACTGATAGACCAACAGCATCAGCCTCTCAATAGCCACTGACGTGTTAATCTGTTCTTTGTTTTTACTTTCTTGCCAGTACATCTGCTGTTTTATATTTCCGTCATCCTGGGCGATTATTACCGTATGTTGGTTTGTCAGCTCAGTAGCTGGCACAAATATAAATCAAATAGAATAAATCAACAGTTCAAAAATTTTTCAACTTTGGGGGAGAGTGTAACCCCCTTCGCTACGGCCCTGCTAATCCTGCATAGGCATAGGGCATACCTACCGATGAATGATAATTTCCAGCGAACTGATTGCATCATTTATACATTTATGTCACATGTATTTTTTGAGCTTTCAGCTCCTGATTACGTGCCCGCATTTATCTTTGGTTCACTATTTTAGTTTATCGAACTGCCAATCTTGCCAGTACATTAATTCAGTATAATAGACCAGACAGAAACAATCATTATTCAAGAAGCAATACAAGCGTCAGACCGTCAGACCGCCACCATGAGGCTGCTACATCTGCAGCTACTGCTCGTCAATCAGACCGTTCTTTGGCGCGGGTTAACAGAAACTATTGGATTCTTAAAGGTAAACATTTGGTATAGTCCCCCCACTCTGACCTGCCTGGCCCGAGGGTATTCTGTGAATAGTGAACAGTGCAGAATGCCCTCGGGCCAGGCAGGTCAGAGTGGCGATATCATACATGTGAGAAGGTCCGTGGATGAGTGATGATGACAGGACTGGCAATTTAAGAACAGTAAATCGTAGTAAATACTCTTAGATCAGGTCCATTAACTGGAGATGACGTATGTCTGTTACCTGTACCTATTGTAGTGGTGGATGTTTGCAGGGCCCAACACTGGTGTACCATGATGGCAGCGACGATAAGCTGGACACTGTAGTCCAGAGCCTTTCTGCTTCACGACCTGTGATGGTAGCTCAGACGCCCAATCGCCTCTCCTCAGACAAACAGCAGTCAGTCCGAAGTACCGTCCTGCTGACGAAGGGTCCACACATCATTTCCGATCTGCGCCCCTGGCAGCTGTGGACCGCCCGCAGTCGCATTCTTCTAATTCTTGAGCCTGCATCAGACGTCCGGGAGTGGTTGTCGGTATTATGGAAAGTAGCACGGGCAGCCAAAGTAGTGGCCATGGTGCTCTCTGATCCTCCAGAATATTTCACTTGGTTCCCATACCAACGTCAGCAGTGTTCTGATGTTACGATGGTCACGAAACTCGACAGCTCTACACTTTTTTCCCATGAAGTCGTTCCACCCTTTCACAGCTGCCCCCTATCAGTCGTGATGAGGATATTTCCACCAGTAACTGTGATTGATGAGTTCCGTGGGATAGAGCCGCGCATTTACCATGTTTTAGCTGACAAATTAGGTTTAGAAACCTCATTTGTCCCCGTCCCTCCTAACTATAACATCTGGACAACTATCGATTCAGTAACTGGGTACCCGACGAATGGGCTAAAGATTCTCTGGGATAATGAAGGTGATTTACTGTTTACCAATATGAGATGGAAATATGAGATACTGCCCTATGCAGAAACCCTAATTTCTCACACCATGGATACGTACGCATTCTTCGTGCCGGCGCCGAGGCCCGTACCAAGATTTACCGCCATCTACCGCGCTTTTCCTCCGGCAGTATGGGTTTACGTTATTACGGCTTCCGTTACAATCTTCGCTCTGGCTACCATCATACCCTACGTTGAAACAGGCTGCTTTCAACCAGCTCTCCTGAAGACAGTAGCAGTATCCCTCAATCTACCCGTCGCGATTCCCAAGTTCGCAGTTTTTCGGTGGTTGACTATTATTGTCTATATCTACAGTTTGCACATCACCACAGCTTACCAGTCTTCACTGATGTTCTTTTTGTCAAATGTTCCACGGGAAAAGCCAATTAAAACTCTTGAGGAACTGGCAGACTCAGGGTTGTTTATTCAGTTCCATGATGGGCAGAGAAGTCTTGTGGACACTTTATCTCGCGAGTCACATACCTTCAATGAATTAAGTCGCCCCAATCGTTCGACTTTCGTGGCACTTTTGAACTCAAGCCTTGTTTCCGGTCCTGGCACCAGCGCCTTGATGAGCACCAAAATTACGTACTCTGCCAGGTTCGCAGATCCTCAATACTTTGATCAGTTCGGTTATCCACTTGTTGCATGTCTTCGTGAACGCATATCTAGCCTGAACATGGTATTTTATATGTCCAAAGGGCATCCGCTGCTGCCACTACTGAACCGCTACATGCTTTATCTGATAGAAGCAGGTTTGCCGGAGCACTTTGCTGATGAGCTGATCAAGGCCCCTCCGCCAACGCTTCGGCATCTAGAGTCCTTTGACATGAAGAATGTAGAAGGACCTTTTCTACTTTGGGCCGTAATGGTCGCAGGGTGTTTCGTAGTCTGGTTAGTTGAAATAGCCAGGAGAAAAGTAGGCAGGTATCTACGTTTTTGCATGGAGAATGCAGCCCAGCGGTTTCCGACCATGCTGGCTTGGAAACTTCCATACTAGACAGGTATTCAAAAACTTAGTTTTGAGTCACTGCATAAATTCAATAGTCTTCTGGGAAAAAACCCCGAAACGCGAAACCCTTTGGCATATATGGTATAGCAACAGTCATTGGGAAACACGAACCTATAGGTCACCTATTATCTTGTATAGGTAGGTAGTCGAATAGAAAAATGTCGTAAATAATAAATGACTATCTTTCATATACTTTAGTAAACCATAGTGACCTCTACATTAATGTAGATAAGTAAAGGTTTATCAATTCATGCAAAAGCGAGGAAAGTAGAAAGGGAATCCAAAATAATAAATCGTAGGAGGCAGAAAATGGCAGAAATCTCGTGCGCAGGCATTAGCTAAATCCCTATTCGGTATTCCGGGAGGATTAGTGCCTAAGACACCTATCTCCTATCTCTTCTCTTCTGCAGTAAGCAAACCCGGTCGCAACGGGCAACACTTTACCAATGACAGGTTAACTAATGAAACTTTAAGTGAGAAAGTTATTTTCTAATTAATATATAAATTCTAAATAATTCCCCCAAGATGCCATTTATTATTTTACTTTATTAGTTTTTACCCAGGTTGAGTGACTTTCTGGAGTCACCTTTCAGACACTTCATACCACCGACCGACAGAGGACTCGAGTCTCTTTGTTCTATACCTACAGGATCCTATAGTATACGCAGGGTTCGGGGGCTCTTCATCGGAAAATATTTAAATTTTGCCTCCGAACTGTGGAGACATGGTCCATTTACAGCGGTGTAGACTGTATCTCACTAATCCATATCTCCAGAGCTGCCTCATTACGTCACAGGCCGGGTGACGTCACTTGGCGGCTGGAGTGAAAATAGTTGCGGGCTGTGGGGCATACCAAAGGCTCCAAACAACCTTCTAAGGGAAACCTTCATCCATCATACTTTTTAAGAAGAGAGGGTGCTATTTACTTGCGCAATGATGAAAATGCGTTATTTATGTTGGTCGTCCGTCAGCCGGGATCAGTGTGGATAGTAGCAGGCAAGCTTTTCACGAAGCAGGTTGTTTTCGCACAACGGAACTTGTCCGAGGTAAGACTAAGTAATTTTTCTTTTTGTGGGTCTAGGTCTGACAAATAATCGCTAGTGAAAGGGAGCAGATTGCTCGTAGGGTGGTGATTTTCGATTTGTACCTGAACTGGATTTTTTAAAATTAAAATCAATAAAAAATTAAGCTTTGTAGGTAAGTAAACATAAGAGAAGATATGCGCATAAGAAATTTGTTGAGACCTACCTACCCCCAAGTGACCAGACTTAAGGTGGTTTTGCACACAACTGAAATTATAGCTCCGGTATCTTCGTGGAGAGTAATAGCATAAAGGAATAATAATTCCAGTCATAGCCGAGACCATACCTACCACCATCTGAGCACTTCGAACCAGCATAATGGTGCTTCCCTATACAGTAGGTAGGTAGGTACATAAGCAATCGGAAATTTTGAACCCAGTCCTTTGTAAATTTTTACTTCCACAGAACTTCTGGACATCTTATCAGCATTCCCTTAGAAAGTGGGCCAGTTATAGCTAAGTAGAACGCAATGGAACATAGCGAACGATTTTCCCCATAAGGGATGGGATCTGTAAATAATTAATCCGTAATCCGCGGAATTCTTAATGCTTGAAGGGTGATTGTCTAGTCAGCAATCCTGTGACGCAGATATTGATGGGACCAGAGTGACATGGCATGGCATCCAATTTACCCAATATAGCCCGCAGGTACTTAACAATTCTGCCCTCATTTTCGAGTAATCTTCAGGAAAGCTCGAGCCCCCTTCCCGTTTCACTAGTTTCCAGTCGTTCTGGTTCACAATAAAAAACTGACGATCCATATTCGCAGAGGCGCGGCGAAGCATCAGAAACTTCGGCACGCCTCTACCCAATGGACGGCCAGCTTAAGAAAGTTGTAACGTACTTTTCGACTACGGACAATAGTTAAGTTTTTATAAGTCTCTCATGCACTTGTCCCTGGCCAAATGGTGCATAAAAAAAGTCGAGAAAGTTGAGGAGGTTTCCATAAAAACATAATTTAGCCTCATAATACTACAGTTAAAATAAACAATGTAATATTTAGTAATCCTCGATTGGATTGCCTGGTTTTGTGTATTCAATGGAAGCATTCAATCATAGAATTGTGCTGTCAGTTCACACATTGCCCCCCCCCCATTCAATTCATCATCAGCCCCCCCCCCCCCTAACTTCCCGCAGGGTGACAGATTCCCGATGCTTCCTCCGGCTCCCCCAGTGGAACCGAGTCTGAGTCTACCCTTTTGTATAGGAGACGAGGGGGGCAAATCTGAAACGAGGCGAAATCAGGATAGTAGATATTTTGCATTAAGAAATGTCTATATACACTCCACACGACTTGTCAAGCTTCCCATTATAGGTACTGCTATTTTAAAAACCCTCAGGAAAAATCGTTAAAAGTAATAAAAAAAGGTAACTTTGGGAAAATTTCGAATTTCTATAAGTACCTTATATATATTTATATAGCGGAATAAAACCTGGGCACAAATAAATAGCATGCATACGAGCATTTTTTCAGTAAAACCTCCCTACCGCCCAACCCACCGACAATTCGCAGTTCAATACCAAATTTTCGATTAGAAAGCCATTCAATTAGCTTAACGATGCGTTGTTCAAACTTGAAAGTTTGTCGCAATATCGATACTTGTCGAGTCCGCTCAACAAAGTCTGAATTATTAAAGACAGTTATTAATTCAGCAAAATGATTTCGATTCACACAATCGAGGCACTCAGTCAGCTTCGGTTCAACAAAGGAGAAAGGAGTTTGGCATTTTTCACTCCGTCTTACTCAAACTCATTTACCAGCAGTATTATTTTGAATTTTATTAATTTCCTTTTCCAGCTCAGGTACGATCATCTGTTTGAAGACCCCTTCCTTCT
Organism: Mesopsocus fuscifrons; assembly: GCA_950004255.1. Lineage (NCBI taxonomy): Eukaryota > Metazoa > Arthropoda > Insecta > Psocodea > Mesopsocidae > Mesopsocus > Mesopsocus fuscifrons. The sequence continues at coordinate 8,542,610 of OX465381.1, forward strand.
GCTTAGATTGAAAGGCTCAAGAGATATGGTGGCAGTGGTGACATACTTAAAGGAGTCAAGGTTTCTGAGTCTCTTATCAAAACCTTTTACATTATTTATTTATTTCTATGATAATGGTGGAAAGTGTTCATGAGACTGATAATACTCAAAATTATGGGCGAGGATTCGGATCTTTTCCACAGTATTGAAGAAAATCTGACACTCAAATAATGAATGAGGTAAGCATTTTAAAGAGAGTATCCGTCATTAAAACAACGAGGAGTGTAGAAATGCTGAAAACTTTTTTCTTTGAAAAGGAGCCCACTCAGGTTGGCTCTTCAATGTCTAGAAGCACCTTCAGGCGCTAAGGGGCTCTCGTCGTCATACTCAAGTGGGGCCGTCGAAACGTACGGAGGTATATACTTTTTATCCCACACGCGCACCAGCCTCCCTTATTATATCCCAACGGGGGGACAGCCTCGATAGCCGAGTGGACTAAATGGTCTACTTCTGAGGAGCAGTGAGAGCCGGGTCACGCCGGTTCGATCCCGATCCTACCAAAATGTTTTTCTGCTCGGCATTCACCTCTGATATGTTCAGCATGTCAAGTGAAATGTATATCGAGGCTGTGGTGGTTCTGAACCCACCTAAAACCGTAGGTCCCCATCGTATACACGATGGCTGGGGAGCTCCCCCCCCCCCCCCCCCCCCAACCCTCAGCTATATCCCAACGGAACTGGTCAAATATCAACATTCTGATTCATTCGAAAGTTGACAGCGAGTCGAGTCTAGTCTAATTCACTTTTGATCAGTAAACAGTATAAGCGAAACACTGAATAAACCGACACAAGACAGATCTCTCGTGTAGGGGGGGGTTTATACATAATTCGAAAAGGAAGACCATCACTGGGGTATATAAAGACAAGTTGGAGTATCTTATTTGCAAGCTTCTTTATGTCAAAGGTTTTTGTCCCACCGCATGGATGTGTATACCCTGGCCCACAGAAGGTCATATTTACTTTGCGTCCTGACGGTAAGCACTTTATATTAAAGCCACCAAATACTTGGAAAGGCAAACTGCTTCAGCAAATATTTACTTCGATGTTATTACTGTTTAAACAGCATACGAAAGTATTTTGATGTTTCCTTATTTAATCCGGGAAACGGAAACGTGCTTTCGTGAGCGCAGTGGAAAAGCATATCAAGTTCCCTCCTAGCGAAACGCAGTTCGCATTCGAGAAATGTTTTTTAATGGTCTCATTCACTTTCACACCCCTTGGGTTAGGTAGGTACTGTCGAAGGTTTCATGTCCTTACACATATCTTCATGCCTACACCAAATAACTTTGGCTCGTGAAATGCTTTGACAAAGTAAAAGAAAGGCCTACTTCCATCTATTCAGAGACTGACAGGTAACCTTGAGGTGATATTCTGAAAAGGGAAAAGGTTGAGTGACTCCGCCTATTTTGTAATTCCTCCCGCGGGACCCACCCTTTCGCGCATTCATTCTTTCAAGTTCCTTCCATTGCATGGAAACCTTTATGGCCCTGTCCGTTATCTAATCTGATTCACAGTAATGGGTCATTCATTCAGCAGTGCTGCCCAAATGCGCTAAACCGACCTTGAATGTTTTGAAGGCACTCTGTTTTCCGTCATACGAAAGAAATCGAATTCGGTATCTTTCCTAATTATTAGGTGACGATATTTCTTTCCACTCATTTCTGTTGTAAGGTAGGAAATACCTATAATGTTCTGGGGAGGACCACAACAGAATTTCTGAGGCCGTTTTAACAATCCAGAAGTATAATCTGACTGGGACTAGAATTGAATTGAGGCGCCGCGAAATTCTTCCCCCAAAAGCTGCATGGCGCCCTTCGCAATTGACGATCACACCCAAGGCCAAGAAAGATTTTATAGGGAGAATCTCGATACTTTGGGAATCAAAACTTTCACCTCTTGCTTCATAATAGCTAAGCCTTGCCACTGAGCTTCAAGCTCATCCGGCACACTATGAAGTGAAATATTTATCTGACAAATTTATTGTTCAGTTTTATTTTTCTTTCCTTCCAGAATGCCTCCCGCGTATAAGCTCATTTACTTCAACGCCAGAGGCAGAGCGGAGCACATACGGTTCATTTTTGCGTATGCAGGAGTGGAATACGTCGATGAACGGATCGAGAAAGAACAATGGCCCGAATACAAGAAAAGTAAGTGTGGCGGGTCTGTAGGTTCCCGAGGTAAAGGTAAGCTGGTGGGTTAAATCTGCGAATTTCCCGCAACAGAGCGGCTGCAACTTTTAGTTGTTAGAATTAGTCGAGGGCTCCACTATAACTTTGCTTCTGAGTTATGACAGTTGTAACTCTATTTCTCTCGGCTTCAGGGAGCCTCATCAGAGGACCACATAAACCTTTGAAATGGGCCCTGCTGCCAGATGACCAACATACGCTCGACACCGAGGGGTTATCCACTCGTTGGGAATCTCGTTGGGAATCATTGGAAATCTTTATGAAATCTCAGGGAATCTTGCAATTGTTTTTGGAGTGGTTACCCCTTCGGGGTTCATCTTTCTATGAATATCGTAGTGAATCTTTGGAAATATTTATGGAATCTCAGGGAATCTCTGGAGTGGTTACCCCCTCGCTCAACACTGAGGTTTCTCCCAGGTAGATAGAGGTGAGATAAAGGTGTACTTTGAAATGTGATAGAGACATCACACTCACGTGCCAAATACACCCAAGCAGTGTATCAAATGTATCAAGAGATGAAGAGAACCATTTCGGAAAACAAACAACTCCTTCTTTTTAAAAAACCAATACAGGAGCTGTCGTAATCTGAACCTGCTCTTGTCATTTCCATATTGACAGACGAGCAAGGGAAGATGCAAAGACAACAGGAACGGAACAAGAACTTTCCGAAGGTCGGATATGAATAAATTGCCTTTTTTTTTCCTGAAACATAAGGGTGCTTTCTTTCTGAAGTTTTGTCTAAGGAATATTGTTCAAGCTACTAACAGAAACAAACAGTTAACCGAGAGGTGGGGTCCTGCATCCATTAGTAGAACAAAAATTTTCACAAACAAAAAATACCTACGAGTGCGTAAAATATTGCTTAGGTATGGTAAAATACAAAGTTTTCCTTTTCCTTTTCCAGCACGTCTGCCAAAACAATTACTTAGGTACGTAAGGTAAATTTCAAATATTGTTGTATAATACAGAATCACCCCCTTGTGAGCTGTACTTTTAGATGTATGCAGGATCTCCCACTATTCTCACCCCTACGGGACCTTTCTGAGCCACGGAAACGTTTCACAGGGTCTGCAGGTACATTTTCTATCCCGTCTATTCAGTCCCAAGACACATTTTCCTCTTGAAAAGGTTCCATTACGCTCCCCCTCCGCTGCACCAGGACTCGAATAAAAGAAGGGGAATTGGTTTCCTCACACCAAATGGGCTACCTATACCTATTTCTTGCAGTCACGGGTATACAAAAGCCCTGTGTAGCTGAATATAGCTGAAATAGGTCCAAATCTACTTCGTTGTAGGGTTCAAACAACCATAACCCTGGGCGTGAGCTAAATCCGACGCTAACCGACGCTGTCGAAATGTCGAAAAATAAACGTACAAGTCATAAAATACGGGCAGAGCATTATGGGAAAAAAATTCTACCCTTGCACTTACCAAAATTAAATATTTTCCCCCTACGGAATTTTCTATTTGTCTGCCCCCTCTCCTCATCTTTTCTCTGTTTGCTTAGGTACGGTACTGAACATAGAGTGGAGGAATGAGACGTTTCTGTAGATGACGGATAGAAGAGAGGGTAAAATCGGAGTAAAAACCTCTACACAGGCTATACAGAGATGGAAAACGAGCTTCCTATTGTTCTGATCTCCTCAACGATACTTCAGTCTCATCCCCCTAAGTCTGATCGATTCCCCTTTCAAAAATAGTGTTCTCCTATCGCTTTAGGCACGTTTTTTGAGGTCATAAACATTCTTCATCGGAAAAAGGTTGCTTTGAGTTTCCTCCTTTTACGGCCAGAGCAATAAAGCATTCCTGAGCATGTCCAAGTTTTATCTACTTTATTGGTTTATGATTTTCCCCGTATGTTTTGTTAGCTGTCTCAAATTTCTTTCGTTAGCAACGAACAAACCTTTTTTTGTTTTTTCTTTGAACTGCAAAAGTTGTTTGAAAAGGTGAAAAATCCATTTCAGAGTTTTATGAACAACAATGTGCCTGCATAATGCTTCTAAAATATTCAGAATATAATTTGGAAAAGTTTCTGTCATTGGCATGAATCGCCGCCAGGTAACAAAAGGAAATGAAAACGAAACTTCCAGTTCGTTATACCGCTAATACGATACAACAGTAGGAGCTTTTCACAACCATGAAATTCCCATCATCTGCTCATACGCATTTCAAGTCAAAATTCCGAAAGGATCTTGAGCAGGATGCAGAATTTAAGATTAAGTCGCGGTTGATGTATTTAAGGTTCAAGACTGACGACGGGTATCGTCATCACCGATCACTGATCTAATTTGGAAATCGAAATCCCTTCATCACCTTCAACGCGATTTCCTTCAGCAGATTCATGATTAGATTCCTGATAGCATGGAAGCTACCACTGGCGCGAATCATCCTATTTTATCAAATTTCACCCAACAGGACGCGGGAAGAGGTTTAAAATGTATCCTTACGTTTTAAAGAGTTCAGAATAATTTTAACAAAGTTACGAAGGACCATAATTTTTGCATCAGGACATGAAGGATACGAAGTTGTGAAAAAATATAGATGCAAGCAACCTTTCTCTCAAAGCAATCACACTCTCTTTATGTGTCTTAAAATGCTTCTCTTTTTCAGAAATGCCGTTTGGGATGGTGCCAGCCCTAGAATTAGAAGACGGGCGGATGATCGGACAGAGCAATGCTATAGCGCGGTACCTGGCTCGAAAACTAAACCTCGCAGGGGTGGATGAAGAAGAGTCACTACAGGTAAATGTCAAAGAGCGCTCTCGACAAAAAAAAGACGCCGAGAATCCCGCTCAGTTATCAGGCTGCAACCCTAACGTTTATTTATTTGTTTATACAGTGCGATGTATTGGTTGACACCTTAGCGGACCTCAAGCAAGCACTCCTCCAATTCAGGACCGGAACCGGAAAAGAAGACGGAAAATTGGTGCTGATGCGCGACACGATCCCTTTCTACCTGAATCAGTTCGAAAAAATTATATCAGAAAACGGCGGTTACTCCGTCGGAAGTCAGGTGAGTCTATTTAGGCAATTTAGAGGGAATATCAAAATTTTCAGAGGCCAAAACTTTATAAAAATCACTTTTACCGATCAGCACCTATACCTATATATTTAACAAAGGACGCAATTTCCACGAGATAAGGTAGCTTCCACAGTAAAAATGAGAATTCAAAACCATAGCAGAAAGATTTGTAGTTTTTAATATTCATTTTCCATCAAAAAGCAATTTAATTTCTCCCTTCCCTCTCGCTCCAAAAGAGAACCCCGAAAAGTTGTGATAGCCAATACAATCACCAACCCCATTGATTTAATGTATTCTTGCACGCGGAAATTAACCAGTTCTACCTTTTCCAATGATAAAAAACGAAAACTTATGCTTTGGAATCGGTCAAACACAAAGAGTATAACTTAATCTAGGTATGCAGGTCGAGGACAACTAAAACTAAAAAATTTTGTTTGGGTCTGTTTTTCTACTCTTCTAATAAACTTGGAGCTGAAGTCATGACCTTCGCGCTGCCTCCAGTGTTACTATAATTCCTTAGATTTAGATAAAGAACTGTACTCGCAGAGATCGTCGTGCAGTTCACAGATCAAATTTGTAGACCTGCTATTCTAAGTTTTTTGTTTTTTTACATTAGATAACATGGGCCGACTTCGCATTCGCAGCATCACTTGAAAGTTTCGAAGCTATTTTCGGGAAAGAGCCACTTAGCAAATATCCGGCACTACGCAATCTGCGTGAAAAAGTCAACAACCTGCCCGGCATCAAGGAATGGTTGGAAAGACGACCAAACACCGAGTTTTAAACCTTAAAAGCAATCTCAAAAGGAAACTATGCCGGTACTTTACTTCCAGGGCAGAGTTTTTCATAAACCACGACAGATTAGCTTTCCTTTTCTGTACTTGAAACTGAAATGACTCTAAACGACTGTCCAACTACTTCCGTTTCTGTTTGATTGACGAACCGTGAATATCTGCCTCTGCAGTAGATACCCAAGGGAAAAGTTAAGCATCCTCTGGTAGCCCTGCCTACAATTATTCTGAATTGTTTTCCTCCAGTTCAAGGTGTTAAAAGTACCGAGATCGGCTAGAGCCCAACGAACACTAACTCTTCGATCATAATAGGTTTTAGAAATTGGTAGCTGTATTTGCATAGCTGTAGCTATCCCGTCAACACAACAGCACTAGTATGATGCAGTCACCAAAATGGAGATTAGAGCTCTACAAATATCGCGTCATGCCAGTTTTAGTAAGGGGATTAAAGATTAAGACCCACAGGGTCCATCGACGGCACATTGGGTAGTTAAAAGGCACATTGGGTAATTAAAAGGAGACTTAAAAACTTCAGAGGTACCATGTTTTCCCCTTTTCTGGTTTCACTTTGTGGGCACCTCGAGCCCCCCTTTAATGGTCGTTGTCTTATTTTAAAAACCTAAAGGGTTGACCCTTGACTATTCTATTCATTTCACTGTTTTTAGTTACTTATCAAGTTAAAAGCAGCGCTAAAAATAATATTAATAATTCTACGTGTTTAACCCGCAATTCCCTGATCTTGAAACCCTTGTCTAAATCGAGCGTAAATTCTTTAAAAAGCTTTAAATGTAAAATTATATTACAGGCAGGATAACATACACTTATCAACTAGATCAGGAAAAAGAAAGAAAAAATGATTGATTTCGAATGTTCATACGCACAACTCGTGTTTACTTGATTAGCTTTAACAGTTACTTTCTTACCAACCTGCATTTAAATTCAAGCCCTTTCCAAATGGCCAAGAGAATAAAGCTAAAAAATGTAAACAAAAGAGGGCAGGATACTTAAAACTCTCACCAATGTCCATCCGAGTTCATGTCTGATTCATAAAAACATTTCATTTTCCGCCCTTTTTTTAAAGAAAAAAAAATAGTTTCCTCACTGAGATATAGGCACCGTTATATTGTATGTCTAATCGATGTCTAGTTTATAGGTCTTATCTGAATCAACACAATTGCCGAACGAGAATTGTATCTCCTGCTGTTACGTCAAATTTCTTCTTCAGCACTGGGGTTACATCATCTTGAAGCCTTCGTATAGGACCCATATATACGATCACTTTCTCTGCCCATCTAAACTGTTTATTTGTTGGTCCAACTGACTTAGCTGCCAAATAAAAAGCTAGTGCAGAAATTTCGTCTTTGCAGTGTAATTTCTAAGACATTTCCGACTTCGGCTGAACAGTTTCGATGGATTGCAATAGATATCTCTACCCCTACAGGTAATCCCTACCCAGTATCTATAAAATGTAGTCAATTATCTATTGTTACGGTGCAATGTTTGTAGGTAACAAAACACAACCATTTCATCTCCACGTATTTTGATGTATTCCAAACTGAATGTAGTCTATTTTATGTTCAATGTTTATGTACAAGGACTATCATATATATTATGTTAAAAAGTGCTGTTACCAAATAGAAGTTATTTTCAAATAAACTTTCGGTTTCTTAATCAAGAACCTAAAGCCGAGCTGAATGGAAGGAGTATCTAATTCTAAAGTTATAATTTCTGGTGGACACAGAGAGGACAGACCTGTGTTACCTTCCAAAATAACGTGAATCTCACTCGAGGGGTTAACCACTCGTTGGGAATCTCGTTGGGAATCATTGGAAATCTTTATGAAATCTTAGGGAATCTTGCAATCTTTTTGGAGTGGTTACCCCTTCGGGGTTTATCTTCCTATGAATATCGTTTGGAATCTTTTGAAATCTTTATGGAATCTCAAGGAATCTCTGGAGTGGTTATCCCCTCGATCTCACTCAAAGAGAGTGACTTTGCTGCACCGTTTCGTTCGGACGAGTGTTCTTGTATCAAAATATTAGGAGGATGTACAACGAAAATACGTAACTACAGCCAACCAATTTTTAATTACGGTTACATAATTAAAGTTGACAATATTTGGAATTGAAATTTTAATGTTCACCCTCACTTTACACACCGTCATACAAAGCACACAACTTTCTCACTTCTAGTTCGAAGGCGCATCCACATACAAGCCGGGTCGCCGTCCACGTGTTGGTCACGTATGGTTGCTCCACAAGCTCAACACTAAGTTTATACGTGTGGGTCAAGCGACGCGCCTTGTACATGGCGGCACCTTAACATTAATAAAATTTAAATGACTCAAGTATTTACATGCTATGACCTACAGCAGCCATCAATCTGAAAAGAAAGAGGCATATTTTTATAGTTGTGTCAAATTAAACCCTATGGGACTTCCCGATGTCACAACTTAATTCTTCTTCTTCCTCAACTGTCTACAAAAATCTGTTGTGCCCTAGAGAACTCACCTTAATCAATCTTGACTGTGGAGTAAATTTTACGAACGAATGCGGAACTGCCAACGTAACCCAACGTTCCGCACATCAGACCCAGCGCCAAGCTGAACAGTGCCATGTACCCAAAATAGAATGCTGTCTGGAATAACCCGTACATCCTGAAAACATGAAAAAATATTCAGCACCCCTATCAGGCTAAAGTCCACATGACCACATGAGCCGGCGATAGTCTCAACTGAAAACAATAATTTTTTAAAACACTTTGGTGTCACCATGTCTTCAACAACATAAAGAAGTAGGTACTTACTTTGTTTTGAAGAAGAAATAGTAAACTGAGTACAGGTAGACGTAGGCAGCAGTAGATCCAGCTGCGAGGAAAGAAGTCCACTGCCAGCGGTAATCTTCAGCATTGAGGAGGAAATATGTGCAGACAATGGTAACACAGACTGTAACCACGGCCAGGATACCGAATACGAGAAGCATGAACCCGTACACGTAGTAAATCTTGTACGCCCAAAATGACGTGAAAATGAAGTACCTGCCAAAAAACGTCAATCATTTTATTTTACAAAATTCTATTCCGAAATTCAAGTAAATCAGAACAGCAATAGTCCGTCCTGAAAGAGTGCACGGGTGGCCAGTCAGTTTTCATTTCGATTTACATGCACCAGCTTGAATCAGCCAGAACTGAAGCAAAGCATGGCTTTTACAGAACCTGGGTACCTAAAAACTGTCCAAGCGATTCCGGCGCTTGGGACCCAATGCTAAAAACGTGCCACAGATTATCCTCTTGACAGTAGCTAGGTAAACCCAAATCCAGCCGCTTTTGAGGCTTCCACCAATTTGAGCCAAGTTCTAGTTTGAAAGTATTCGTCGTATAATTTCGGCAGGAGATGCGACACAAGAGGGACCTAAAACGTTCCGAAACACCTCTCCTTAGCAAGAATGATGCAACTTACATTTCAATAAAGATAGAACCGAAGGGTAGAATTCCCCCCAGGAGGATGATGCACAGGGGCTCCATGAACCACTTCTTCTCCGGGATAGGGCGTGGCACCGCATTCACCCGGCACGGAGAGTCAGGGGTGCCAGCCAGGTTACGCCCCAGTACTGTACCCACCAGCGTCAGTGGCAGAATCACAAACGTACAGATACACGCAACAGCAACCTGAAACAACAGCAGCGTCAGTGGAGCAGCCTCGGGAGGCACAGGGAGTCACGTGGCGGCAGAATGGTCTCTTCTGACATCTCTCCACTGAAATTATTGAATATTTCTCTTCTTCTCAAATACAATATCATTTTTTTAAATCAGAAATCAATATTCAAGTGATTTTTGATAACTTAAAATTTGTCTAACTAGTTCAGACCCAACACGGTATATTGTATTTCAAAGCAAAACAATCCTAGAAAACCGTACATCTTCTTCGAGTCATCAGCAGGTACCCCTGTACTAATTTTATGGATAACTCACCCTAAAGTAAACACAAGCGAGTCATTTGCTGAAAGAATTTGAGACTGGGTATTTTAGGGTGAAAGCCACCATTTCACACCAAGTGAACTCTCAATCGGACTTACCATGCTCCCAAAGGGTATAGCTCGTGACGCGTGGTAGTAGATCGCAATGAAATTGATAAAGAAGGCGGTGCCACAGACCAAAGCGGGGAGGAAGAAGGCCGAGAGAACCATCTGACGTATCCACCTCTTCCCGCCGCACCGCGCGTACAGGGAGCCCCCAAAGTAGCCGTTCACTGGGGAAGAAGCGGCGTACACGAAGATAGACGTGCTCAGAAGAGACCCCCGTCTGTAAAATTATGCCATACTGCTGAAGCTGCAAGGAACTTGCAATATTTTTATATCCGAACTTAGACAAGCATATTTTGGTGTTAAAATAAAAATGTTAAAACTCGTACTCAGTGTATAGTTCTCCAACAATAGCGAACATGATGACGGCGAAGGAGACAACAGTGACTTGGTATCCAGCTCCCACTAGTGAGGAGAACAACAGCGCGTGAGACGGTGGTCGGAACACGTCTCCATGTACCTGCTTCCAGCCGTACTCGTCCCCCAGATCACGCTCCTGGAAACGAACAAAAAAGATTTAGTGACGAACACTGGTTGTTCAAGCTGAAACTTTTTAGAACATGCGAAAGACTTGACCATACGTCATTATGGTCCCAAAGGTAATTTTTCAGACTCATGCGATTTTCCCGATGTAATTCTGATCATTTTTGATTATCAGAATGATTTAAATAATAGTTACCATATCGTCGACTTCTTCGTCCTTCGAGTAGCGAGCGTAATCCTTCCTCAGCGTTCTCATGAGGATCATCGTGACCAAACCCACCAGGAATATCACCATCATGAAGCTGTTGAAGATGCTGAACCAGTGAATCTGCCAACCAAAACACCAAATACTAAGAAGAATACAAAAATTATTGTTGCTACGAAACTATGGTAGTAAATTGAGGCTATATAGATAGAATGCCGTTGGTTACGTTTCTAGTCGGACTGTTGGATATTCATTTGTTTTGAAATATTAAATAGCTTATCAACGTCATAGTTTTGCGTGGTTTGCGTGAGACTTCAAATATTTACAAATATCACTCGATTCTTAAATCACAACTTAGTCAACGTTAGAAAGATATTTTGCGTAACAGAACAAATAAATATCCAGCAGTTAATTAATTTCATTACCTGATAAATGTAAATTTGTTTTAGTAAGCCACTTACCCGATGCTGGAAAAAGTTGGGGTCCAAATACTTGTCAAATCGATCTTCATACTTGACAGACGACCTTTTCCAGTTGACTTCATAGGTGAAAGGAATGGTGAGACCTTCCGAGAGTTTAATCTTATTCTCACTGGTCAGGTTCACATCAACGATTTGCTTTCCGTTGTAGCCTATGTCCAGCTTCTTATGAGACCAAATGTAATACTCTGGTGCAGTCTGTGAGTCACTGTTACCGTCCGGTACCACCTCCCCAACGATCCCTAAACAAAAATCAGAAATAAATACTTACTCTTAGAGACTTTTTATTGTGAGGTTGCAACCCAACACTTGATCAGAACATCGACATGTAAAAGCTCAGGGGTAGAAAGGGCTCTGGTCCTTGGGTAAATAAGGGTGTCCTGCGCTCAATACCCAAAACTTACCCCAAATAGGTAGATCGTCCATGTACATCTGATACCAGTAATGGTTCCGCACAGCATAGACGAACGCTTTGAGCTGGTCATTTTTTAGAGTAGTTTCACAGAACTGGGTACTTGGAACATCCTGCTTGAACTCAATGTCCAGCCCCGAAAACTCAAGTTCCACTCCCTGCAAAAGTAAAAAATCATGTCAGTAAAAAACCGCCTAAAAATTAGCATTGCTGTTGGATCTGGGCTAGGCTAATAAAGAAGGTAAATATATACAATGTGTCAATAGTTTTATTACCTGCGATAACGCTGTCAGAGAGTAATTCTAGTTCTATTTCAAGCAAGAGAAGTTTACTGCATACAAGCTGGAGCGGATCTGTATTTACAGTTTTGCGTAATAGAGGGAGCCCAAAAACCAAAAATATTTCTAAAAACAACTGTAATATCATCTTTCTCAGACATTGAACTACCATACATACAGCACCTACGAGGGTACCTACCTAAAGATACCAGATACCTATCCTAAATAATTCTTTGATGTCATTTCTAACTAACTACCTAACTCAGCCAAGTCTGGATGAACATGCCTTGTACAGCACAGAGCAGGGAGACAATTTTCAGTGCAGACTAAGAACCAGGAGTTTTCATTACAAACATTACACTAGCTCCTCCACTGCACTGTGCGAAAGAACATACCTGCAAAGCTTCGCTGAGGGTCTCATGGTAATGTGAAATAGTCGATTTCTTTCCTTGGCAGAATGGTAGAGAGAAATAGGCGTACGTCTCCTGTCGATTGTGGTATGGACCAACAGTGTTCATCCATAATACCACTTCATCTCCATCTTCGTACTGAAATGCAAAGGCAGTCAGCAGTGAGGTCAGACTAGGGGTCGCTAAGAAAAGGTGAGAAAGACCCACAGGTGAGGTGTATCATCGTCCAACAGAAGCCCAACGAGTGCACCAGCGATTGGAAAAACTTGGTAATAACCCTACTGAGAGTAGGTAAACACCCTGAGGCATCTGCTGGGAGGTATCAACAAAGAACAGAAGGACAAACATAAAAAGCAATCATCCTGAATGTGGCGTTTGTAGGCACTGCAGCGGTAAGTAGGTAGGTAAGTACTTCTATTACTCCAATTGGCCAGAACCAGAATGGAATTAAAAGATATTTAACGAAACAAACCATAAATAATGTAGAGTGCAGCCTGGTATTCCTTTCATCCATATAAAAGCAACAAAAACCACAGAACTGAAATATTGAACAGTCAAATATGACAACCCAAAATAACGTAGGAGACTAATAAAAGTGCTTACAATATGGTTGTGCTCGTCAGCAAAGGCGAAGGACGCAAGTAGGGCTATTAAGCAGCTAATTAGAAGCATTTTTCACTATAAATATAAATAAATAGGATAAACTGTGCAATAATTTATGAAATATTAAAATTCCGATACGCCGACACTGAAGACGTCGCCATTTTTTACACGTCTTGTCTACTCCAGAACGACAACACAACAACAAGAAAATTGCGCCAAAACAAAACTTTGAAATTTAATGTCGATTATAACACATTTATGCGAAATAAGATAACTTTAAATAATATATTCAATAATAAAATATATTCAAAAATATTTCAGTACAGTCTTATTATTCAAAAATCTAAAAAAACTTCTCAAAAAATAATGAAAATGTCAAAATGGCCGGCTGATTTAAAAGTAAATATAAACAGATTCAGTTGGTATTCAACGCTTGGGTGCGAAGGAGGGAGGTTTTATTTTATTTGCTCAAATATTAGCATTTTAACTCATTTAGACCAGCAAATATTTGCGGTAAGTTCCTTTTCGTGTTCTCTTGGGTTGTATAAGTATTATTGCGTCAGAATTTTGCCAGGGTTTGATACTTTTCAGTGAAAATCTTCGTTACTAGTTCTACAGGTTTCAACCTGCAGGTTAGGAAACTGTTGTCATTGTTGTCCTCAAATTTTAATTAAGAGGACAAGCTCCACTGTACTAAAATTAAAAGCTCAAGGTAAGGGCTGCCTTTACTGTCTACTTGACGTAGGCCTAAGTGCCAAACGTTTGCGACTATGCACCAATGTTTAAGTAACTCACTATGGTAAGTATGATCCCCAGATTAGATGAGTAGATGAGCCTGTGCCAGTTGTCCCGTTTTTCGAGGTTTGGGTGTCACCAAGCAAAAGGCTGATGCTATTCCATCCAGCGATTTTGCTTCAAATCGAAGACTGCCAGGAATGTACGGCGAGTAAGAGAAAGATCTTTTTGGTATATAGGACTGGTTCCCTCAATTATATATGCCATTCGATCCTTTTCCTTATTACGTTTTATTCCAGAGTCCTATGTTTTCCTGTTATCGGTTCATCCTATAGGTATTATCTAGTGGTGGAGACGGGGTAGAAATATAAGACGCAGTAACTCCCTAAATGGCTTGCACACCTGGGCTTTTATCTTTGTTGAGCCTGATGATTCATGCCTACCTATATCTCCGGTCAACACTCCACTCTGACTGACCTAGTAACGTGGTGGCATTAGCCAGAAGCCAGGAATATACTAATGCGTTTAGATAAGAAGTTTTACCTTCAGTGAAACACTTATCTTTATGGCTTTTGTTTTCTCCGGCTGATCCGGGTTGAATCGTGCGACCGGATTTTGAGCCCACCCGTAGTTTTCTTGTTACCATTAGGTGATACCAAAAACATGCAATATGTTTCTTCAAATGCTTCTTGTTGTTATGAGTACTCAAATTTTTTTTTATTCTTCCTTGAAATGAGCTCCATGCTAGTTGCCTAGCAAGGTGCGAGGTCTGTGTACGAGACGGTGCAAAGTGCACTTGCACCTGGAGTGCAGGTAACGATGCACCCGTCTATTATACCTGCAAGGTGGCTATAGGTATAGGTAGATTTATTAACGAGGTAATATGTGGCATGATCGTGGCAGGCTGAAGCTCTGAAGGGACCGGTCGGGGGTGTCCTTGAGCACCGGAGGCGATCTGGCTTATACCTTCTATTGTCGTGTTGTCGCCTCTTCCAGAGTGTTCTAGAACTTCAGATTGTCGAGGGGGTTCGAGGTATTCACATTTTACATTGCTCTTTAGTAGGGGCCTGTGGGGTGGGGTCGCAGGTTGTAGCCAAGATTTAGATGTTTGTTTCCCGTAGCCGTAACTTACATCCATGCCATCACGCAAGCGAGAAAAACTAGCTTGTCCCGGGATTCGAAACCAGACCTCTCAGGATCCGAGTCAACCTGCCAGACCATACAGACATTGCAACATAGTTGATAGGTGATCAACTTTTCGGTCCACATTAGTCAATGCTTTGTTTTCTAGCAGCACAAGGATGAAGTAGTAAATGCAGGTATCGGCTTCGGGAAACTAAGGTTCCAGTGTTCTCCGTATTAGAGAATGTCATAAGTTGTTATAGAATGCTCTCTGAATAGGCGCAGGTCCGCTCCGGTCGGTACTTACTTAGGATGAGTCACTGCAAAAAAAAAGTATATGCCACGACGGTTCAGTCACCGAGTGAAAGCACCCAAGTATCGCGTTGTGATGGATTTCGCGATAGGTCGCGTCATATGTTTAGTGTAAAGGATTGTCTGTGGAATCAACCACAAATCAGGTGATTAGCTGGTGTTCGCGACAACATGATAAGCTCTTCCTGCTCCTACTCTGCAATCTGGTGGCCTGAGTGACTCATATGGTCCATGCCAAACGCATTTCTTACCACTTTTAAATGCGGTCACGAGTTGTAGATTTTTATCGCAGAATGACTTTAGGTAATGCCCGTGAAGCGCGAGTAGTTTGTCGCTTTGGGAGACGTAAGAGACTGGATTATTTTGAAAGACGTAGGAGTGAGTACATACTCAAATATGGAGTTACCAATTATTTTCAAACATGTTCTGCTGGACACTCTTTCGTGGTATACCTAAGCTCAATCACTCTGGAATAATTCATGCTATATAGGAGAAATGTGTAACGCACTACCAGATGACAGGGACTTGCCAGATAAGGAAAATGCAGCGATCAGTACGCACGTGTCGCCAGCGGGACAGCTGAGCATTACTGTACCTATATGTCAGCACGTGGCACGTAGGTAGGTAAACAAGCGTGACTCGCTGACCAATGCATTTGAGGAAATAGCTCCATTGCATTTATTAATGTATTTGATTTTTACTTTCTCTCATATAGACATGAGATAACAAAGATGGAGAAGTGTGATGACCCTTGATATTGAAACTTGGCGTCAGATGATTGATTCCTAGATATTGGGAGAGACATAGGGACGTACTCTACAGTGGACCAAAGTGCTAAAATGCACAGTTGGTAACCACACAATTATTTATTTACAGGACTTGCAGGGTATTCAAACTAGAACCTTGCTGCTGATTAACGCTCATGCGTGGCTTCCAAGTTCTATTTCACTACTGTCTAATTAGAAATGAAATTAAATTTAACAAATTAACCTACCCTACTCTGTGCCTGTGCATGTTATCGCTGTCATTTCCAACCCAGCGTCATAGGCGGTTATTATTACTATCAGAGGGTTGGGGGGGGGGGGGGGGCAAGCCCAGCAACTAGACCGTTTTCAAGAACTATCCATTGTGCTCAGCTGGCAGCACTACCAAATACCAGCTCCCCAGCTATCGAGTAAACGATGGGGACCTACAGTTTTAGGTGGGTTCCGAACCACCACAGCCTCGATATACATTTCACTCGACATACTGAACATCAGAGGTGAATGCCGAGCAGAAAAACTTTTTGGTAGGATCGGGATCGAACCGGTGTGACCCGGCTCTTCCTGCAGCGTGGAAGTGTTCTTTTTCTCCCCCCTGCCGGAGCCCCCCCAGTCGTGCACTAGCAATTGAAGGTTGCTGCATCGGCCTTGAAGTAGATATTGCACTGGGTCCGATAAAAGGTTCCCCATGCCCCATATCCCCTGTGTGTCCCCCAAGGTCAAACCTTGACTGTGTCAAGGTCACGTTCTTTGTCTTGCTAAGTTCTGCTGCAAACCGTGACGTCATCGCCTATATTTTTCTCTCCTTATGGTGTGTCGCGACTCTTTTTATTGGCTTTGTTTTTATGACTTGGGTTTTCAATTTATTGTAATTGGTTTTATTCTAAATGCTGGCTTTATCCGTTACACTGTTGCGAATCGCTTTCAGTGTCAACTTTATGGTGGTTATGACAGGCTTTCTTTATACTGCTCCACTCCCTGGAACCCTAAAGGCTAGAGATCACATCGTAACGCTAAGTGAGAAGATTCAGAAATGAGCATCTGAAAAATACTAACCGAGGGGGTGACCACTCCAGAGATTCCTTGAGATTCCATAAAGGTTTTCAAATATTCCCAACGATATTCATAGAAAGATGAACCCCGAAGGGGTATCCACTCCAAAAAAAATCCAAGATTCCCTGAGATTTCATAAAGATTTACAATGATTCCCAACGAGTGGTTAACCCCTCGATACTACCCGCAGATGGACCCCTCGAAAAATAATAGCCGCTCCAGGCTCCATTACTTTGTTATTGAAGCGTGAAGGAAAAACGGATCCTATAACTCCTATAAGGGAGTAGACGTGTATAAGGCCAGACAGGGTCTGAACCCCGATAACTTTAATAGAGATAAGAATTTTTGGTATAAAGACGCGCTTGTCTCGATATAGGCCATAATATTACTATCATAGTTATGTGTACAGTACTATACTCGCAGCTGTGGCCTTTCGAGATCGGATATCATTATTTTATTTTTTCTGATAATAAAATCTGTAATGGATAAAAAGGGCTTGGCGCTTAAGACAACATCCCGATGGTGCCACCGTCAAATCCAGCTGTCCAAAGTTTTGATGGATAGTGTTCGAAATAGGTGAATATACTGAAGAGTGAAGAGAGATTATAATGCTAGTTGACTAGTCGAGAGTGTGGTGCTGGTGTTGTGATAAGGAGGTAATGTAGTGTACAGTAGAATTCATAAGACAGAATTAAAGCTATCGTGGTCTAGGACAGGATCAAATGTAGAATTCGTAGTTTGCGACAAAATGATGGCTTCTTGACGCTCATCTTTACCATTATGTCGCCTGTTGCTTGAAGCCATACGTCTGTGAGCTCGTTGAATTAGGCGGCAACACCTTCTTACCATACCTGGAGCTACTCCCCCCCCCCCCCCCCTCCCTCTCCCTCAGGCTTTTAATTTTGTCGTAAAATGAGTAGGTACTGGCCGGAAGGAACCTGAACCTGAACTCGGTGACTAATTGAACACGGCCAGATGGAAGCAGGTCCCACTGGCACCGACCCAGATCAAAACTTGCGATATGTTTCACAACCAATGGTCCATAAGCTAAACGTACAAAAAATAACGAGTTATCACCTGTGGTTTGTATCTCAACACCGCAGGCCCCACACTTGCTATCGAAGATAGGGCAACAACCTCGCGTCGACTTTGTTTACATGGCGTGGATGTTCACGAGACTAGGCACGCCTGCGGGAAGCTGCCATAAGCGTGCCGTCCAAGGAGCGTCTCGTCTGGAGAAGTAGGGGTCTCCAAAATATTGCTCTCCCCCTATTTATTTTTTCTTTTTTTTGAGGCGCACCTGGTGTTTTTCAAGGTTTTATCCCTCCCTTCTTTGTTCGTTTCACGGGTTTCTTTACTTTTAGCCTGCCCTTTTCTATCATTTGGTCCATTGGATTTGTTTTCTTCTCATTCACCACCTGCTGTTATGTGAAATACAGATTTTCGGATTTTGAGGCCTGGTTGTATGAGGGTGCTTTTGATTTATTTTAGGTTTATATTTGACACTGTTGACTGGCTGACAACTAACAAGGTGTCCATGTGGTGAGTTAAAATCCACATTTAGCTTGCTTCTAATCCTGTCCAAATTAAAGTTAGTGTATTAACTACCTACTTACTCATACATCAGATAGTGGCTATTTATTACGCAGTGTGACGGGCACTTACAGAGTTTACAGAGTGGACGACATGGAGGATGTATAACACTTGTAGGAAATTCTGGGCATTCTGAGGTTTAGGGAAAAACTGAATAGTTTTATCGGAATTGAGGTAATTTTACTTCATTCAAAAATACTCGTCACCACTTCTTTTACTGGTTTCCCCTTTCGAAAATGTTGTCCCAGCTCAGCAAACAGAAGTCTGAGTTGTGTTGATTCTTCGAGACCCTGAGTATTTTAGGTTCGACCTTATTCTCCTATATGTTTCTCCATCACTGAGCCTGTTCTGGCTTAATTTTTATTCGACGAAAGTGCATGCCCTTTTTTCAGTTTTTCATTTTTTACTATGTTTGGTCATAGGCGTAGCAAGGGGGGGCTTAGCCCCCCCAGAAACCGTTTTGCCACCCCCAGGATTTTTCTGACCTCCACATAACGTCCTGCTACGCCCATGTGTTTGGTAGGAGCCTATATAGGCAGACCTGGCCAAAGACAGGCAAGAAGCCTGAAGCAAGCAAGTACAAAATATTGCTTGAGCTGGGATTCGAACCTAGACCTCTCCGGACGAGATTCAATTTATTAGACCACTCGGACGGAAGCGAAGCGCTACTCCTCCTTTTAAATATATCACCTCCTTGGCCCAGGGACTGCCATCTATATAGTGCGCTGTGAGTGATGGCTAGTGACAGGTTGCAGTTAGAGAAGTAATATAGTAGTGTCTTGTATGGTTTGCTTTTATACGGCGTCCGTTGGACTGTCAACTGTCACCTCACGCCTGATAGCGATTATGACAAATGACCTCTGGCCTACTACGCATTGTACGTTTGTCTGGTCTGAATCCAGTCTGTTTGAGATAACTTGGAGAACCAGGTGCGAACCTGTGCCTGTTATTAGGAGCTCCTCTCACTCCAACTAATGTTGAGTGGTTTAAATAGGACGAAAGAAACAAAAGTCATCAGATATTGTCTTCAGTGCTAAGTTTTCTTTTAAATTTTCCAACACTATTTCTTGAAGGGCGGAGATTTTCTTCCTTTGTAAAACAGGCATCTTGGACTGCAATGTCATGCAGGTTAGGCTGTAGATCGTCGAAAGATTCCTTGTTGTCAGGGACCCCTATAGGTAAATGTCGTAGGCCCAAGAAACTATCATAGTTTGAGAGTATACCAAATACTCTTCATTTGCCTCCCTATTTACGTGATGGTGATGATACTAAGTGAAAATTGAAATTGGTTGGTTGATTGTTGATTGATTGGTTGATTAATGAATTATTGTTGATGAATGATATGAACATGTGGAAAGAGCATTGTATTTAGGCAGTGACTAATGGAGATTGGAGAGACTGAAGCTGAAGCTGTGCATTTCCTGCTTGACATCTCGGGACGTACGCCTGTCTTTTATTATAGTCTACGATTGTCATAAGGGCATAAGTGATAAACTGATAAAGATGTGTAATGTTGGATAGCCGGTGAAGTTCGAAATTCTGTTTTTTCGACAATAGCTTTCGGAAAAATTTCTCACCCTTTTTGAGAAAAATATTTTTTCCCTTTTATTTTGTGCTGTATTCTTATACTGTTCTAAGAAAATTTATGGATGTCTTCTGTTCTAAAATCGCTCAATCGTAAAATCACCACTATAAAGTAAGATAGATACATATTATATTATATTTCAGAACAAAAAATGTCTAGCTGTTTTTTGGAAAGGTGTAATTAAGAATTGTTGTTGGAGGAGTTATAAATACTGAGAGTTGGGGCCCTAATGCAACTTCTATCGGTAAATTCCGCCTTCCGTTGGAAGATAATAATATAGATTTGGATATGTCGTACCCGCTCAGTCTGCCTTGTACCTTGTAAGCTATCTAATGGACTGTATTGCTGTTTTGTTTATTGGACGCCCACAAACACTTAGTTCACGAGATAACCGTTTTCCACGACAGGATACAGACTTCTGAGACTTCTGGCTGCTTTGTCTTTATCAGCATTTCACATTATCTTGTAGTTTCAGACGGCAAAAACCAAAATGTCGTGCGATATGATAATTCTGCGAAAATTAGGCTTTGATTTTCAAAGTTGTTGCAGGCTGCTGCTTTAATTGTAATAAGAGCACTTCTCACTCTCTCATTATTTCCCGAGTTTTTATGGATTCTACTTTATTGAAATTTGGCTCGTGGCGAGGTAACCACTCGTTGGGAATCATTGGAAATCTTTTTGAAATCTCAGGGAATTTTGGAATTTTTTTGGAGTGGTTACACGTTACACCGTCTGGGTTCATAATTCTATGAATATCGTTGGCTTTGAAAATCTTAATGGAGTCTCAGGGAATCTTAAGGAATCTCTGGAGTGGTTACCCCCTCGCTATCTATTATACATTACTTTCTACAGTCCAAATAGTGGGATAGATCCGTGTTATACTAACCCCTGTCGCACACTTGCAGCGTGCAGACCTTGAAGCCAAGCACATGCAGGCGACGAACACACTAGATTTATCATATTTGTGATAGTTTTCTCATCACTGAAGCTTTTACTAAGCTTATGGAGACCATCACCTGTGAAAAATACCGCGACTAGTGCGTGAAGCTAACTGGTGATCAGACTCCAGGGCTTCTAGGCTCGAGAAGTGGTCACTATAGTAATCTCCAGTTAACGTCACGTTCGCTCCTACTTTTCTGGCCATTGGTTTACTACTCGTTTACTATTGTGCCTACTATAAGATAGCTCAGACACGTGCCTCACCTCTCAATGAGGTAGGTACGATATACCTGGCTGGCAGTTATGTTATGGTATAGAAAACCTGAATTATGCGGAAACATAGTATAGTATGCTGCATGAGTTAAGTGTGGAGCCTTGCCGTAAGAAGATACCTCACATTTACGTCTTGTCGTTGTTGGAAATTATTCGTGATTGGTTCGATTCTACTCACCACCACAGTTTTTCTGTAGGTACCTATCGATCGAATGACGAAAGAGATCAGTGATCGAATTTTACTCTGAAGCTATATGAACAGGGAGGTAACCACTCCTGGGATTTCTAGAGATTCCAAAAAGATTCCCTGAGATTCTTGGAGAGATTAACCACTGCAGAAATTTCCAAGATTTCATAAAGATTTCGTGAGATTTCCAACGAGATTCCCAACAAGATTCCTGGAGTGGTTAACCCCTCGTATATGAATGTTTCTTTCGGTTACTGTGAAATGGGTATGATGGTTCGATGCCCACATAACATTCTGGCCTTGGTGGTGCCCCCCCCCCCCCCCCCCCCTAAGCCACTTTCTTACTCCCTGGGCATTATATTTACCGAAAATTCATCGAATGACCTACCGAAATCTGTGGTGTTTTCAAGTCAGTGCTGGACGATGGGTTAACCACTCGTTGGGAATCATTGGGAATCTTGGAATTTTTTGTAGTGGTTACCCCTTCGGGGTTCATATTTTTATGAATATCGTTGGGAATCTTTATGGAATCTCAGTGGAATCTCAAGGAATCTCTAGAGTGGTTACCCCCTCGGTGCTGGACATTACCGTGTATAACTCAAAACTCGACTAAGCCCGCTTTTCTCCATTTTGTATGATTCAGCGGTTAGGAATTTGTGTATGGGGGGGGGGGGGGGATATTATCGTGAGGGTAGGTTTGTTACCACTTGGCACGTATAGGGAATGGGGGGGGGGGATTACCGTGGTAAATATTTTATACACTTGTCATTCCTATTGCCCCGATTTCTTGCAGTTCTTCACTTTTTCGAAAGTCGTTTTTGGTTTTGATACGTACCTGCATTGGACATAAGCGAGAGAACTGGTCAAAAAAGTGGATGAGTGACGTTTGCCACAGCTCTGTCTGTACCCTGAAAACCAGGTACACATTGTTTAGTGTTTATAGTCGAGCAAAGGGGCTTCCAGCAAACCCACTCAACTAACACCTTCAAAATTAATTGTAAGAAGAACTGTTTTCCGTATATTGCATCATGGCGTGCCTTGTCTTCTTACAATAAATTTTGAAGGTGTTAGTTGAGTGGGTTTGCTGGCGTTCAATAAAGGGAATGCCACTGCAGCTATGCTTTACAAAATCTAAAACACCTCTTTTCATAAACGTACAGGTTGAATACATTTGCCCCAGAATTGTAGGTAGGTACCATTGAGTGGCTAGTCTCGGACTAAAAGGTAAATGTTTTCATATTTTTAACAATTCCCCCACGTTGAGAGGTGAGGAGTGTGGCGAACAGCCAAGGCCCTAAGTCGACTTGTCAATCTGCATATAACAATACGAGATTGGCCGTAGAAACATAAACACAGAGGCGTGTATTTTTAGAGTCTTCCAAAAAAAATACAAAAATTGTTTGTGACTATTGACTATTCTTACTTTTTTCTTTGTTTTCAGTTTTTTTTCGCTCTGTATGAAAAAGAAGAAAAAAATGGATGGACCTGAATCGGAGCTTGCGGCCCGTGTAATCGCTGAAGTTGCCCGAACGTGCGAAATTCATTGCGTTGAGATGGGCGATGATGATGTCTTCCTGGACCAACTCTCGGACGGGGATGTTTACTCTGACATAATACAAACCAACTACCCCAAGTGAGTTATGACATGGTACCGATGTATTTACCTATAGTGTACACGAATTTACCCGAGGGGTAACCACTCCAGAGATTCCTTGAGATTCTAGATTTCCAAAGATTCCCAACGATATTCATAGAAAGATGAACCCCTAAGGGATAACCACTCCAAAAAATTCCAAGATTCCCTGAGATTTCATAAAGATTTCCAATGATTCCCAACGAGTGGTTAACCCCTTGAATTTACCTAACCTATATAACCTATAGTAGTGGAAGGGTGGTACAGGGGTAGCTTCCACCGTGCGTGCTGGCTGCTGGCAGGGCTATAGCCAGCTACGATGGGGTCCTCAGCGTTCCTTCTAAGTGTGTAGGTCCGATCGCGTGTGTCATCTACTTAGCCCTACCACTACAGCCAGCTGAAATCTTCTGGTGAGTGATGACTTTAAGCTCTTGTTCGTTGCATTACTTCCTAGTCTGTGTTCAAAATTTCATTTGCTCGGATTGAACTTAATTGGAAATCTATCTGTTCCCTTTGAGTTGGTAGGTTGATGGGTAGTCTTCGCCACCGGCCGTCCGAAAGGGTATTTATTTTTCTGAGTTTATTCTTCCCACTCCAACTCGGGGCTCTGTCTCGCCCGAGACCACATTTATTCTCAGTCAAGGCGCTAATGTTGGATAACAGCTTAGAAATAGAACTTTTCTGTAGGTTTTCTGACCTACCACATTTTTCTTGATTAAGTTTTTCGTGCGTCAACTTCTCTGATAGCTGAATTTGACCCTCCATATGTAATTGTTACCTACTTACTCCGCCACTGACAGTGTTGTGGTGCTACTGCTATGCGACAAGATGGCAACCTAACGCAGCTGACTATATCGCGGTTGTATTGGTATAGGTGCTTCTGCTTCAGTCTGACCGGGAGCGACCGCGAGCTGACAACACCTGCGCCCTGACGCGCTTATGCGAATTTTAATTGTGTCTATCGCCACTCACTAGACAGTGAACCTGAAAAGTGCTGACTTTCACTATCTAAGAAAAAGACCACAGGCGCATTGTGCTTGTAGTGTCAGTTGGCAACACAACCTGGTAACTTCACACCAAGACAGAAGGAATTGGTTGGTGATCGATTGTGGTCTGGTGCGGAAGGAAGTGTTTGAAGTGTCTTGTATTTTGTGAAATTTTTAAATTGTGTTCGAGTACCTAACTTCATGTCGGGGAATAAGATGAACGAAGACAAGCCAGGAAGGTGAGGAAAGGGGGAAGGGACTTTCTGGAACTTCAGTATAATATTGTAATATAAGGTGTTGCCAATGTGTTGGTAAAAGTTCGTGAGTACCAGAAATTCAGGATCTGTGCAGATTTTCACATAATTTGAAATGCCTCACAGAGCTTTGAAAAACTATCGCGTAAAATCTCCCAAGTCATTAGGGGCTTTCGAAAGAAAGAGTTCTGAAAGTACCCCACTTCGTCGTTTCGAAAGGTAGTGCCCCATGAATTGGTTTTGATACCTTTTTCGGCATTTCTTTAATTGTAGATTGGAAATAAGGGAAAGAACCCACCAGTATCTTTTAGATTGTAATATAAGGAATATCATAAGTCAAAATAGACAGCATGAAGAACTGGCTGTAGAAGTGAGTCGTCTTTTTTTGTGTGAAAAAAAAACACCTTTGCTCTGTATGCTCATCAGCGAGACATCTCATAAAGTCCCCCCATTACCCAGACATGTCTTTATTTTGCAGGGGTGCAAAGCCTCAGACGGCTGATGATGTGAAACGAGATCTGGCGAACCAAGGGGGGAGGCCCCGCAGGGCATCTGACGTGATAGATTCTTTGGGCGAGGAGCTGGTCACCATGCGAGTCCATAGTTCTGACCCGTACTCCATCCCTGTGTCACCTCGCAGCAGGTAAGTTTAAATACCTTAGAAATATTAGCTATAGAATTCGATAGATCCCAGTTGTTGACTATGCAGGAACTGTGAGCCGAAATGTATCAGATCCATGCCAGAAACATTGCCTAATCAATTGTCATACATGGAAACGGAAAGAGCAAAAAATCGCTTGCTGCAACAGCAATTCTTTCAGAAGTTCCTGTCAAAATAAAATGACAATGTTTACCATTTTTTTGTGAGTGTATATTATGAAAACCCCTCCATGAAACTTAGTCTCGCAAGGAAAAACATAACCTGTCGAGTGCTCTGCACTTGAAGGCCTCACATTTTAATATTGGAAGATGCTGTGAATCATCGTACATCGCCTGACGTTTTCAGACGCAGGTGTCCTCTGCTTCAAGGTTATAATTGAATCACGGATGTCCGCGCATGTCCATCCGATTATTGATTTTTTGTTCAGACTTTAAGAAGATGAAAGTGTGATTGATCTTAATTAATACTCGTATGTAACTTAAGAATAAAGACCCGGCAGTAAGGTCACTGCTCCGGTGGAAGCCTATGAAGCAGGGTGTCAAGAGTTTAAGACTGTGGTGACCGCTGGTCTAGATTTCAGCATTATAAATATCATCAGGTAGCCTTCAATATGGGCGACCTCTATACATTACAGACCAAGAAAAAGGGGTTCTGTGACATGCATCACACTATTTCTCTGCAAATTTACCACACGCTTGATGTTGTGATTTCAGGGCGTCGTCCGACCTTGGATACAGTGGCAGCTTCGCTTCCTCCCCTGCTACTACTCAATTCAACTTTCCTTCCGGTCTCAGTTTTGGAAAGCGGAATACTAACACTACTGACTCGAGGCCTATTCAGTTCGACCCACAACAAGAGTACGTTACACTTAACTTTCGTTTATTTGGGCTCGAGTATTTGTGACAACTCGTAGCTGGTGAAAAAAGATCAAATTTTAAAAGAAAATATTTAGGACTTAAAGAAATTTTACTCTATTTTATAAATAGGTGTATGATATCGAGAGACAAGCTGGAATGGCCGTCTCAGTTTCAGACAACCAGCGTGCCCCCTTCTCCCCTCCCAGAAAAATGTAAAATGGTTATTTTCAGGTGCAAGGAGGCGCCTGAAGCCCGCATGCCAGTAGCCCGAGATGCAGAAGCGTACAACATGGGCCACCCGCGCCGCGGCCGTGCTGTCATAATCAACAATGACCAGTTTGACAATAATATGGCTTCGCCCCGCAAAGGCTCCGTAGTAGATGTCGTGTGCCTGAAAGAGACCTTTTCTGCTCTCGGGTTCGAGGTCAATATATTCAATAATCTCACGCACCATGAGATTAAAGAGGTCGTTCATACTCGTAAGTACCTGGATATCTTCTTAAAATCAACAGCTTGGTGAGACTCAACAGTTGAGTGTTGGACAAAAATCCTTGATTGTTAATTCGCAACCAAACTAAACTGATCAGAACAGAAAATACCTAGATTCCTTGGGAAGGTATCAGGAAATCTTTCTGGTGCCACTATGTGTTTACTCCTCTTAACAATAGTAAAGGCAGCGGTGGGTGCAAGGTATTATTTATAATTTGACTGCTGTCTTACTCTGATGGGACCTTCCGTTTCGATTGTTTGGTACCTCTAGATTTGTGTCAGAAAAATAACCACAAAGTTTGAAGCTTGGAAGTTTTCATTGTTATAGTTGTTGCATTGGTTTCAATGGCCTCGATAGCCGAGTGGACTAAGTGGTCAACTTTTGAGGAGCAGTGAGAGCCGGGTCACACCGGTTCGATCCCGATCCTACCAAAAAGTTTTCCTATTCGGCATTCACCTCTGATATGTTCAGCATGTCAAGTGAAATGTATATCGAGGCTGTGGTGGTTCAGAACCCACCTAAAACTGTAGGTCCCCATCGTTTACTCGATGGCTGGGGAGCTGGTATTTGGTAGTGCTACCAGCTGAGCACAATGGATAGTTCTTGAAAACGGTCTAGTTGCTGGGCTTGTCCCCACCAACCCTCAGCTATTATTACTGCTTTGGTTTCAGTGAGCCGTGAGGATCACTCTGATGCGGATTGCATTGCGATCACCGTTCTGACGCACGGACTGGACAACGGTCTGCTCTACGCCAAGGACGCTCTTTACCGCGTGGAGTCCCTGTGGCTGCCCTTCACTGCCGAGAACTGCACCACCCTGGCTGGCAAACCAAAGCTCTTCTTCGTGCAGGTACATCCAAACTATCGAGTTGTACAATTAGGAAATAGGGGCGTGATATTGATATAATTTGGCTTACAACTATAATGAAGTATTTGTTGAGTGTGGCTGAACGTAGTGGATGTTGGAACTCAAAAGTCATGATTAACGAAATACTACTGATTTTTAATAAGCATCAAATATTTATTTTTTTGTAGGCATGTCGTGGTGACAAACTGGACGGTGGGGTTTCTCTCGTTTCTCAGAGGCGGAGCATGAGCGAAACCGACTCGGGTTGCGCTGCGTACAAAATCCCCTGCTTTGGAGATTTTCTCATTTCTTTCTCGTCAATGGAGGGTAAGTAGCACAATTATTTATTTTATTCAACTAAATTTTCTTTTTTTGATTAAATTATTTGTTCTAAAACATGAGATACCTATCTTTCTGTCATCAGAATTTACTTAGATTTTTTTTTTTTTTTTCATAACTCTTTTTATATGATTAATCCCAAAACATTAAACTTTTGTAGTCTCTGTTAGTCAATCGTAGTTTTCTTCACTAATATAATGAGTATATTTTTATATCACAGGGATGGAGATTAAACCCCGTTGCTTGAGTACCTGTATTACTGTTCTGGGTGTACCTGGCGGAGTATTGCCCCATACCATCTTCTCAGCCGTCATGAAGTAGACAGGGAGGAATTAGTTTTCGGTGCGTTTCATAACACCACAACTTCGATAGATCCTATACGTTGTCTAACATTTGTTTGGTGTTTTAGGATTTTACTCTTGGCGCAATCCAGAGGATGGGACTTGGTTCATCCAGTCGCTGGGTGCCGAACTGAAGGAGAATGGGGAGAAGGAGAAGCTGGTAGACATCATGACCCGTGTGCATCGACGTGTCGCTCTACTGTACGAAAGCAACGTGGAAGACGCGATTTGGATGCATAACCAGAAGCAGTGTCCCGTGTTCCATAGCTCGCTTATGAGGGATCTCACATTTTTACCTAAACCGTAAAAACTGCCAAACAAACCTCTTGTTTTTCTGTTTACTGGACAGACTTTCTAGTTATATTTTACCGCTCAGGGTAGGTAGGTCAAAGTCTACTGGAAGGTTTTTTCCAGGCTTTTGTCACATCGTTATCACATCTCAGTCCCAACCTAATGGAATATCTAGAAAATGGCAGCGCCTGCCGAACGAGATCGTTAACGCACCGTAGTAAGAAAATTTGCTGTGAATTCTAGGGTTAGTCACCTTTAAACGTACAGTATGTCTGACATCAAGTCTGATTGAAGGTATTCCATTTTTTCACCACATAATTACCAGTTTTTAAAGAGATTATGAAATAGAAGCTTATACGTTTTGACCGTGGATTGCATGTTTTACAATCTCCAAGGCATATTTAATTACATTACAGCACTAGTGCAGCAAGCGATTAGTGTTTCGTATGCGACAGTTGCAGATCTGTACACTGAGTGCAGGTAAATAAAATCACTATAGCTATCAAGTACGAGACATTGTTCGGGCCTCCAGTGTAGGCTAGACAAAGGAAACCCCTGATTCGGTTCTATAGAATAGCTTATTCAATGTTTTAGAATTCGTGCAGATACAAAGATGGGTATCTGTCTATTTTATACTATACTATTACCTTCCTTTTTGTAGGTGACAAATCTCACCCTTTTGTTGAAAGAACAAAATAATAGATTCTTGTTAAATTTCTGTGTAAGCGTCGATTCGTCTTGAAAACGTTAGTGTCCATGTCTCGTTACTAGTTTAGATCTTTTTTTACTCGCAAAAATTACGAAAAAAAATATTGGGATTTTCAAAAAATATTTTGGTATATGTTTAATTTGTAAACGAAAGCGTTTTTAGTTTTTGATAGATCTTGACGAATTCGTATTCGTCATGTACCTAGTTTAAGTAGTTGTCTATCTCTAGCGTAGGTGTAATTATTTTTGTTGCTTATGGTGGCAGTTGATTGATTCCGCGACACAGAACAAACGAAAGTCTCGAGATTGACCACATGCTATCTTAATTTGTATGGCAGCTACCAACAAAACGTTCGTTTGATGATGATCCTATCTGGTATATACCAAGTCAGGCTAGGTGCGTACCGATTACTCATAATTTCTAGCAAATCTAGGGCTGATCAAAACTTCTTCTTGAGCAGGAAATATCTGCTCAGGGTCGGATTGGCATTTTTAGCGTATGGTAGGATATGGAACCCAAATCCTGATCGGCGTCAACTGAAAATCTTCAAGAAATTATGACTTATCGGTATGCTCCCAGCCTGACTTGGACTATAGTTGGGGAAGTTCCGGAATCAAATCAACCTGTGTGAGACCATAAGTTAAACTAATTTGAAATTTTGATCTCTAATAATTATCCCTTATTACTACCAATAGAAAATAAGGAAAAGTTTATATGAATGTTTAAATTTTACGTTATTGAAAGTTATGAAAAGGCAGTCGAGTGGAAATTTTTGGCCGGCCGTTGATACGTTCTGTTTGGTTCCGAATAGAAATAGCGAGCGCTGTGCTACCGTAAGCATGTGACCATTTTTGGAATATTCTGCTTTCCTTGGGCTCTTTCATCGGATTCAAACCCGAACCGAATGTGTGAGGCTGGCCTTAAATTGGTGCGGCCTGGTCTCCGATCTCTGTGAGTTGGCGGGTAAACAAGTTGGTTTTGTGAGTCCCATGCTTAACAGCTGCGGTTCGACCTCACCGCTCAAATAAGTTACCGGTATGTAAACCGACATCACACCCATTTTGAGGAAAAGGAGAAAATCGTGGAGGTCCTTCTCAACTCAGCCATTGTGCAGGATCCTAGAAAAATTACGCATTAGTTTTAAAAGCGAATCGCAAAGTTCATTAAAACATTTCAAATGGAGTACCTACTTGCTGACAATACGGTAGGTAAGAACAGTTCAGCAGCCAAGTTCTTACTGCCTAGGTGCTACCCTCATTGAAGCTATTTTCAGTAAACGTCGCATCATAAAAAGCAAATGTATGGGATTTGCAATAAAAGACCGAATTACCCATTCTTAACCACTAAAATGTGGCCAGCGGCCATGTTCATGTTGACTGCATTTATGCCTAATCTTGTCTTTCAGATGATAGTCTTAAGTCATTCACTAGCCAGTAAAATAAATACTTAAGTCGGGAGAAGGTTGATGTACTGAAGTATGAGTTTTCTGTTTTGTAAAGGGTGACAGGTGGACGACAACTATCTACCTACTCCTGGGAATTCAAAGTAATAACCGATTTTAATAGAAAACTTCGAATCCTCCAGAAAAATTGTATAAGAGCTTTTTTTTTAATGAGATATAATATGCTTCGGGGTTCTGGTGCTATTCGCACCTGATAGTGAAGAGGAAAGAAGAAAACAGAAGCTGTAAGTGGCTAGTTTTGAGGCTGATTAGAATTGAAAGAAAAAAGCTAGAAAAATAATTGACGTCCACCTTTACACCCTCAAAAATATCTTTATGATCCTAAGTTTTTAATACTTGATCTCCTGGCTGAAAATTGTATTTTTCTACCTAGACGAATCTCCGGCTATGTATCCTATCTTTATACTGCTCTAAGTCGAGCCGCTCGTCCACAGCTATCTTGAGGATGGTTGGATAGACGCTTAGTAGGTACTTGCAGTCTCGCTTGGTAGCCCAGTTTAATAACAGCACCTCAAAGATAGATCACATCAGGGATTTTTCAGTTTTAACAGCAGTAGGTACGTAAAATAACTGTAGTTGCCTCCGTTGTGGCAGCTTTGTACCTTACAAAATACTGTTCTAGTTTTGTTGACATAGTCGCAGTAGATGCTATCTACAGAATCTTTCAGAGCTTTCACATTAATTTGCTTTTCTGTTTTGTTTTTGTCTAAAAGCACGCACATCCTAGAAGCACTTTATAGGTTCTGCCTTTACTTCGCCTGAGAAAGAAGCCTATGTGGCAACTAATCTGCCGTATTTTTAAAGTTTCTGCCCACCATGACATTGTATTTACATCGAACTCCTGTTTTTGCTACAATAAACTTTTATATCTATCCTTACAATGTCTTTTCATCCCTGTGCTGTCCAGGGATCGTACCTAGGTATCTAGCAAAAAAAAAAAAAAAAAAATCGACAAAACCTCTGCGTCGTATTGCGACCTCTTTCTCTATACCTAAGTATCATGATGGCTTCTCTCAAGGCATTTTCCTACCCTGTTCGGAAAAATACATGCAAAGGCCTTCAAGGTTTCGGTGATTCCTGGCTCTTAAAGCTCCACTCAAGTTAGTTATCGTAAAACAGCTTATATTAACTGATTCTACAAATGCAGCACGTGTTAGTTCCTACCCCTACAACTGTAAATACTCAACTAACAGTTTTACACATCCAGTACCTGTAGGAATCGAAGATCAGTTAATTCTTTCACGTTTGCATCTCGTAACTCTCACGTCAAAATCACCCTGCCCAATCTGAGCTGTTAAGGGCGATGACGGATAGATCATTGTGATTTGAAGTCGTACGAAAGCATTATTTAAAGACCTTGGAGCTGACCTACAGGTACAAAAATATATGTAAGGTAAATAGCAATTTAACTACCGTCTAAAATAACTTTACCTAGATCTGGAAATCAGTTCTTTTTCATTCATGACAAGTCTTTCAGAACGAGAATGACAGCGCTTTCGATTTTCAATTCCGTCGGCGTCGTTTCGGTTTAGATTTACCGAAAAAACTCGAATTGCACGGCTTCCGCAGAACCTGGTTAACTATACCGAGTAATTCAAAAGCACTATCAATCATAGTCTGACCTTTCGTCTCTTGTGACAGTTCAGAATAAACAGCAGACAAAAAATATAAACACACCAAAATAAATTTCACTCTTTTCAAAACAGATTTTTTTCTGCCAGCTCAATCCGTCTAAAAGCATAAGGAACGTATAATATCAGCCAATAATTCTAATAAATACCTTCTCCAGTGAGTCAGACTTTCCTCACATAAAAATGAGAATGAGTTGAGATATAAAGTGATTGTAGTGAAAGTCATTTCAGATAAGAAATACAAGAAAAAGAGGGACGTACAAAAATTAATTTTTCTAAAAAACATGGCAGATAAATTTCTTGGCCATAATAGTCTTAAGTTACAAACCACTACTGGAAGTTTAGAAAAAAACAAAATACGAAGAGATCTTTTTTTTAGATAAAAGTAAGGTACTAGAGACCAGGTTCCCGAACCTCCATTTTTTTATTCCGTATTTTCCTAATAACACGCATTTTCTTTAAT
Source organism: Mesopsocus fuscifrons (assembly GCA_950004255.1). NCBI lineage: Eukaryota > Metazoa > Arthropoda > Insecta > Psocodea > Mesopsocidae > Mesopsocus > Mesopsocus fuscifrons. Next base: position 8,575,119 of record OX465381.1, read on the forward strand.
TGCGAACATGGCCTTTAAAATGGAGATGGAATGACCCGAAAAAACTAGTTTTTCGAAGAAAAGAAGACAGCTGGTTTTTTGACTCGCTGGTAACACATAGTGTATCTATGATGTTTACCCTTAGCATAAGCTTAGTACAAGTATACACAGCAGGCGGGTGGTGGGTCGCTCTGCTTGCGTATGGAGTCACCTTTATGAACGTTTACTTGACAAAACGCCGGGTAAGGACGATAGCAATGGCCGCCATGAAGAGTGACCAGATGAGAGCAACCGGGTCCATCGCTGCAACAGCGCTGCGCAGCGTGTCCAACACTGAACGTGTCAATGGTGAGACCTTGAAGCAAACCAACATAATAATTTAATAAATAATATATTATACACCAACATATTGCCAGCAACTAACGGATATAAAAAAATCTCAAAATTCAATAACATTATCAAAAGGTAATAGAAACTCTCTCTAGATTCTAGAAAAAGTTTTTTTTTTTCGTATCAACCAAACCAAAAGTTAAGAGTCAAGTGAAAACAATATCTACAAACAATTCACCTGCTGCAGTTCTTTGGCCGTTATTTCCGGAGCGACGAGTAGATTCATGGATTTCAGATAATCTAGCAGAGGCGTGTGGTCCCGCGTGAAAATGGGAAAATATTCGCCCACTTTCTCCCGCCGCCACCAAGACTTCACGCCTCTGAAAATACATAATATTTGCATTGTAATTATCTCAAGTTTTTCAAGGATGCGACCCCACCCCAAGGGGCGTGCACCATTTGAAGGTGAACCTACGGCGGAAAAACTGTCGTTGCGGGGCTAAAACCCACAGGGCCCAGGAAGCACCGCCACTGCCAATGCACGATACCTCTCCGTTACTGAGCCTTCACTCAGAGTGTCTGGATTCTAGAGGTAGTCTCAGTGAAACTGACGTAACTGTTCGCGTCTAACCAATCAGAGCGCTCATTCTCTCAAATTGGTGAGGGCAGGCAACGTCTGAAAAAAATGGAGTTTTCCTCTCACTAACCTCTGGCTCCAAGTCGTGTAGTGGTAGTGGTAGATGCTCGCTTTCAGGTACTTGGGAGGCCTGGGGAATGGGAGCCTCGATGTATCCAGGAGATTGATAACTTGATCGTCCCCATTTAGAATGTGATAGGCCAAAGACATGAGCCACGGGTTCTGATGATAAGTCCCCAGTGCCGCGAACCACATCTGCCAGTCCAGCCGCGGTTGATGAGGTGCTGAAAATACCCGAAACAGCTTCTTAAAACCAGGAGTCAGGCATCCAAAAACTGAAGCGAAATACTTCGCACCTTAGGGCCAACACAGCTCGAAGGTAACAAGTGTTCCCCTTCGAGCTTCATACTAGAAAATTCTGTTTCTCTCAGAGAGAAGAAATTATACGCGGCATTTTTCAGTCAGTGAATTACTGGGTTTAATATAAATTGATCCTTTATCGATACCTTATTTTTTCAATAAATTCAAAATTGAACGACAAAGCACGGAGTAAATTCATAAAAACTCCAGTTCTACACTTGCTAACACTCACTTACCAACGAATGGTAACGAGGAGTTGACGTCACCAGGTTTATACCGGAAATGGTACTCCACCCAAGGACCCTGCACATCATTAGCGCCTTCGAGGACTATTTCCGGTCTGCCACCCACCCCTGTCATCCGGCGGAAAAGTCCATATGAGTTGGCCACATGCAGATGGTCCATCCGGGAGTGTAGCTTTCGCAGGGGTGGCAATATCGTAGAGTTGCTGGACTCATGAAGTACGGAATACGGCACCTACGAAAAAATATTTATTTTTCAGTCCTAGCAAAGACATCCAGAGTCACAAATAGTAAAGCCTAATGGTAAAGCTCTACCGATAAAGTTAAACCACAGGGACCTTTGTGGAAAACTGCATGACAAAAACATACCAAAGAGACTCCAAAAAGGAACATAGCAGCAGCGATATACTGAACAGTGATGAACAGGCTCAAAAACTTGATGTAGTTGGGTCGAGGTCTAGTGAAACTCAAGTAGACCTCGTATACAGCCAAAGCCAGGAGAGTCACGCCACCAATGTAGAATCCAGCGGGGACAGCCAAGCGCACGAAATTGTCGAAATCTTCGCGGGAAAACGTTATGTCGGATGCGATGGTCCCGTCGGGCAAAATACGAAGCCCGTAGTAAACAGCCGTGAGATAGAGTACGAAGCCGTACACCACAAGGTTCAGCGGGATCGTTATCCTCTTCATTGACTTGCCTGATTCAAAAGAAAAACTGCTAGTAGACAGTTAAATAAATAAAAGATGACAATGCGATACGGGTTAGCGCCATGCTTGTATTACGGACTTGATCCTCGAGCTGCTTACATCTCCCATTATAAGGACCCAACAATATCAATCACACTTCAGTACCAAGAACAGAGGACATGGACACTCCAGCTCAACCAGCTACATTTAGTACATAAAAGTTTTAACTTACCTCGACCAGGGAAGAAATAGTGGTCATCCAAGAGCGACAGACATAGGACCATCGTGAGGAAATTGAAGAAGTTATAATTGCCGGAGATGATGATAGCACCCTGGAGGAAGATCTGGTTCCAGAAACCAACCACTCGGACCGATCGATGAGGGAAGAAGAAGAGAAAAGGTAGAATCTGCTCCACTACCTGCGCGTGGACGGTACCAAGCTTGAGGAACCATGTAGGCACCTGGTGCATGTACCACGCCAACGGTGTGGGCAGAGGCTGCGACTCGAAGTGAACGTTCAGCGCTAAGGAATAAGCAAAGGGTAAATACACAAATGATACTAGAATGGTTACTGATGTCATTTTCTGGGGAAACTGTTGGATGCCTAATTGTCCTGAAATATATAATGTAACGTCAGAAATAAGTTGCCTAAGTTGTGATTTCACATATTTTTATATTGAAAAAATCACTCGATCGTTACAACTCAGCTAACTATTTCTGACGTTAAAAAGATATAATTCAGAGCGAATAATCAACAGTTTCCTCAGAAAAGGGACATCAAAAAGCACCAGTCTGTAAACTGCGGATGCGCCTTCAACGGGCAATACTTATATAGTGAAAGTCTTACCAGTAAGGGACCACCAACTAGGACACCCACTTTGGAGTTTCACAACGCCTGAGGCGAACATGAGACGGAAGAGGAGCCAACGCGGGAGGAAGAAAGTGACGTAATCACCAGGGGCGTAGTCTTGACGAGCTGAAGAGAACGGGTAACGCAGCGGTGCAGCCAAAATTGTGAGGAAACCAGCTTCCAAAAGGAGAATATCCCTAAAAGGGGAAAAGTACAAATCTCACCACACTGGCTTTAGCTGTCATTTCTCTTATGAAACTTCTTGATATTTTCTAATGACTGAAGTACTAAAATACTGAAGGACCTGGTCAACTTTTAGTGTGACACAAGATCCAAGTTACTTATTACAACTGTGCTATAGCAGCAACCTTTTAGACGAGGATAAATGTTGGAGCCGTATGATGAAAATCGCTCGTGTTTAAATGCTATCTTTCACTGAATAATACGGCAGCAAATACATACCACTGAAACCACATGAACGTCTGCCCAACTTGGTAAAGGGAGTAGTACAGAGACCACAGAGCAGCAAAGATGGGTGCTGTGCACAGTTTCTGAGTCAGAACCGCGGAGAACGAAAGGAGAACCCCCAGGAGACTGAGCACGTCCATCATGTATTCGGTATTGAGACCCAGGTACGGAGAAAGCCAAAGCAGAGTCGGCTTATGATGGATTTTGTCTGTGAGGGACCCAGAATCCTGAAGTTGGTTACGTGCCGGAAGAATGCCATTATTGCCGTAGAGACCTGAACAAAAAGAAAAGAAGATAAATTAGAAAATGGCTCAGAATCCAGACATCCAGAATACTACCCCTCTTTTTTCTCTAGATGTCAACTGATAGTACAAAGTGTAGAATTACTATGTACCGCAAATAAAACTTGCGCTGGAGGCCAAAACAGGCTAGAACCTGATACGTATCTAATGAAATCAATACTCTATCATGAGAACTGTCTATTCCAATGTATGGGCGTTCCCACACCTTTCAATAAGTCTTATGCAACTGAAAGCTATGGTGACTTTATTAATGAAAATCCATTGCTTAGGAAGCCCTCGGAAGGGCTGCTGACTGAACTTACAAACATCAGTACGAAGGGTCGTTATGTAACGTCTAATAATTTCCCCCAGTAAGAAAGAAGAACGTATTAAGCTTTTTAACCAAGATCTAGGAATGCAAATAACGTAAAATTAATCTTCCCACGTAAAAACAGAAGCTGACTCCCTACAACTTGTAAAATTGACAGAAATCAGAATGTTTATGCAGTCAACGTGGGAGACTTACCGGGGATTTGGACGTAAAATGACAAAAATGCAAAGAGATAAGTCACAGCGATCCCTCTCAGAAAAAGGTTACGTGTATACCGAACCGGTATCATTGTGAAAAGTCCCTTAGAAAACACAAAATTAACTTTTTAGGCAAATAACCGGCAGACGCAACCAGTCTTCGGAAATTTACCCGGCCATCTTGAAATTGAAAATATTGTTGTTGGATTCTTGTACATCCACCTTCATACTTCACAGACACAACTCTCTTAAAAAAAGCAGAATTTAGGCTTTGGGCTTGTAATATAATTATCCAGTTTTTGTTAAGTTTTAAGAACCAAATTTCACAATATAAAAAGCTGCTGGTGTTAGAATTCGAACATGGGACCCCCGATTTTAGATGGAAGACGTCTGACCACTAATCCCTAGTGCAGGTCTAACTACTTTAAAACGTGTCAAAGGAATATATTTTTAGTGAAACATCTCAAATAATTTCAGACTTTCAGTGCCTTATCTTCAAGTATATCTGTCAAATTCTAAACAAAATGGCAATCGGTGACGTTTAGACAATATTTGTGACAATTTTCCTTCTTTTCGCGTTTTTCTAAATTATTTATTTGTTTTACACCTTACTGTTCCGTGTTGTGGATGTGAAATAATCTGTTAAATTATTCCTGTGTACATATTACTTTGTGTTAATCGTAGTAATTGATAATATTTAAGTTGAAAGGTAACGATAACGCATTCCTTCCCAACTTGGAGAGACTATTTTTTGTAATTTCTTGTGAACAAGAGCTAGGAAAGGCTACAGAAGTATCTCGGAAGTTTAGAGGTAAGTTTATTTATATATTTTTGGCAATGAAACGTCCATCCTACAGTTATTTGGCTATCTAGAGCATGGTCACTGGTGTGGATCGAGATTGTCCTAGCAAGCTGTCTTTCTGATTTGACAGTTGCTTTGTTTACATTTTTCGTTAGACCCAATTAAATTGAAAACTCCTTTACCATTTACGCTATTTTGTGTGTGGTTTTATAAAATTACGTACAAAGCATAGCAGGAATCAACTGGCAAAGGTTTGATGCGACCAATGCGTATTTTTATCCGGATGCTCAGGTCCCGTTCCGTGACCATCATATCGAATGCCCAACCCATTTAGCAGGTATTTTGCCTGTGTTTACCTTGGGGGGGGGGGGGGGGGGGTGAATTAGTAAGTATGTGGATTGGTAGAACCCTCCTCGGTAAACTTACCTAGGCAAATAGAAGAAGAGACAGGATAAGGAGGTAATACTGATATGACGAGGTCATGAGACAATTCATGTTTTCCGGTAAAGAAGCAAGACCCAGCTTGACCCAGTCTGAGACTTGTCAACCGGCCATAGATAGACACCTAGAGAGAGATCTGGTCAGTCCTGATGCAAGAACAAGAGCAATAAATGATTTCTACTACGAAAACAAGAACTAGTTAGGATGACTACTGCAAGATCTACTGCATCGCTAAGGCAGTGCTGGGCAGCAATTGATAATTCCAGTCCCTGTAGCCGGCCTTCATACTTAACACCTCCTACATATTTTGGCCAGCCTGAGCGGATATCATCAGCTAGCTTAGGCCAGTGAGGCTGTCTGCATATTGGCAAAGGCCTTGATTTTCCTTGGGGCTTTCGGTAGACTTGCATGGCTGGATGGATACAGTTTTCACCTTATCATAAGATCGCATTGCGTAGGAAAATCCTTATTTTCATTCAGAGTCTTGATCCAGCTCTAGATAGAAAAATAAAATGAGTGAAGAGGGGATAATGCATAGACTGAGCATTTAAAATAATTACTTGGTCAGTGCAGCTTGACGGGCGATTACTATGAAAACACCCGATGATTGCTAATGGCGGGTAATCGACATTTGCGCGACAGGCGGGGGGAGGAGCGATATGGTCACTGGTGCCCGATAGACCTGCACCTTAACCATCCACCTGCACCTCAATCATAGTAGAAGTTAACACAGTCACTGGAAGTACCTTATCAGAATCTACCTGAAGCTCTAAGTCACACCTATTTTGTACCTTATTGTCTCAGTGAAAGATACCACATGGCTTGCATCCGTAGCGGTTTTCGTGGTACAGACGTTGCACCTGCACCAGTGCTTGGTAGGCTGCCGTGATGTCTAATGAAGAAGAGACGAGACCCAGAAAGGCAGCTGTAAGCGGTCGTGCATGTCCATATGAAACAGCGCCGCAGCACGCTATACAACTAGGAAAAAGAAAATTAAGGTGAAGGAATGTCCCGTGTCCTCAATGGTGCTCTTCTTCTGGAGTCTTTTGTTGGTGAAAGATAGGCCATCAGGGAACAAAAATTCCTCATCTGTGTGTCGAGTGCCACCTCTACGAGACATATACTCGAGGATTACGATCTAGGCATTTACCAAACTTCGCACCTATATAAATTTTCTTCTGCAATTCTACGATCTCTGGATAGATTGTAGATAAGATTGTATTCAATGACATAGTACATACATGCATGCAGGATTTTTAGAGCCATTAACCTAGATGTAGTGATTACATGAAATAACACGGTTAGTGAATTGCCGTATACGACAAAGCTCAGAGTACTATAACAGCATTAAAATGGCATTAGTCGGCGGCCTAGAGGGTTACCCCACAAGGTCGTTCAAAGTTCACTGCGGGTCAAACTTGCCCCACCCCTTTCTTTCAAGCAGTTCATGCTTTTTTGCTGACCGTGCTCACCTATTCATTTTCACTTACCACAGTAGATGAGTATAAATTTTTTTCCTAAGGGAATTTTTTCGTCTTAGTAAATAATAAGTACAGCCTCTGGTGTCCATCAGTATGTACTATCTGCTCTGTGACTTTTGTGCCATAAGGATAAAGTGAGGGCTTTGCATACGTATACATGTGGGCCAACCTTCGGATGGCTCTTGTAGTCATTGGGCAAATTTACTAGGTTTTCGTTTTATCCTTGGTTTCTATAGGCCCTAGCATAAATCGCCAGCCTAACATTGGGTCCATGCATTTTTTGTGTTCTGCACTGTAAGCCTTGAGATCCATTGACCATATTGACCACTGGAGGTGTCTGAAAAATTCTCGCGTGCCATCAAAACTGTACTGGTCAAAGCGCTGCTTTTGACCTTGCCCCCCCCCCCTCAATTTCTTCCTTCCGAAGGAATTGGTGGTCCCTTAACGAAGGCGATACCATCTGCCCCCTCCTCCATTGTAGCGGCAGCACTTCCTCCCCAAGTCGTCAACCCCTTCTTTAACCTTGTTTGACTCATTGGTATAATTTAATCCAATGCGCTGTAAGTGTAGTTGAGTTATTAAGTTATCCTGTTGGTGTACGGGTTCTGACCACGCTATCATATTATGTCTAGCCTTGGTGAATGATGAATATTTGACTTTTTGCATACATTTGATTCGATTAGGAAGAACGAGTATTGTGTTGTACGTTCCGGTAGGTAGAGCTTTCTTTGGGTCTTTTATAACTTAACTCAGTTCCCGTTCGTTACTTTCCTTGTATTTGAACTTAATTAGTATCTGGGTGGCCTCAGTGGTCCTTAGACCTCTTTAACTGGAACTACAATACCTACAATGTCTGACATTTGACTCTAGTACACCAAGAATCCAGAACTGACCTTTTTTGGCCGAATCTCTACACTGACATCGGGATTCGAACTCAGGTTCTTCAGTCCTGAGTCCACGATCGGAAGGCCGCTGATATTCTTCCCCTGATGTACTTTAGGCTGGATTTAGCTAATTTCGGAATGGAGTTTACCCGAATTTTTTTCTGTAAGTTAAACAAGGTTGTCATGTGTTGCTATGGTAAATAAAGTAGGAATTTTATTTCCCTAGCAACCTTGTTTAACTTACAGAAAAAAAATTCGGGTAATTTCCATTCCGAAGTTAGCTAAATCCAGCCTTTACTTCTTGCGTCCTGAAACAGTTCTGATAAGTGCAGGTATCCTATGCCACCAGACTGTTATTGTACATCTTCCTCCTGAGATTGTCCTCTGTTGAACTCTGAGTCTAGGTTAATGAGAGGCTAGGTAGAAAAATCCAAAAATCGCGTGCCTGACTCCCTCCCCTCTGAGTCCGCGTCTGTCTTGCGTGTCCCCAGTCCTTGAGGAAGGGGGTGGTGGGGTCCAAATCACCGCCGGTCTCCTTAATATCATTTTAATACCATCGTTACCTTTATCACTATACACTATACGGTGTGGTTTACTCGCGATCGCGACCCACTTTCAGTAATGTCTGGGTCGCTTCTATTCAAAAAGGCCTCAGTCTGTCTTTGAAAGTTTTTGCATTGAGAAATAACTTTGGAAACAGCTGTTCCCGAGAGGTTAACCACTCGTTGGGAATCTCGTTGGGAATCATTGGAAATCTTTATGAAATCCCAGGGAATCTTGGAATTTTTTGGAGTGGTTACCCCTTCGGGGTTCATCTTTCTATGAATATAGTTTGGAATCTCTGGAAATCTTTATGGAATCTCAAGGAATCTCTGGAGTGGTTACCCCCTCGGCTGTTCCTATCGTGTCTCTAAAGAGGTGTCTCATGACCAGTTTTATTGATGTTAGTCAAATATTTCATTCATGCATGTGGGCCAGATTAGCGCAGGCAAGGCATCGAGCTATGAAGCATCTAAAGGATCGAGTCCCGACTTCTTGAGATTTTTTCTGGTGGAAGAACTGATGCCCCCAAATTTATAAGAGAGGGCAGATCTATATTATGAGAACGGCCCTAAGTGAAGTGGTAACGAGGTTGGTAATAATGCAGGTTCACTAGTTTCACAACGCTGCCGTTTTGACTGACACCTTAATGTAATATTTACTTACTGCTAGTTCAGGGTGGCTGGCTGGTTTTAATTGTGGCCCAGGATAGCCCAGTAGTCGGCCACTGGCCATAGACCGTGAAATGCTGGGTTCAAACCCATTGGTAAGAGCAGGTGCAATTGCAAAATTATTGTGGATTTATTTCAATTTTTTAAAATTAGGAGCTTATAGCACGCAGAATTTAGGGTTTCCAATTATCTCCGAGATTTCTTCCTTTACCCCTTAAAAAATTGAGTTATGCCATTTTAGCACTGGCAAAAATCACTGAGAAATTGGGGAACCTGTGTCGGTATTTCGCTGGCGGTATTTGGAATTTCTTCGACCAAGGGAAAACAGAAATGCATCATCAGTAGAATCAGAACCTTAAGCAACTTGACAATTACGGCCTCGATAGCCGAGTGGACTAAATGGTCGACTTTTGAGGAACAGTGAGAGCCGGGTCACACCGGTTCGATCCCGATCCTACCAAAAAGTTTTTCTGCTCGGCATTCACCTCTGATATGTTCAGCATGTCAAGTGAAATGTATATCGAGGCTGTTCGGAACCCACCTAAAACTGTAGGTCCCCATCGTTTACTCGATGGCTGGGGAGCTGGTATTTGGTATAGTGCTGCCAGCTGAGCACAATGGATAGTTCTTGAAAACGGTCTAGTTGCTGGGCTTGTCCCCCCCAACCCTCAGCTATTATTTTTATTATAACTTGACAATTACGGCGCGTTACACTGGTTATTGCCAGAAATCCGATTTAATGAGTGCCAGACGATCTAGTAACGTATACAGTTGAACCATTTATTTTCTAGGGAGGGCATTCTAGGGTACTGTCACATGTTGACCGTATAGATGAAGTATAGCATAGGTGGGTGAAGTTGTGGTGAATAGAGCCATCTAGCATGAAGTTCTGGGTTCGATTCATGACAAAAGTGTGTTTGGTCACGGTACATTTGTGCCTACCCAGCCCTTATGGCGCCGGAACCAGTTAGATCAGTTTCCTTTCAGACACCATTCGTAGACTGCAGCGGTTGTCTGGACGGAAGTTATCATTAAATCCAAGAACTATTGTAAATTTCTAAGGCCCGTCTGAGGTTTATCCACGGCGCCACGGTTGAACGCATATTTTTCTTGGTAAAATCTAAATTTAATGTCGTTTTAATCCGAGGGGTTAACCACTCGTTGGGAATCTCGTTGGGAATAATTGGAAATCTTTATGAAATCTCAGGGAATCTTGGAATTTTTTTGAGTGGTTACCCCTTCGGGGTTCATCTTTCAATGAGTATCGTTTGGAATCTTTGGAAATCTTTATGGAATCTCAATGAATCTCTGGAGTGTTTACCCCCTCGTTTTAATCTAAGACATACATCGTAGAATGGGCCTTAGTTACAAGATCTTTCTTGATATCTTTTTTTACTGAGCTCATTGTTAACTCTCATAAAAAGAAATATTTCCGAAAATGGCGAGGAAGGGCGGTGAAGTGTTACAAAATATTTACTGTTTTTATTTTTGGATAAAAAAATTTCTTCCTCTTTTGAAGATTAGCATGGATAAGCTTCAGTTAGAATCACGTAAACCATGCTGATTTCATTGTTCTATATGAACGCCTATATAACAACCTCCTTGGATATGCCATTGATCGAAGACTAGAAAATTAAGAGGCTATGAGCGCATGGTCTCATAGGTACGTATTATTCTTTAATAACATCAATTTACCCACAATACCATTCATTTTGCCATTACTTTATCACACAATAACGTACATTTAGTAGGAAAGAGCGTCCATCCTTACTATTACGGTAAGCCCTAGTTATCGAATGCCTACCCTTAATTATGTAGCTCGCTGTCTGGCACATAGGAATATCCTCTCTGATGGAAATTGATTATGTTAATATTATTGCGTCCGTGCGACTCATTTGCATAATCACGATTGTTAAGGGGGTTGACCTATTATTAGAGAGCTGTGTTCAGCTCTACCTACCTAGTTCACTTACAAACGTGTTTCTTATCGTTTTAAAAAGCTAAATACTTTTGATGTCGCACGTCAATGTTCGGAATTCTAGAACTGTGCTGAATGAGTTTTGGTTTGATTTTTTGATCGACTGGGCACTCACGCTATACTTGTTCGCGGTTTCACTGCAAAAACTGCTATTAAAACCCAGCATAGCCAGCATATGTTTGCTAATTTATGTGTCGAGCTCCCAAATCACACTTTTATGATGTCTGCTTGCAACATAGTTTCCAGCCAAGGTCCCCGCACCACCCCTTGGTGGCAACGTTGGCTGGATTGTGGGGTGGTTTGATTTATCGGTAACTGTGTTGTGTGCTATGCTATTAATCTATCGCCGGGTTGCCTTTTAGTCGAAGTTCTGGTGGTTCGGAACCCACCTGTAACCTGTAACTGTTGGTCCCCATAATGCCCAGCGAGATGACTCCGGGTAGCTGGTACTGGGTAATTCTGCCAGCTATGCACAGTCTTTTTTTAAATTTGTAATATCTGCACGGCTGCACCCGAGTAGTCACTCGTTTGGAATCTCGTTGGGAATCATTGGAAATCTTTATGAAATCTCAGGGAATCTTGGAATTTTTTTGGAGTGGTTCATCTTTCTTATGAATATCGTTGGGAATCTTTGGAAATCTTCATGGAATCTGAAGGAATCTCTGGAGTGGTTACCCCCTCGGCTGCACCGCTCTCACCCCTTGACTGATCAACTAGCATCATGTCATCATGGCT